>JAPFFF010000016.1:2400000-3000000 GCA_039105265.1 Tritrichomonas musculus | reverse complement strand
TAAAAAAATTAAAAATATAAAAATATAATATAAATATTTGAGAAATACCAAGATATTGTTTTAATTATTAAAAAATACTTCATTCATGAATATATTATCATGTTCCTTTAATATACATAAAACAACTCATAAAATAAAATTTATATAATGTGAAATATATATATTAAAAAAATAAATTGAAATATCCTCATATTAAACAAATGATCAATAATATTTCAGTTCTGAAAAATTAATGATAGAAAGATAAAACTATAAAAAATTAAAGCTATACATGATCTACATCATCATAATAATTATATCTTAAAACAATTTTACACTTTTTCCTATGAAATTTTCAAAATAAAATTTTCGCATTAATTGTAAACGGACCTTGTACACATATGAATTTAAAAAAAAAAAAATTAGTTTTGTTTTAAATTTTTATTATTTTAGAGGATTCTGGTTAATTTTATTTCTTACAAATTTAGTATATTATTTTTATTCGTGTATGAAATAAAATGAACTGATAATTGCAACAAACTACTCGATAGGTGCATCTAAGAATTTCTTTTAAATATGGGCTTCGATAATTTCATTAATCCATTGATATTACCTGCAATATAAATTTACAATATTTTATATTAAACATAATATATATATTAGATATAAATAAATGAATATACATGTTTACAATCAATGAATATTTATATTAAAATTGTCATAAAATGTAAACACTTTTTAAAAGGTTATTTCAAATATTTCAATATCTCATAAATATTAAGATATATATTGATATATATATTCAAAAATATTGAGATATGAATTCAAAATACATTCTGAATTTTTTTTCAATGATCCATTTTCTATTGATACTGAATAAATGAATAAATCTAAAAATAAAATATAACAAAATTGAAATAATTATATTATGCTTTGAGTTAATAAAAAATAAAATATAAATTTTTAAAATACCAAAGAACGAAATTCCATTTTTTTATTGATTGAAACCAAGAAGAATTATAGTTTTGTTTACCAACGAGATATACATTCATGTATTTAGAGTAATTTTAATGAATATGAGTTCTAGCATCAATTTTTATGTCAAAATAAAAATCAAACCTTAGTCATGCTGATGATAGTAATAATGTATTATTTTATGCTCACAAGAGTAAAATAGCATTCTAACATGAAGAAAAACATAAATATCACCTTTGCAGTATAAATATAATTTTAATATTTAAAACAAATGCAAATATTAAAAGTTAAAGAAATAATAAATAATATAACAAATTTAAAATAATAATATAAATATATAAAATATATCGAAAAAGCAATATAATAAAAAGATATGAAAAAAAAAATATTTTTATTTAATTGAATATTTATTGTAATTATTTTTCACCAAAAAAGTTTTTTGTTTACCGATGCATTTATCGATTAAAACCAGGCAATATTATATTCAATATTTATTAATACATTAATTACAATATATATTTAAAAAATAAAGCAATTTTATATTTTTGCCGTTACTATACACATGCAAAAAATAAAAGCGGGTTCTATATAAAAAAAATATAAACGAATTATTACATTCATGACAACAATATTTTCTTTCAAAAAGCTTTTTAGGTCTTGAAGTTTTTAAAAGAAAATAAAACCGCCCCTTATAAAATTTCATTTAATCAGAAAAACAAATACTTAGATGACAGACTCTTATTTTCAAAGCATCCTCAATAAAATTTCTTTCTTTAACCTACAAGAAAATGGCAACAAATGTTTAAATAGGAAAGTAATAGACAAAATTGTCCTTATGAACTGCATTACAGATGAATTTAACGAAGAAATTTTCTTCATTTGCTTTCATAACACGATTATCACATCAAAAAAATCCATTTTTTCTCAATTAATTAAGTTTTTTCATATAAATCAGGTATCAATTATATATTGCATGACAACTGATACCAAAGAAAAACTGACCAAGATGATAGATAACTCAATCCAACTTGAAATAATATTCTTTAACAAGTTTCAAATTTCATAATTATCAAACTATATGAAAGATAAAAATTCCGGACTTATTGCCGCATATTTATTGCAAAGAAGTTATATTAATTCTCAATTGGATCTGAATAACAGTTTAGGTAAAAGAAATCCGAAACCTTCTCTTAAACAATTAGATGATAATGATTACATAAGCATATCAACATTAGGAAAAGGTTCCGGAGGCACTGTAGAATTAGTGTATAGCATAAAAACAGAATTATTATATGCTATGAAAATTCATTATGAACAGGATAGTCCTTTAATGAAACGAGAAATTGCAAATTATCTAAAAGCAAAAGGGCCATTTATTCCAAGATTTTATGGAACTATTATACATGAATCGCATCAAGGTTTCATTATTGATTATATCGCTGGCCATTCTCTCACACAGATCAAAAAATTAAATATTCAAGATTTATACAAATTATTAATGATTTTGCAACTATTACAAGATTTTGAAAGTCTTCATAAACAAAACTTCATTTATCGTGATTTAAAACCAGATAACATAATCATTACTGATAATATGAATTTATATCTGATTGATTATGATAGAATGATTGAAAATATTGATGATAACAAAGGTGAACAAGCAACTGTTGATTTTGGCCATTGCTTTTTTGCACCAGAAATTGTTAGTGGACAGGATTTTTCATTTGAAGCAGATGTTTATTCACTTGGTGCATTGATTTATTTTATGGTTAATGAAAAAGATCCAAAAAAAATATCTGATGAGAACAATGATTCAAATAAACTTCAATTTGACAATTTTAATCCATTCTTTAAAAACTTTGAAAGTACATGTAAAAAATGCACACAAATTGAGCCATCCAAAAGACCAACGATCTCACAATTGATTGTTGATTTTTTATCATTTTTTTATGAAAATTATAATGTTGGTATTTTATCGAATCCAGAATTAACAGAAATATTTATAAAACTTTTGGGAAATCGTGAAAATACAGGTGTTCTTTATTATAAACTTGGATTAGCTTTTTATGGTGGGATGTATGTTAAAAAAGATCTGAACAAAGCAATACGTTTCATCACACTTTCGGCTAATCAGAATAACTCAGATGCACAAAGCATGCTAGGCCTTGATTCTTTATACTGAACAAAAAGAACCACGAGATATAAACAAATCAATTGAATATTTGAAAATGTCAGCTGATCAAGATCATTCTGAAGCTCAATATACTCTTGGTATGATTTATTTACATGGAAATGTAGTTCCTAGAGACATAAATAAAGCTATCAAATATTTAACGAAATCTGCAGATCAAAATAATCCTTTAGCTCAATATGAACTTGGTAAAATTATGGAGGAAAATACATATATAGAGATATGAATAAAGCTATTCATTATTTAACACTTTCTGCTTCTCAAAATAATCCTGATGCTCAATGCGATCTAGGATTACTTTTTTTATGTGGAGAATTCATTCCGCAAGATATTAATAAAGGAATAAATTATTTAACACTTTCAGCCGATCAAAATCATTCGGAAGCACAATGCAGGCTTGGAATGACATATTCTACAAATTGTTATGTTCCTCAAAATATGAATAAAGCAATTCATTATTTGAAGCTTTCATCCAACCAAAATAACCAAGAAGCCCAAGTCCACCTTGGATTAATTTATTCAAATGGGAAACATTATTCAAGAGACATTAATCAAGCTCTTTATTATTATTCTCTTGCAGCTGATCAAAATAATGCTGAAGCACAATATTATCTTGGCAAATTGTATTTTGATAATATTCTTATTCCAAGAAACATGGACAAATCAATTTATTATTTGACTCTTTCAGCTGATCAAGACAATGCAGATGCTCAGTTATATATTGGTACCATTTTATTAATGGGAAAACATACACGACCTGATATAAAAAGAGGAATTCATTATTTGACACTTTCAGCAAATCATAACAATCCATTTGCTCAATCTCACATTGGAATGATATATTACAAAGGTGAATTGATCACAAGAGACATGAACAAGGCAGTTTATTATTTGACACAATCTGCAAATTCAAAAAATGCAGATGCTCAGTTTCATTTAGGAATGATTTATTATATATGTGATTATTACCCTCGAGACATTAAGAAAGCAGTTTATTACTTGACATTATCAGCAAATCAAAATAATTCTGAAGCACAATATTATCTTGGTGTTATTTATAGAAATGGTGATATTGATGCACCAGATCCTCAGAGAGCTCTTCATTATTTTAAACTCTCTGCAGAACAAAAAAACTCAAAAGCTCAATTTGCACTTGGACAATTTTTATATTATAATAAAAATGGATTGAATGACCCTCAGAAATCAATTCATTACTTAACCGAAGCTGCTAACAGAAATGATGCTTCATCACAATATTTACTAGGAGTTATTTACTATGAAGGGAAATTTGTTTCAAGAGATATAAACAAAGCAATTAAGTATTTTACTCAATCCGCTAGTCAATATGATGCTAATTCTCTTTTTTATCTTGGAAAAATATTTTATGATGGCACATTCGTTCAAAGAGATATAAAGAAGGCAATCATATATCTTACTAATTCAGCTTCCCTCAATCATCCATATTCACAATTTTTACTTGGACATATTTACTCTAATGGCCAATATGTTGCAAAAGATATGAATAAAGCTGTTTTTTATTATGGTTGTGCTGCAAAGCAGAGAAATTATATGGCCCAATCTAGACTTGGAAGCATATATTATATTGGTGATGGCATTCAGTGTGATATTAATCAAGCAATTCATTATTTTAAAGAAGCTTCATGCTTTAATGACGAGAGGTCGAAAAACGAACTTGGAATTATTTATAAAAATGGCGAGTCTGGCAAGAAAAACATTGCTTTAACAATTGAATATTTCAATGAAGCTATTAGACAAAAGAATGATTCATATGCACGTTATAATTTATCAAGAATATATTATTTCGGAATTGATTGTAAAAGGGATACAATAAAAGCTATAAATTTGATTGAAAAACCTCCAGCTAAATGCTTCTTTCCAAGCGATTGCTTTTTGTTTTTCATTTATAAATATGGAGATAAGTCAGTAGCTAATGAAGAGAAAGCTTCCATTTATAGTGATATAATCAATGAACATTTAAATAAAAATATCTTGGATTTAATCCGTCAGAACCTTTTCAACTTACAATTGAATTTTCATATTTTTGAAAATTTCAATATTGATCAAATTTTGAGCATGAGAATGTTCCAATTTTTCAAAGAGTTTGATTTGCTTTATTCAAAAGATAATCAATTTGAAATTGAATTTTTTAATTATTTAATACTTGGAAATTATACAAAGCCAATTTTCACACCAAAGACAAAAAATATTCCAAAAAAGAAAAAGCTGGTTGATATTAATGAGCTTTTTTATGAAGGATTCTATAATGATTGATAATTAATTGAATGATCTTCTTAACCTTTTGGAGATTCAGTTCTACTCTTTCTCTTGATTTTAAAGATAAAAAAATTACATCTTCAACTGCATATCTAACGTTAATAAAAATTTCTACATCGTTACTTCCTTTTAAATCATTTTTACTTAGTTCTTTTTTCAACAAGAAAAATTTCCAAATCATTTTTTACCCTCCCCTAATAATGACCTTATATTTTGCATGAAAGCTCTTTCAAGATTATTTTTTTTTTTGGTCAATTAATGGCATCCATCAGCTAATAAGTTTCAAAGAAATAAAACTTGATCACAATAAATAGGAATTAATCGATTTTTTTGTAGCTTTAAAATGATTGAGTCTGCATATTTGTATTTATAAAAATAATATTTTTTGAAATATTCGCCAAAATTTGGCCTATCACTACGTCAAAAAGTATTAAAAAAAAAAATATTAATTTATAATTACCTTGAAATAAAAATCATTTCTATTTAAAATAACAGATAATTTAATAGTAATATATGCATTATTTTTTAAAACTTGAATCATGATTAATTTGAAATCAAGTTTTTTGGATAAATCGTAGGGAACCTATAGATAAAAAAAATGAAAATCTTTACAAGAAATAATATATTCATTAAAATTATCTTGAATTAATTTGTTTAGATAATCTTTGAATGATAAAGTGCTTTATTCATTTTTATGTTGGTATTCAAAAGCTTCAATTTTACAAATACGACTTTCAATATCTTTGTTAACTTTCTCTTCTCTCTCACTGAACAGATTGTAATTATGTGATTTCATAATCTCAAAAATTTCATTGAATGAAGGACGGTTTTCAGGTGAAACAGACAAGCATCGACTTATTACTTCTCTAACCCAATTAACAATTGAACCTTTTATTTTAGGAGCAACGCCTGTAACAGCATTTTTGAGACTGAAATCAGGATATTGTTCAGTTATTATATAGATAAGAGTAATTCCAAAAGAATAAACATCAACTTTATTATCGTATCTTAAAGCACCATCATTTTCTTCAAAAAGTTCAGGGGCCATAAAGCGCATTGTTCCAACACCTTTTGATTGTGAAGTTTCCAGATTTTCTTCTTTAGCAAGGCCAAAATCACTGATACGAACATGCATGTTTTTACTAAGAAGAATGTTTGATGGTTTCAAATCACGATGCATGAGATTATGTTTATGAATGTATCGCATTCCAAGAACGATTTCAATTGTGATTCGATTCTTTTGATGATTATCAAGTTCTTTATCATGAATCGATTTTTCAAGGGATCTTGGTTCAAATGAAAGAAAAATCGATGGTGGATGTGTTTCATCACCATTATTAATTCCAATGATTCGAACTATGCATGGATGGTGTAGTTTAAAGAGAATTTCACCTTCAAAAAGAAGTCTTTGAAAAGCTTCTTGTGTGAGTTCTTTGAGTTCTTTTTTAGCATATTTTTCTTTCCTTGTGACAAGTTTAACGTTTGATGATACTCCTTCACCAATGATTGATACTTCATCATAATCAGTTAAATCGACAAATTCGATGATTCTTGATTTTTCTGCCAATGCAGAAATGTAGCTCTTCAATTGTTCAACTTCTTTTTTAATTTGACTGTTTTCATCTTTTAAATTTTGAATCTCTATTAACAGATTCTCTTTTGATTCATTTGAATTAAATGCATGGTTGAACATGTTTGGATCAATTCCACCTGGCATTCCGCCTGGACCTCCTGCTGATCCTCCTGGTACTGCACCTTGGTATGCACGTTGCATAATTGGCATTAATTTGCTTTCAAGTTCTTTTTGCTTGCTTTCAAATTCTGAAACTTCGGCATCTTGATGTGCATCAATCCATGCAAGTGTGTCGTTGATTTCTTTGTTGATCGTGTCCTTATCTGATTGTGGGATTGCGTTGGCGAATTGTTCGTTTGACAATGAGTTACGAACTCCAAAGCAGTATCCTTCAAGTGCATTCTTGGCTTCAACTTTCTTACGAACTTCTTCATCTTGTTTTATGAAAATTTCTAATTTTTCAGCAAAATTTTTTATATCAAAAGCTGAAAGACTTCCAGTTTTGTTCTCAATTGTGATCTTCTCTATATTACCTGTTGATTTATCTTGTGCTGAAACATTAATATCACCTCTTGCATTTATATCGAATGTAACTTCAATTTGAGGAACACCTTTTTTATTTGGTGGAATTCCTGTCAAATCAAATGAACCAAGAAGATTGTTATCGCGTGTTCTTGAACGTTCACCTTCATAAACTTTGATTGTATAAGATGTTTGATTGTCTCTTGTCGTTGAAATAATAATTGATTTTTTAAATGGAATCGTACTGTTACGTGGAATAATAACCGTCATCTTTTGATCATCTGTTTCGATGCCAAGTGACAATGGAGTAACATCGAGAAAAAGAAGATCTTTAATGAGCGATGAAGTACTACCTTTGTAACATGCTGCTTGAACAGCTGCACCATATGCAACAGCTTCATCTGGGTCAACTCCACGGCATGGTTGTTTGCCATTGAAGAAATCTTGAAGTAATTGTTGAACACGTGGAATTCTGGATGAACCTCCAACAAGAACAATATCTGTAACATCACTCTTTGACATATTTGCATCCTTCAAAACTTGTGCAACTGGATTCATTGTTGAACGGAATAATTCATCATTCAAGTTTTCAAACATTGCGCGTGAAATGTTATCCATGAAATCATGTCCTTCATAAAGCGAATCACAAATGATTGAAGCTGTAGTTGCTGTTGACAATGTTCGCTTAGCACGTTCACATGCTGTACGAAGTGTTCTTAGTGCACGTGGTGACTGACGGAGATCGCATTTGAATTTCCTTTTGAAACAATCTGCAAAGTAGTTAACCATCCTGCTATCAAAGTCTTCTCCTCCAAGGTGAGTGTCTCCTGCTATTGCTCTAACTTCAAACATACCTCCATCAATATCAAGAAGTGAACAATCAAATGTACCTCCTCCCAAATCGAACACTAAAACATGGCGTTCTTCATCTGATTTCACATTTAAGCCATATGCAATAGCTGCTGCTGTTGAGCTACAAATCAAATATGGAACTTCCAATCCAGCAATAGTAGCAGCATCTTTTATAATTCGCCGTTTTTTATCATTAAAATATGCTGGAATTGAAATAACTGCTTCTGTAACTTTTTCAGATATATGGATTTCGGCCATTTCTTTCATTTTGCGTAAAATCATCGATAATATTTCTTCCGGATAAAATTGTTTCATCTCTCCCCTCCATTGAACTTCGATTTGTGGTTTATCAGAATCTCCTCTCAAAATTTTGAATGGCCATTGTAGCATATCTCTTTGAACAGCAGGATCTGAGAAATTTCTCCCAATCAAACGCAATACGTCAAAAACTGTGTTGGTCGGGTTCATTGCTACTTGATTCTTTGCTGAATCTCCTACAAGAAGTTCTTCGTCTGTAAATGCGACATATGACGGTGTCTTTAAGTTTCCCATATCGTTTGGAATAATATCGACTCTGTTATGTCGAAAGACTCCCACGCATGAATATGAAGTACCAAGATCAATTCCAATTACGGTCATTTTGAAAAATAAGATCGTCAAAATTTTCCAGTATTTTTCATTTCACATTTCGTTTTTGTAAAATTTTCCACTTTTTTTAAAAAAAAAACGAGAAAAATGAATATTTTTATCTTAATATTATGGCTTAATTTTTGGACCTTTGGACGGACTTTTTTTTTTGGTCCATTGGACCTTATTAAAATTTTGTAAATTTTTACCCAAAAAAATGAAATGAAATCATATATGATTTTATTTTTTTTTTTTTTTTCCTTTAAAATTAGACCTTGAAAGCGGTACCTACCCGACCCCTTTTGACAGGTCCTTCTTGGGTAGGGTCATTTTTTACCTGGGTAGTAAAATAACCTATTTCCTAAAGGTAAAATTTTACCCGGCCATTTATAAAGATGGTAATTTTTTACCAGACCATTTCTTTAATGATATTATTATTATTCTTGTCAGATATTCTATTGATAATATTTGAGATGCAATTTGCTACGGTATCATATGTTTGGATGATATCAATTTAAGTGATTCCAAAAAAATTCTTTTTTTTATGGAATAATAATCCTAATATGAATATTTAATATTAATTATGTTATTTGTTGGGTTTAGAATAAAGTTATAAATGTAATATAGTATCGGGATTAACCGGTTGACGGTGGGAAAAATGGGGTGACGCATTCAATATTTTTGATTATATTTATTCAAAAAGTTATTTTTAAGATATATAAATATTCAAAATTTCAATGAAAAAGAGAAATGGGGTGACTTTTTGAATTTTTTGTATTGAAAAGTTTAACTTTTTGAATGTATTTGGTCCATTTTATTAAAACATGCTCGAAGCAAGAAGCGCCACACGAATGGCACCAAAAGTCATTGTTTGTGAATTTACTGGTACAGAAGATGAAGTGAATGCATATGAAGTGGCCAAAATGATAATCTTATTATACATTTTACTCCTCCACATACTTCAGATCAGATTCAACCTCTTGATCTAGGAGTTTTTAGTATAGTTCGAAGATTTGAGAGTAATTTTAGAAGCAATAGCCAATTATCTTATCAAACTAACCAAATCCTCAAAATTCAACAAACACTTTCACAAGCAGCTTCAATACAGAACTGCATTCAAGCATTCCATGCTGCAGGGGTAGTTATTTGCCACACAGTCGTCAATGGTGAAGTATATCAACATATCGAATTTGATGTTAGGTGCTGCTCTCACATCAGAAGCTATCAAATACCTTATATCCAAGGACTCATCGATAATCAAAAAGAATTAACACCAAATCAGCAGTACATATACCAGAGTTATTATAATCCAGAAAATAATCAACAAAATGTTAGAATTTCATTACCAGTATTTAAAAATTTACGAAATGATACTTAATAATTTTAATAAAATACTTAATAATTTTGATACTTAATAATTTTAAAATATTTATTTATTTATTTATTTATTTTTTTTCCTCCCTCAATCTTCGGATTTGAATGAAAAAAATTAATTTTCACTCAGATTTCTTTTTAATTTTCTTTATTTTTTTTACTTCATTTTTCTCCGAAAGATTTTTATGCCAATAATTTTTTTTTTCTCACAATTTTTCATTTTTATGCCAAAAAAATTTGTTCTCAAATTATATTTGAAAGAATTCTCACAATTTTTACTCATTTTTGAATTCGTCACCCAATTTTTCCCATGGTCTATCAATTTTTCCCGTTACTATATTATAATATCAAAAAAAATTGAAATTGAATTTACATCAGCTTTTTCAGAGGAAAATTTTTCTTAAAGTTTGAATCAGATATTGAAAATGAATCAAGAAATCAAAATTATTAATGAAAAAAATTAATATTTATTATTTGTTATTATAAATTAAATGAATAATTAAAGAAAAATAATCGGGTAATACTTAAACACTTCACTTGAATGGTGGGTAATTACCCTACCCGAAAAAAACGGGTCGGGTCCATTTTTTCAGGTTACCATTAGAAGGTATATTTAAAATTTTATTTTTATTTCATATAGTATATTTAATTTTTTTTTGTTTATTTTGATTTTTTTTCGGTCAAAAAGTTTCCACAATTTGATAGAGTGAAAAATAATCATGAACTTTTTCTTGGAGCAAAAAATAAAACATAACTTTTTCTTAAAGATAAAAAATAAAATAACTTTTTGATGCAAAATGTTTATGACGAGAGAAACCAAATTGACCCTCAATTATTTTTCTATTTATTTTAATCGTTTGCTTTTATAGAATACTTGCTTAAAATAGAACAATGTTCTTGAAAGAAAAATATATTATTGCGCCATTATTATCTAAAGCATAGACACTTTTTGAGCGAAGCTCAAAAAGTGGCGTTTCTTGCAATTTCCTCAAATCAGATATTCAAACATCAAAACCAGCTATAACCAAGTTATTACATAACCGAAATGAATCTTATGCTTGGACACTTTTTGAGCGAAGCTCAAAAAGTGGCCCTTTATTATTTTCAAATTTGATTTCTTTTCAAAACTTACATAAATCAACTTCCATGAAGAAAACAAATGAAATATTATACCTAATAGATCCCAAGAATGACAACTTTTTGAGCAAAGCTCAAAAAGTTGTCATGAAATGATATTAAATTATTAATTGAATTTCAAAATACAAAAAACATTTATGTATGTTCAATGATTATAGTTTATTAAATGATTTATGATTATATCGCGCGTTAGTTTTCTTGTTTATTTTTTTTTTTTTTTTTTTTTTTTTTTGGTAAAAAATTTATTAATAAATTCAATGTTCCAATTGTTGGAATTGTCGTTTGGAAAAAGAAAACTGGTCGTGATGGTTATGATCAAGAACATTGGCCTATGAATTCATGTCTAATTTTCTTTATTATTTAGCTTATTAATGAAATTATACATTTAAATAATATAGATTATAATTAGAAGTCATTTATAATATATCATACATATAAAATGTATCATCAAGTGAGAGAAATAAAGAGGGTCAATTCAAAAAATAATTATTTTCAAGGGAAAACGATAATAAAAATTAATTTGAGAAAAAAATATTTGAAAAAAAAATTTTTTCATAAAATTATTTTTTCTGAAAAAATATACAATTTTTTCTAAACTTGATCGTCGACCACTATTTTATTGAATGAGACCCCTATTTTTTGAGGGCACTTTAAATAAGTTTTTTTGTTGTTAATTCACGAAAACCAAGAAATTTCTTGATTTCTAGATAAATTTCTTTCAAATTACAAAAAAAATAATGAATCATAAAACTTATAATATTTATTAAAAATATTAAAACACATATGAAAAAGAATTATTCAAGGTATCTTTTATCTGAAAGTGCAGGATCAACGACACTCGGCGTTGATGATATTTGACTTAGAAGAGGAACATCATATTTTGCCTTCCTTCTTTTTTGCAGCTTGAAAATGATGCATAAAAACAAAAGACAAAATTGTTGAACAGATGCAGCGAAAGTTGACATCCATGTCGACCAGTGGTCGCTCTGTCCAATTGCCATGAAAATGGCCGAGATTGTTCCTCCTGGTGCCTGAATTGCAAGCAAGAGCAAAGAAAATGATCCGTTATCTCTAATCCTGCATGTAGTAATGAATTGAGGCAAATATTGAATAACAACTGATATAACGGTTATTGTGCCAAAAATTTTACCAATTTTTGTCACTTTTCTAGATCCTATTCCTGTTGCGAAAACGAGAAAGAAAAAACATGAAAGAATTAACAGAGAACAAAAAACATTCAGGAAAATGAAAAATAAATTAAATTTCCATTCATTTTGCATATGTTTTCTGGTTCGATTTGTTCTATGTTCGCGATCAAAAAATATTGTTGTCAGGACAATGACTGGAAGATAAAATATCCACAAGGCAAATGCATTGATGAATGTCATTAAACGAGGTAGTGATTGAAAAAAGTTAACTTGTATAAAGGCTAGGAAATCTGATGATCTTAAACAAATAATATTTAATAACAATATAAATTGGCCAAAATTTGAAACAAATGGCGTCATTGGATTTATTCCGTAACTTGAACGTCTTTTGATTAATAAATATATTTGAGGAACCAATGAAATAATTGTTCCAAAAAATAATGCATATCCAACTACTTTCCAAATGCCAGATGATGCTGTATTCATTTGGGATGTATAATCATTAAATCCTGAAAATGAATAGTCATAACCATGATGATCACTATTCATTTTTTTGTGATTATTTTTTTTTTTATTTTACATCATAAAATGTAAATTAAAATTCAATAGAGTAAAATGATGGTAATATTCAATGACGTAAAAATCTTTTTATCAAAAAGTCATACGTTTAAAAAAAATGTTTTTGAAATATATTGAGTTTAAGAAACTCTAAAAGCATCAAATAAAATAATTTATATTTCATCAAAAGTTTCTTTCTTTTTTATAATGTAATTAAAATTAAATCCAAAATATCAAATATTAATTTAGTAATAGTAAGCAAAATTATTTCATTAAAGATAAATAACATACCTTAAAAATACATATAAGTAGTAATTAAATTTAAATATCTAATCAAACTATAAAATATGACTATTATGAAATAATATTAGCATATTTTTTTAAAAAAAAACTTGAAATTTATTAGAATTGATCAATAAATACTAAAATTATTGTTTAATTATTCGGAATAATGTTTATTATACATATTCAACAATGCCTGCTTCATAATAATCATCATTGCTGATTTCATTATTATTTTCATCAACTTCTTTATCTTCATTGATGCTGTTTTCTTTGTGTTTTGGACGATAATACACAAAATACCAAACAAGGACTGACACGATGCAAATGATTACAATGACACCAACAACAATTCCAATTATTGCTGCAATAGGGAATTTCTTTCCATCCTTGCTTGAGTCATCACCAATTTCAACATTATTTTCCGATGATGATTCTGTTTGTTGACTTGGATTAACAATTTCAGCATTATTTTCCGATGATGATTCTGTTTGTTGACTTGGATTAACAATTTCAGTATTATTTTCCGATGATGATTCTTCTGTTTGTCGAGTTGAATCAGCAATTTCAGCATTATTTTCCGATGATTCTTCAGTTTGTTGGCTTGGATTAACAATTTCAGCATTATTTTCCGATGATGATTCTTCTGTTTGTCGAGTTGAATCAGCAATTTCAGCATTATTTTCCGATGATTCTTCAGTTTGTTGGCTTGGATTAACAATTTCAGCATTATTTTCCGATGATGATTCTTCTGTTTGTCGAGTTGAATCTGCAATTTCAGGTGTTGGATATAAAAATTCATCTGAAGAGCTCACAATTTGTTCTATTGAACTCATAATTTCATCAGATGAACTTAAAAATTGTTCTGGATTGTCTGGTTCAACTTCAGGAATTGAAGTGACATTTATAGCCAATCTGCTTGATTCTTCATTATGAATGCAAACAACGCCAATGATTGCATTTTCACCTTGGAATTGAGGATAACTTTTTGATTCAATTTTTGTTTTCTTTTTCCATTCTTCACACTTATTGACATGATCGCTTGCAGTGAACTTTTTGATGACATTGACGCTTCCGAGGTACATTGCATAATCAGGAATGCTATCGGCATTACCGCTTTCGCCAATGTAGAGGCAAATTAATGAGGATGGATCAATTCCATCATCAATTGTGCCAAAATTCTTATTCAATCGATATTTCATGATTATTTCTGGATTCGTTGCAGAAAGAGAATTGGCAGCAATTGATGATTCTGGTCCAATTTCAATTGAATTTTTAATAACAATGTCACTTGATACCATTGCAGATGAATCCTCTTCAATTATCAAATTATCAGTGATAACTTTTGAATTAACTCCGTTTATTAAAAGTGTCAGACTTGGTAATTCACCTTCAAATGTTAAATTTGAAAAAGTGACATCAATATTTGAATTTGTGAAGTTTATCGTCTTTGAGCCTGATACAATTTGTGATAATTCAATTTTTTCACTTTGTGTGGTCAGTTCAATGTTTTTGTCACTTTTCACATCAAGGTTCGATGCAACAATTGATGGAATGTTTTCAACAATGGCTGGTTGATCGCCTGTGTTGATTTCAATAATGCCTTCAATACTGGAAACTTGGTCCCAGAAGCCTTCAAATGTAATTTTTCCATCATTTTGTTCTTCAATGAAAAATTGACTTAAAATGTTTTTAATGTTTTTATCTTCTTCTTCTTTGTCTTCTAAAATTGCAATTCCTGGAATATCTTTGATTTTAAAATTAGACAAAAATCCAGATTTAAGAACCAGTCCTTTAAGAATTTGATTCTTTTTATTTTCTGGTGCATTAAAGACGCATTCTGCTTTGAATGAATAAATAAATAAATTTCCTTTAATTTTACTTGTTTCAATCAAATATGTCATTGCCTTATTCAATTCAAATCCTGACTTGTTATAATAGCTCGATAATGTAAATGTCCAATCATTCTCTTTGAAGTCAATTTGATCAACATTAAGCAAATTGAAAGGATCGTCTGAAACAAAGACAAGAACAACATCAACAAAATTCAACTCACTCATCAATTTGTAAGTAAGTGAATCAGTGATTAATGTTTGCGCATTGAAGCTTCTAGAAAGAGATTTGATATTCGAAAATGTTGAAAAGAATGAATAAAAGTTTGTGCATCGAATTTGTGCTCCATAATATTCAACTGAAATGATGCAAAATGTTTGTACACTACTAAATGTAACTGATGCTTTAGGAAGATACTTTTTATATTGTGAACTGATCTTTGTCAAATATTCTGACAATTGTTGATAATAAGTTTCATTTTTTTCATTATGATCAAGTAAACTGATGTCATTAATAACTTCATAAATGTCTTCTATATATTCTGTCTTAAATCCAATAAGAAAGACATTTGAATTACGTTGAATTTTGTTTAAATTAATGCTTTTGCCTTCAGGAAGATCATTTAAAATTAATAAAATTATGTTCTTTGAGTCCTTGCTTTTAAGATTAGAATAAGCATCCAAATCATCTGGTGTTAGTAAAGAAATTATTTCGATTTTTTCAAAGATTTCAATGAATGTTGAATTTGATGTGTAAACAATGATTTCAAAGCTTGATTTTGGAATACTTTTCAATTGAATTCCAATGCATTTTTCATCTTCTGATAAAACCAAATCACTTTTGAAATCTGTATTAGAAAACGATGGTAAATATTTTAAATTCTTTTCAGGTTCTTCATAATAATCAAATCCATTCTCTATTGGAACCAAAAACGAATGCAATAGATTCTTTCCAATTTTGATATTCCACATTGAAGGATCAATTGTTCCTTCTTCAACACAAACAGCATCTGATATCTTTCCTAAAGCATTCGTGTATAATGCAGAAAGAGGAATATCTTTTCTCATTAGAAACAATGTGCTTTTCATCTCAGATTTACTGTCTGATTCTGTTAAGTTTATTTTAATTGGATTCAAAATTTTATTTTCTTTTTCATTGACAATTTGAGTTAAATCTAAAATTTTATTCTTAATAAAATTGATATAAAAATTAGCTTTATCTGAAATATTAGTTAAATTTGTATCAGTTTGTGTTTTGTTATATTCATCAAAAACATTTTTTATTTCTTTGTAAGTTTCATTGTAATCAAATCCAAAAGGATTGATTATTGTTCCTCCTTTTTTGAAATTCAATGTAGAATTAAATTCAAGATTTGAATTATCAATTTCTTCATAAATCATTGTTCCAGGCCCAACTTTACGAACTTTATTCATAGCTCTAACGTAAACAGTTAATCCTGGGGAATCAATAATTATAAAATTTTCAAATTGAGAAGTAAAAAACAAAGGTCTTCCATAAATATGACAAATACCATTTGTATCATCTTTTGTTTTGAGCGTTAAATTGTGGCCAATAAAACCTCTATCATAATAAATTGAAGTATTCTTTTCATTTAAAATATAAGTCGAAACATGAACATTTGATATTTGAATGAAATTGGTTTGAATACTGTATTGTCCAGTGATATAAATATCTCTTGAGAAACCATATAAAATTGTTCCATTTGAAAGATATTTCTCTTTAATACTACTTGGTTTCATAAATGGCCAATTACCTTTGATAGCTGGTAAATTATCATTATCATTTTTTGTATAAAAATTTGGAAAAATAATGTCATCTTGATCAAGATTTTCTTCAATTGTAACGGTTGAATTGTCACCAAAATCTTGTTCAATTTCAACTCTTTTTGAATCTGTTCTAAATGTTAATATGACGCCATTTTCCTTTTCAACTGTTATTATATTGTTTTTCCTATATGTTGTGCGTGTGTTGTTCTCATGACGTAATTTTACACGACATGATTCGGATGCATATCTATTAGAATATATAACAACTGGAAAAAAGAAAAAAATTTTTGATTTATGAACTGATGGTGTGTAAATATATATACGTTCTCCACTAAGATAAATTGTTTCTTGATTAATCGCATCAAAATAAAGAGAGTCCAAATTTTTACCAATCAAAACTAGCGGTTTTTGGGGATTTTTGGGTGAAAGTGATTTGAATAGAATTTCTTCAAAAACAAAAAGTGTTTTATCGCTTTCTTCATTAATATTATCAATAATTACATTAAAATCTGACGTATAAATGCGTGGAATATTAACAATATATGAGATTTCAGTTCGATTTGTTTGTATTATGATATTTGGAGTATATTCTGTTTTATTAATTCGAAATATTATATTATGATTAATACCATCCAAATTAAAAGTGATGTCTGATCCATTTGTTAATGCTACTCGAATTATATTTTTCGAATTTTGTTTGTAATAATTATTTATAAAATCAAGTGTAAAGTTAATTTCGTCGAATATCTCAGAACAAAGTTTAGAATCGCACATATTAAATGTGAAAGATGTAGCATTCTTTGCAAAGAACATGATGATCAAAAGAAAATGCATCATAAAAAAAAAAAAAAAAATTATCAAAAAGTAGAGATAAAATTTTTGTAAACTAAACAAAATTTACGTTTGTTGAATTTTCATTTATCTTAATTTTTCTTTAATGACTTTATACAAATTAATTATTTATATTAACTAACATTTGTGTTTTCATCTTTTAAAAAAATACTAGTAACTCCAGTGACAAGCTCACT
This sequence comes from Tritrichomonas musculus, assembly GCA_039105265.1. Taxonomy (NCBI): domain Eukaryota; phylum Parabasalia; order Tritrichomonadida; family Tritrichomonadidae; genus Tritrichomonas; species Tritrichomonas musculus. Next base: position 2,981,839 of record JAPFFF010000016.1, on the reverse strand, counting down.
GATCATTATTTGATTCTTGAAATTAGTCACATTGATGAAATCTATTGCATTGATTCTAGAAATAATGATTGTTAAAGAAAAGATATTTACTATTGTTATTATGATATTAAAAATTTTATTCTTGAAGATAAACAATTATACCATTTATATTAAAATTAAGTAATTAATATATAATTTTTATGAGATTATATTTACTAAATTATCTAAAAATGAAAATTTTCTGATATTATAAAAAATTAAAATTCATCTAGTAAGAAAATCGGAGTTGAGATTCTATCAAAAGAGCGAATATTGTGACTTTCGCCATATGAAGCTATTTTAATGCTTCCAATTCTATCTTCATCAACGCTTTCTATCATCATTTGCCATGAGCTTCCATCTCCTTCTCTCTGATCGTTATTTATGTCAATTGGGATTTCATGTAAATTTTCATCATCATTATGCATGATACTGTCAATTGGATGCTTTTCGACATAATTACGATCAATAACATTTTTTAACCCATGGACTTTTCGAATTCCCTGATCTATAATTGTGATTAAAAGGCTTTTTAAAGGTTGAGAAAGACCCACTTCAATCGGTTGGTATTGACAACTTTGTATAACAGCACCTTGTTCAAATACCCAATCTGTACTCATTGCTGGCATTGAGTTTATCCTTGCTTTTGCATTTTTAAGGGAATTGTCATAATCAGCAAGAGTATTTAAAATTGGATTAATATTCATACCTGTATCTAAACATAATCTAATTTGTTGTTGAAGCGAATTAAAGTTTAATTCATCCTGCTCAATTCCTCCAAAATACTTTAACAATAACGAAATTTTCTCGTTTGAAATGACTTCAACTTCATCCTTTGTTAAAGCTCCACATCTAAGTCTCCAATATGACCAAACTGCAGAAGCTGCTTCTTCTTTAGTCATACGTTTTGGCTGTCCATTCATATAAAGTCTAACATGACCTGCACCAGCTGTTTTTGAATGAATTTGGAAGAAAAAATCAGCTTGTGAATTTAATGATGCAGCTCGGACTTGAAATCCTGGTTGATGAGTCAAGTATCTTTCTACATATACTTTAATTCCGCTTTTGGTCAGTGTATCGATAAATTGGTCTGTTAATATTTTTACTTTAGCATTTGCATGATCACAAACAAAACAATGCACAACAGGTGCACGAGGAATTAACAATCCACCAGGTTGAGGAGACTTTGTTTGTTGTTGCGTATTATTTGAAAAAGCAAAAGAAAACTTATTTTGAAGGTTTGTGGAGTTATCGTTATTTTGAGTAAAGTGAATGCTTCTGTTTGGACGTGTAACAATTGGATTTTGTTTTGATGTGTCACTATTATAAAATTGCTCCATTTATTTGTAAAGTAAGTTTAAAATTTTTATTAAATTTATCTTTCATTCAAATATTGTGAAATTGTCAAATAGGGTTCAAATATTTGAATATCGTATTGAAATTATTCAATCAATTCAATTTTAATATAATATGGTTTAATAATGTTTTAGTATATCTTGGATTGGTATTTTAATTTTATATATTATTTTGATAATTTAAACTATTAAATATCTATTAATTATCATAAAATATGTTTAAATATATATACAATAAAAAAATATATATTTTGCGAAAAAATATTTAAAAAATAATTTTATTTTGACTTTTTGAAACGAATAAATATGGAGATATTATCAAAATTGAATTGATTATAAAAATTTATTTTTAAACATTTTAAAAAAAAAAAAACTCGATTACATTAGGAAAAAAAAAATATTGTCTAATTACATAAGAGGTCATCATTTTAATCTATTATTCTAATTGCAAAAAATACTAAAATGAGTCTTTCCTTATAAAATTGCATAATTTTTATATGTATATTCATTCTAAATTTGGTTTTATGAACATTTTATATATAAAATTGTTCAAACTTGCTGAACAATTGGATTAACCAAAAAATTGGAACAATTTGTGACAAATAATTATTTATATTTTGGAATTAAAAAATACTTTTTTATATAACCTTAAATAAATATGTGTTTATTTTTATTTTATACCTTGAATTTTGATGATCAATTTATAAAATTAAGGTTCTCCTTTCAAATTCAAAAGATTAAATTCAATGGGATTTCACAAATAAAATATATATAAATATCGTTTTTAAAAATGAATTAAAATATGAAATTTATATAGATATATATTTCAAATGATTGAATAAAAACATTTTTATGAAATCTTATCGATTTTGTTTTTTTACAGATAGAAATCATAGAATTAAAAAATCAGTAAAATTTTGAATGAAATAAGATTTAAGATAGGGGATTCAACCGTTTGTAAAGTGTCAAAAAATTGAATAAAAATTAAAAATTAATTATTTTGTTTATTTTATTATTAAAATAATATCTCCATTATTTATTAATTCTAAAATATATCTTATAATAAAAAAATATCTATAGGGTCATGAAAGGGAATAAAAGAAAGTTGGCATGAAATGTTATATGAAAAATTCATAATTTATGAACCAAAAAAAGAAAATTCATGTTAAATACAATAGAATAATTATTCAATTCATAAACAAAAACTTATAATTCAATGATAAAATACTTGAAATTAATGAATTTAGAAAAGGATTCAAATCATATCAAACATCAATTATAAAAATCTATAAAGAAATATCGCACATTTTTTCATGATTCACAACTGATATTTTATGGTGATAATAATATCATTTTTAATGTAAAAATATTTTAATTCTAATCTTAATTATTTAAACTAAAAAAAATAATCCAAAAAGTTGGCTTTACAATATTAATGTATTAATAAAAGCATTGGCATTGATATTTTTTAGAAGTGAAATATGATATCTGAAGATAAAAAAATAACTGTCAATTCGTAGAAATAAATAAAAAAAAAATACTAGAACAAAATGATATGAATGCATCTGCCTTTTTTAATCTGGTTTAAAATAACTGGAATTTGGATAAACTCTATTATTTAAATATTTTTTGAGTTTGAAATGTGAAATAAAAAATATAAGAAAAGAATTAAATTAAAAAATCCATTCCCTTTCATGACATGATAGACAATTTTTTTCCAAAAATTAATGCTCGATTATTTAGCAAATTATCTACAAAATGATAATATTTTTATTAAAAAATATTGAAGTTTTAAAAATGTGTCACTTTTTTTACGGTTGAATCCCCTATGATTTAAGACATTGACATGCTCAATTCACTTTATTTCATTTTTTAAAAAAAATAATGATTCCTTCTTCTGAAACCAATAATGGATCAAACCTGTTCTTTTCTTAGATTTTATTTAAAAGAGTAACAATTGACGGTAATTTTTGATTGATTTCAATTAAAAATTGTGCATTTTGCAAGTATGCAATAATCTTTTTTAATAGAGTCATATCAATTAAAACTGCTGATTAATAGCAAGTTATATATATTTTAATAGAATATATAAAGTTTTTTTAATTTATATTTCCAATATAGTAAAATTTAAAATAGTTTAAAATCAAGATAAATTTATTTTTTGGGACAAAACGATAAATCAGAAATTCTTTCAATTTAAAATCAATAGAAAATTGTGCACATTAATAGACTGTTTTTGTAATCCATTTAGGTGCATTAATTTAAAATAATATTTCATTTCAATTTTTATAAATGTCCCTGATGTTGAATCCTTGAAGATAAAGAAAAACTGTTTTTTTTTTTATTATTATTATTTTATTTTATTTTTTATAACATAAAATTATTTACACAATTATTCTGATTCATACAATGTAATTGAAATTTTCAATAATGAACCCAGTTTTTTGATAAAATTATCCTTTTTTCAATAAACTGGTTTTTTTTTTAAATTTTTATTTTTATTACAATGCAAATTTTATAAACTACTTTAATAAATTTAATATCTTAAATTTAATTATTTGTAAAATTAAAAAAATAATTTAATAATCTTTTTAACGTTTAAATAATAATATATTTGTATTTTATAAAAAAAAAATAATTTTTTTTTCTATAAAAATGATTTTTGATAGGTATTATAAAAATGTTGAATTCTACATTCATCGCTTTAAATATCATATCCTTAATGTCAACTTCTCCTTTCTATGCAATACAGTTAAAACAGCATAGGATCAACACTGGTTTTTTTAAATCCCATTTTCAGCGTTCTTTATCAAATATTTTTTATTCGGCTTCAACTAATCATTTTACAGTTCTATCAAATGTTTTAATATCTCATACACTAAGCAATGCTATCAATTTTAATTCAGAACAACAATGTTTTTTGCATGAAGGTTATATTTATCAACCAAATGCCCCAATCGGAGGTCAAACAATAAATAATACACAATCTTACTTCAAAGGTGATTGTGGTAATGTCACCATCACAGGATGTACTTTCATTGATTGTTCATCTAAAACCAGAGGCGGTGCAATTTGCATTGAACAAGAATGTTGTGTTATTATTCATAATACCATCTTTAATTCCTGCTCAACATCTGAAAATGCAGGTGGTGCCTGCTTCATTGCCAAAAAGTTTTCAACAGGTCCCCCAAATTTCAATGATGAACAACTTCAAGAGATGGATATTCAATATTGTTGTTTTCAAAACCTAAAAGGCAACCCACAATTGTATGGAATTGCTATTTTTTCAGCAGCCAAAAAAACAATATTATATTATGCATCAACGGTCAACTGTCCAGGCCAAAATTCAGTTCAAGTGAGAGGTGCCCAATTTGACCTTCAAGCACAAAATGCTTCCTCACAAGACGTTAATGCAACTGATTCAAATGCATATTATTGTGGCGGAATTGAGTACCGGTGGGTTACTGAAGGCTTCTTTAGATTTCAGACGATATCGAAGATGAAATGCATGTATTCTGTAGCCTATTCAGACATAAAAACGAAAAATCTTTTATTATTTGATTCTAATATTCAAGAAATTACTCTTCATCGTTCGAACATCGACCCAGGTGATCCGAAATACTCTGGACTGATTCATGTACGTTATACAAGTAGTCATGCAACAGACAGCATCGTAATCACAGGCTTCTGCTTCATGAATAACAAATTTAACGATAATGATGACGATTTTTCGAGAATCATATCAAGGGGAACAAAAGGTGGAAAAGTTAGCCCGTATCCAGTCACTCTCATTGATTGTTATTATGACTGCGGAAATGATAGAGTTGCTTTTAATACTGGTAAAATTGAAACATTGAATTGTGTTGCAAATACGGTTACATTTAACGATATCCCCCAGTTGAATCTAGGCGAATGTAAAGGTGAAGTGACAGCTGCTCCTTTGACTCCTTCTCCTTCTTATTTTTTCACAAATTCAATGGAATTCTCTAATTCAAAAGAATTTTCAAGCACAAAGAAATTCTCTGAATCAAGAGGTTTTTCTGATTCTAAAGAATTTTCAAGCACAAAGAAATTCTCTGAATCAAGAGGTTTTTCTGATTCTAAAGAATTCTCTAGTTCTAAAGTGTTCACCGGTACCAAGAAGTTTTCCAATTCTAAAAAGTTCACTGATTCAAAAGTTTTTTCTAATTCAAATGCTTTCACAAATTCTAACGTGTTTTCTAATTCAAATGCTTTCACAAATTCTAACGTGTTTTCTAATTCAAATGCTTTCACAAATTCTAACGTGTTTTCTAATTCAAATGCTTTCACAAATTCTAACGTGTTTTCTAATTCAAATGATTTCACAAAATCAAGTCTATTTGCTAGTTCTGATCCATTTTCTAGTTCTCATGTATTTTCAAGTTCAAAAGAGTTTTCTAGCTCGAATGAATTTACAAAGTCTTTTGAATTTACTAATTCAGCAGTTTTTATTCCAAAAGAAAACATTCAGAAATCAAATAAAACTGCAATGATTGCTGGCATAGCTGCCGGTGTTGGTGCTGCTGCAATAGCTGCCGCTATTGTTGCATTTTTCTTAATTAAAAAGCATCCAAAGCCTGAAATTGGTGACCTCGAAACAATTGAAGATTCACAAAGTGCTCTTAACAGAGACAATCCACTTTATGATAAAAATGCAGAAGATGATCCATTTAAAGATGATTTCATTCAATAAAAGAAATATAATAAATCATTTTGAAATACTAAAATTAATTTGATAATGTTCAAATATAATCCTGTTCATGTTTAAATTAATATTTGTTATGAGATTGTTGATATGTTCATGTTTCATCTCATCCTTTTTTTTTTTTTTTTTTTTTTCAATTCAACAATTTTAATATGTATTGAAAAAGTTTTAAAAAGTATTGAAAAAGTCGTATTATAATCGAGTTCTTCTGCGAAAACGAAAATTCAACATATAGTTTATAATTAAATTAAGCTTTTTATAACATGTATTTTAAAGTAGCAGAAAGCTTTTTTTTTTTTTTTTTTTTTTTTTTTCAATATCTCTTAAGAAGAATTAAAATCAGCAAGAAAACTAATTAAATAATTATTTATTTTTTTATTAAACTATTTTTAGGTTCAATTTAGACTTCAAACATTCTATTCTTTATTATTTTCTGTTAATAATAAAAGATTTAATGATCTTGTAAAAAATCTTCTTCTTCATTCATTTCAATTTCATCTGTATAATATTCATTAACAAATGATGTTCCTTTCTTGTTAATTTGAAGATTAATGTTAATATTTATATTGTTGCCGTTATTTTTGTTTACTGGAAATAAAATAGCATCTTTTTCGTCGCTGTTTGTTAACTGATGTTTTTCTGATGTTATTTTAACAGGATTCAGTCTAATATAATTAATATCTTCGTTTTTTGCTAAAATCTGGCTATCTTGTTCTTCTTTAAAATTAGAATTAGTTAAGTTTTTATTGAAGCTTGGTTGATTTTCTTTATTTATATTTTTCTTAGTTTGATTTGTTTTTTTGAGATATTCTATTTCTTTTTTTAATTGTTCAATTGTATATTCATTTTGATCAATAATATCATGAAGACTTTCTTTTTCTTGTTCAATTCGTTTCATTTGTATTTCCATCAAATGAAGTTTATCATTATATTTCTCATTATTTTCATCGTTTCTTTCATCATTTTTAATTAACTTTTTCATATTATTGTTTTCTGTTCTTAAATGGTCAAGCTTTTCTTTCTGATATTTTATAGTAGTGCATAAATTATTATTGCTTTCATTGAGTTCATTTAGCATTTCTGCGAAAATATTTTTGTTAGATATGTTAATATTAGTTTTTTCTTTACATGCTCTTTCTTCAATATTATTATTATTATTATTTTGTTTTTGATTGTCTTCCTTTTTATTTAGGCGATCATTAATATCCTTTAAAAGTTTAATTTCTTTCTTCAATATTATATTTTGATTGGAAAGAATTTGTATCGATGTTTCATGTTGATCAATTATCGAATTACGTTTTTCAATTTCAGCTTTTAATATCTTATTTTCTTCTGCTAGAGACATATTCATTGATATCATTGCCTGGTATTTTTTAACTTTCTCTGAAAATGGAATATTTTTCTGATTAGCCTGATTTTGACTTTTTTTAACTTTTTTGGTGCTTTTCCTTTTGTTAGGTTGATTTTTTTGTTCTTTAACTTGTTCTATTTTATCATTATTTTGATTTCCAAGGCAGATTTCAAGCTCTTGGATGCGAAATTTAAGTAAATTAATATCAAATTGATAATTATTTATATATTCATTCATATTTGATGATGATAATTTTTCAGTCATTGGATAAAGGTAATATTTCTTGGAATCCTAAAAATGAGAACGATAAGTTTTCAAATTTTCATAAAATATAAACGTATTTTTTATTCAAAACGTTTTTTCAATTTTCTTCCTTTCTTTGGAATAAATGGAGAACCAAGCAAAATAATTTCCTTAAATAATTTCAAAATTTTACTTATATTTCATATATGATTCAATAATACAATAAAAAATAGATAATATATTTATATTTAGATAAAATGTATATATTAACACAAAACCAAATGTATAATTTTAATAAAATCAATCAATTATTATTGAAAGGATCTTCATCTTCTTGATTATACGATGGCTGATTGTTTGAATTAACTCAAATGCTTTTGTTATTATCAGTTATATGATCATTTGAAAAGTTGTTTGAATCAACTTTTTGACTAACAATTTCAGCTGTATTTGGTGCAGTTTTTCGTCCCTTTCTCAAATATTCCAAAAAGATTATTGCAACAAATTAAGCTTCACCAATAGCAATGTCTGTAATTGCTCCAGCACTTAATTAAGGCTGAAGTTTTATTGATCAAGTGCTTCAAACTGCAGTTTTATTATTTTTATTCTTTTAATATTAAAAGCAAATGAATCCATTTTCAATTCGCTGATTGAATCAGCAAGAGCAGATTCAATCTGTCTAGCTGTTCTATTAACAATTGGTTAAAATGTTAACTTATCTTCTTTTTCAATTTTAAGATGATGATACCAGTTTCTCCAGAATTATGATGAAATATGCAAGAGTTTAAATGTAATTTTGCATAAAAATTTTTTTTCTATTAGCTTGATTTACTTTAATTTACTTGAGGCTGATTCTATTCTTATCTTCACTTTCAATTTTTTTACGAACTTTGAAAAAGTTGTCATCAAAATTACTGCCGAAACTATTGTTACTGAGAATTATCGATAGTCCAAAATCAACAATTTGACTCGGCCGCACTTATCTACTAAAATACACTGAATACATGCTAAACCATTAAGGAGTACGTATTTATTAGTTTGCTGTAAGATATAGTTGAGATTTAATAAATATCGTTTTGTTACATCTAATAAGTAGTTTCTATAAGTTAAAAAGAAATCGGCTCGAGTGGCCCATTTACAAACTTCGTTAAAATGATGAGCAGATTATTTCATTATGCCACAATTTTTAATTTTCCACTTCATTATAAAAACGTCAAGATGAGGTCAAAAAAAAAAAAATGTATAAAAAAATTCAATGTTTATTAGATAAAAGAATTAAGAAAATTCGAAATATGAGAATGACATATATTTTCAAGCTTCTTTAATCCAGGATGATTTAGAAATCCATGCTCAGCCGATTCCATGCAGATATATCTAACTTTAACTCCACTTTCATCCAATTTCTTTGCGAATGCAAGACCTTCGTTTCGTAAAATATCAAACTGTGAAGTAATAACAAGAGTTGGTGGGAAAGGATGAAGATCACCTAAAATTGGAGAAGCAAGATGACTCTTTCTCCACTCAGGATCAGGGCAATAGCATTCGATATATTTTCGCATTAAGTCGTAATCCAAAGAAAAGCCTGACTTATAAATCTTGTATGATGGATAATCATTAATTAAATCAATAACTGGATAAAAAAGTAGAATTGCTGTCGGTTTGGAAACCTTATTATCAATAATTTTGTGAGTTAAGCAAGGAACTTGATTTCCTCCTGAACTATCACCACAAAGGAAAATAAGTCTCGAATCAGAAGATTGCTTCAAAAGATGGAGATAAACAGCAAATTGTTCATCAAGAGCTCGTCCAAATTTAACATCAGGACTTAATGAATTATTGATTGATACGACTTCAAGATTATGTCGTTTAGCTAATTCGGACGCAAAATGATTTCGATGCTCTACAGATGAAAGGCACCATCCTCCTCCATGAATAAATATCATAAGTGGAAGGCGATTTGGATCATCACAATTGTTTGGATAATAATGTCTTGTTAATATTTTTGTATTTTCAAAATTAACATAATCATTGAAATTTTTTACTCCTTCAGAAATTGGTGTTGATTGTGACGCTCTTACTTTTTCAATAGGATCAAAATTGCCTTTAAGTGCTTCATTTAAAACATTAATCGTATTTTGTGTTGCATTTGGTGGAGCTCTACTATGTAAATCAACTGTTTCTGGATCACGTTCATCTGTATTTGGATCAGTTGTTGCTTCACTAAATGATGTTTCAAGTTTCGACATAATAAAAAATGCTTTAAAACTTTTTAAAAAAATTATTTTTTATTGTAAAAATTTTTAAATGTATCTTTATCGGTTTTTCCCAAAAAGTATCATAATAATATATCTCATGATATGGAATCATTTTTAACATTTATATACATTATATATATTTTATATTGATTATTATTATTATTATATATTATTTAACAATTTATATTTATTTATTAAAATACAAAGATAATTATATTTATAAAAAAACGGTTTTAAACCATTATACAGTTTACATTATATATATTATATCTAAAATATAAATTTAATAAGAATTGTTACTGTGAAAACTGAGATATGCTTTTGTTTAATATCAACTTTTTGATAAATTATTTATTTTATTTGATGAATTTTGAGAAGTTTATGATGGATTTTCTGATGGCAATTTGATATAAATAATAATATTTTATCTTAATAAGGAAAATAAATAAAACTGATTTGAGAGTTATAATCACATAATATAATAATATATTCATTATAAATATGTATCAAATCTTATAATGAATTATTAATATTTTGCATTTTTTGAAAAAAATTTTGAATGACTTTTATATTTTTTATGGATTTTATTTGAAAGAAATTGATATAGCACGTTTTTTCCCAAAAATATTTTATCTATATCTTGGAATTGTCATAAGCTATCTCTATAAAAAATTATAATTAGCTTTAAAAAATGTTATAGAATAATATATATTACTTAAGGAATGATTGTATCACAAGATGCTAGATGTTGCACCTATGAAAATATAATTACAAATTCTTTCAATTTTTTCGGATATTTTAAAAGCTCTTTCAAATCCTTTCAAAAAAAAAAAATCGTGGTAATATTTAATGCACGTTTAATTTATTTTTTATCTAATAAAATCGATTTTTTTCGCGCTCTTCAAAACATTCAATGGAACCCTCTTGAATTTATCTTAGTTAGCGAAGATATCATGACAAGAATATGTTGAATGAGCAAAATCTCAGAATAGTATCTCTAAAATCGTTAATTGGGTTGCAATCGATAAATCTGTAAAGAAGAATGCTTTTTTTCTTTCAATAAATTTTCTCAAATTATTGATAATACATATATAAATACACCTGTTTCACTTTTGTAACGGAAAATTCAACTTTCGGAACGGAAATTTTCATTTTTGTTACAGAAAATATGAATATATGATTTTTGTATGAAGAATTAGTGATTTTTAAAACGAAAAATTTAAATTTGATCAAAAACAGTAGCGCTGACATCTATTTTTCAGTTGAAAATGATCGTTTTTGTTCTATTTTTTTTGAAATAACGTATAAAATTTTTTTGAATTAAAAATAATCGTATTTTGATCGTTTAATGTATTGAAAATAAATAATCGTTTTACAAGTGAGAACGAATCCAAAAAAATATAATACTATTTTTTAATAGGGACAATTAAGATTTTTAAAAAATATGAATCCAAACGCTACTACAGTTTTTGAAATAATAAAGCATTTTTATCATTTTGTTATTCCATTTTTTTCTTTCAAAAATCTAGTGACATAAAATTAATTGAGATAAAATATATGCAGATAAACTTTTTTAATAAAAATTTTACTCATTATAAATATTTGAAATGCTTTAAATTTTCTTATGTTTTTGTATTTTCCGTTACGAAAATGAAAATTTCCGTTACAAAAGTGAAACAGGTGTAATACAATTGTTACTCAATTTATTTTATGCAACTTACGGGTATTATTATTTCTTTTTTTACATAAAATTTCACGTAGATTTAATAGAAGGATTCACGTTTATATATGTCATAAACTATGAATATATTTATTAAATTCAACCATAGGTTTCTTTAAAATGTTTTTTAAAGTATTTCAAAGAATGCTAACTTCTACAGCCAAAAATAAAACCTTATTATATTTTATTGTTATGATAACTCTTTTTTATTTAAAAAAAAATAATTTAAAAATTTCATATTTGTTGAAGCACATGAAGTAATCTAGAGTAAAATAGATATCATCATATGATTTGTACCAAATCATTAAAAGATCGAAAAATAGATTATGTGAAATATGATCACTTCATTTTAATTGTTAATATTTATTAAATGAAAAACAAAATCACTGTATTTAAGTTAGACAATTAAAAAAAAAATATTTTTTATAAAATTAAGCATATTTCCGTGTATTTATTTTATATTTATATAATAAATATTGAGATAAGAATTGATCAAAAAATGCAAAAAAATATTTTACAGCCACATATTAACAGAAAAATTTTAAATCAATTTTTTTTTAATCGATAAATGAAAGAATGTTTTTATCTTAATTAATAATATATATATATTATATTTAAAAATATTCACGAATAAAACCTATTATATTAAAGGTAAAAAATAAAAAAAACATAAAAACTCCTTATTTTTAAAACAAGTAAATTAATGTTTTTGAAAACCCATAAAAATTCAGAATTATATTTTTATTTCAAAATTTAAATCTCCTCAATCTTATTATTTATAAAATAAACACAATAATAAATTAAAAAAATATATTTTAATAATATTGAATAAAATAAAAATTCATAAATGATATATATCATGTTTTATATAATGAGATAGACAATCAATTTCTTTGAAAATGTTTTTTTTTCAAATAGGTGATTTTTTTTTTAAAATTTTCGAAACAAGCAAGCCTGATAATGACCATCACAGAGATATCAAGCATCCAAGAAGATCATGCGATTGCTAACAGTGAGAAACGTGATGACTTATTATGCGATTTATCAGAAAAATTAAAATATCAAAAAAGTTTGTTTCTTGACCAGATATTGATAAACGAAAATGTAAAAATATCCAATCCGAACCAGAGTAATTGTGTAATAAAGCGCTATTTTTCTTCTAATTTAAATCCTTCCAATACTGATTCTCAGTTTCAAGAGTTATCTAAAGAGTCAAAGCCGATAATGACCGAAAAAATACCTAAAATAATCGAAAAAAATCCTCATGATTCACCGCAGAATAATCACAAATTTGGAAAAAAAATCGAGAACCAATTATATTTTCCACATCGTTTTATTTGTATATCCAATAATAAAAAGTATAAAATATATGATTATCTGTTTCAAATTACAGGAGCTTATCTCACTCAAAATGAGCTTATTTTCCTCAGAAAAACAGTATTCAAAAACGTTTTACCTCTCATAATACGAGACGAACAAAGAAGTAAAATTAAAAACATTGAATGTTTTGAAAAATACTCAGAAAGTATAATTTCTCTTTTACAATCACCAGGGATCCAGTTTTCGATACAAAATTTCATTTTCAATCGAAGAAGGAATTTTGAGAAATCAGAAATGATTTTAAATTTTGAAAATAACCTCAAAAATCAAGGATTACTTGGTATTTGAGTATTAGCTAAGCAAGATTAACTTATCTGTTACTTTTCAAACAATTGTTTAAGTTAATTTTATCATTCCATAAAATCTTAGTTCAAAAAAAAAAATAGCAAGCCAGTTTTTGTGTGGTTCACACTGATTAGTAATAGTTATGTAATTAATTTTCATGATTATTTGATGTTAAATAAAATTTATTTGCCTGAATATTTTTTTATTTATTTTTGCTAATATAATAGTTCATAGATTGTTTTTTTATTATGATTGATTATTGGATAAGAAGGAATCAGACGATTATAATTTCAATATAAATGAACTTTTTGATATAACTCATTGAATATTTTTTTGCTTGTAAAATATTTGAATGGAAGTATTGAAATCAAATATTGAAATCAACTTATATGTTTTAAAATGACTCCGAAAAACCCCAACTGGAACCATATAGACGGTAGAATTGCTTTAGACAGAACTCTCCATCAAAGTGCTCTTTTCTTAATCAGGCAATGCGGTCATGGCTCTGAATTAGATCCTTCTTTTCATGAAGAAATTGAATCTGATATGAGATAGATAGTGCCAGAAGAGTCATTCCACAATCAAAAGAATATCAAAGGGGGAAAAAAATGTTGCAAGACTTACTGCAAAAGGAAAGTTCAAAGATGATCCAAAATGATGACTATGAAAGTCAAAAAAAACAAAAAAATTTCATTTTTTCACTTTTTATGAGATGACACTTTTTTGCAAGTATAGCACATTTATTGTGAAGTGATATAATTATTATTGAAGTTGCGCGAGCGCAAAGTGAATCGTAGCTGAGCTTTTAGCGAGGGGAAGTAGGAATGAGAAAGTAAAGATCATGGCCAATACTATATTACTAACCCAAAAAAAAAAAAAAAAAAAAAAAAAAAGGAGCAAAATAGTAAAACAAGACAATATCCAGTAGAAATTGATAGTACTAGTAATGATAATTGCTGTCTAAATGATGATTAAACGCTCTATTTTGTATTCCACCATTAAAAGCATATTTCTAAAAGAATATTTTTTTTCGATATATAAGCATTCAAAATATATATTTCAATTTTATAAGGATCAACAACTAATATATACAGGCATAAGTCTTAAATACTTATGAAATATTAGTTATACCGATATAACTAAAGTGTCAAATAATCAAAAAGTTTTTAATTCGTAAAACTAATTCATTTTTTATAACCATATTTTATTAACAATATTAATTAATTGTATAGAAATACAAGAGTCATATGACTTGTACACTAAAAATATGAGTTATCCATTAATGAATTCATAAGTTTACATAATTAATTTTTTTGAATGAACTTAGCTAATTAAACTCAATAGATAAATATAAATATCTATATATATCTACTTTCATTTATTTCGATTCATTTCCATCATTTTCTATAACATCATCCTCTTCCTCTTCATCCAGCTCTTCCCCTTGGTTTGCAAGCCAATTATCAATTCTGTCAAAATATTCTTTAGGTATCACCTGATCTACATAAAAGCAAACAAAGAAGTTTGAACACAAACTTAATTTTTTTGAAAATGTTTATTCTATAAAGAAAAGGTAATTGGAAAATATCTCTCGTCCTCGTGAAGATACGTCGAGCACCTGCTTCTGATGATGGGAGAACTTGATTTCAATAAAGTGGAAAAAAAAAAAAGTTATAGAATTTAAAAAAAGTTATTGGGGTATTGATTTTAAGATATTGGAGATTGAATGCAAAATTTCTTTAATTTATCATTTGATTTGGCCACTCTTTCATAGGCATTGTGCCCTCTATGACAAAGACAAGGCACAACTATGATGTTTTGTGCGTTTGGAATATTTTGATTATATTTTGATTATATAGAATTGAATATCGTCAAAAAGATAGAATATCTTAGGTAATATCTTTTTCTATCTTTTTTTGATCTATATTTTCCATATTTATGAATTTTACCTTTTTTATAAAAAGTTAATGCCAATATAAAGGTCTGTGACAGACAAATATGTCGCCAAGGTCAATTTAGGGAAATGCCGCATCACTAAAAAAAAAAAAACTCCAGAATGAATATTATTTTCACATTTTTATAGGTAATTTACAAGATTATTCATTGAAAAATTAATCCAACAATACAAATTTATAATAATTCCATTTAGAGTATCAAGATTTCACATGATCAAAGAAGGGAATCATTTTTGGAAAACCACTTTATAATCTAGGACTTCAAACAGCTTTTATTTATTTGGTTATGAAGTTCTGAAACATAACTTTTTTTTTATACATCAGTTCTTTGAATGTTTTCTGTAAGGTTATGTGGTACCTTAAATTCTGAAAAATCACTTTGTTGAATCTATCAATCTTTTTGAAGATAAAAATGAAATGCAGGCTTCTGTAGTATAGTAAGTTTTTTTTTTAGTTGAAGCCAGCAAACTCGTTTGTAAATCCTTAAACCGTCACTGTTTTTATTTTTAACATATGCAACCATTAGTCTAAATAGTCACACTATCACAGAATTGTTCAATTTGATACAAAAATTTTTTGAACACATGAAGATTTTTTTGAAACCATAGATTTTTATAAAAATTGAAAAATAAATGCTTTTCAAGTGGTTTAGCTCCAATTTGACAGTTTTTAATACCATTAGAATAGCATTTTCATTGAAATAGACTAGAATCTTTTTGAACTGCGTTCAAAAAGTGATGTTACTTGCTAATTTATATAAGATGCTCTCAAAAAGTTTAAAAAACAAAACAAAACAAAACAAAAAAATAGTTTTCATGTGAAAAGTATGTTATAGAATCAAACTTAAGCTTAGATAATGTGCATTTCTCTTAGTTATAATATACATGTACTATATTAATAGTAACATTCGCCAAAAAGTTGATTTTATAATTGAGAGGAAAGTCGATTCTGAATTGTGATATAAAAAATTAATATCATGTTAGCAAATTTTTGTTTTATTTAAAATTCAAAAATAAATATCTATTCCAAATCCATCATAAAATAATTCATTAATATCTTTTTTAATGAATTGGCGTTTATTTCTTTCTCGAGTAGAGCTTTTTCTTTCCTGATTTATTATCCTACCAAATAGAATTTGATAAGGCTTTTTATACAAAACAATATTCATTTCATCAATTATACTTTCTATTTCCATATATAATTGCAACCTATATTCCCTGTTTTGGAATACGAAATCAATGAAATCTGAAGAATCAAGAAAAATAATTTCATCATCATTTTCTTCTTCATTATGATCATTTACAGACTCATCAGAAACATCATCATCATTTTCTTCTTCATTATGATCATTTATATGCTCATCATAATAATCATCATTATTATCGCTATCATTACCATTGGTATTGCCATTTTCATTTATATCCAACATTTTCTTTTTAAATAAATTTTCATTGAAATAATCAACTTCAAAATAATTAGTTTTATCACGATCAATATCATCATCGTCAGTGTCGCTATTTGAATGATGATTTTCTTGACTATTTAACTCAATTGATTCTTTTTTATTGTTTTTAATTTGATCAGGAAAGTCAAAATCAGGGAAATTGAAGATAATTTCACGAAGGAAAGAAAACTCAATTTTTTCATTAATTTTTTGATGACAAAAGACAACGTTTTCACCAACTAGCTTTGCGAATGCTTTAACAAAGTGATCTTTCACTAGAGATATATTATTCTGTGAAGAATAATAACGAGCGAGTTTGAGGTTAGTTAAACAAAGAATGAATATTTTTGATATTTCCAACTGTTTATCAAAGATTTCTCTTCCTTGGAACATCAAAGGCTCATTTTCATGATTGGATGCTTTGATATAGTAATCAATAGACATTTCAACATTTCCTTCTTTTTCATAATAATAGCCGAGGTTATAAAAGGCAAGGACAAAGTTATTCTTTATTGAATTAGTGAACCAATAAATTGCATCGTCATTTTTATTCAGATAAAATTGACAAAGTAAACCGTAATTATTCTGACCGAACGGATATCTATTAAGGGCAGCTTCTTTTATATATTGACAAGCAAGATCATTATTTTGCATTATTGTCAAGTGGATCAAGCCAAGATTATTCTTTGCTATATAAAAAGTTCCATCCATTCTTGTTTCATTTGACAATCGTTGATTTTTATCCATTTCAATTAAAATATTCAAATAATTAAAAATTTTGTTAGTATCAATATCAATACCTTTTCTTAATGGATATAAATTTTCGAGCTTTAAAATTGCATGTTGATTTAAATATTGAGCAGCTAATTCGTAATAATAAACAGCTTTTGGATAATCTTGATAAACACCAAAACCTTTTTCATAAAAATAGCCAATGTTAAATATTGCATTTCTGTTTCTGTTTATTTCAAATGATTTGTTATACATCATCAATGCTTTGAAATAATTTTTATTAACACCTAAACCATCTTTATAAAGATCACCAAGCATTAAATAAGCTTTTGAATAATTACTTTTTGATGCTTTTTCAAATTCAATCTTCGCTTTTTCATATGTTTTTTTATCATTTTTTTTGTTCAAATAAATCATTCCAAGTTTATATTGAGCTTTTGGATTATTAAAATCAGCAGCTTTTTGGTAATAAAATATGGCTAATGAAAGATCTTTTGCAGTTCCTTTTCCTTTATAATAGATATTTCCTAATTTCACCAAAGCTTCAATGCAATTATTCTTTGCAGATAATTCAAAATACTTTTTTGCTTTAACATCGTCTTTATCAACACCAACACCATCAAGATACATTTTCCCTATATAATATAATGCAACAAAATTATTATTATCAATTTGCAAAACTGTTTTGTAATATTCAAATGCTTTTTTATAATCAACTTCTACTCCTTTTCCATTAAAATAAAGATTGCCAAGCATTAAATTGGCTTCTAAATTATGTTCATTTGCAGATATTTCAAAATGCTCTTTTGCAATTTGATAATTATTCTCCAATCCGAATCCATAAATATAATAAAGGAGGCCAAGATCTAAATGAGCCATATAATTAACTTTTTGAGTTGATTCTTCATTATATAATTCAATGGACTTTTCAAAACATTCTTTGGCTTTGTTGAAATCTTGCTCAACTCCATTTCCAAGGAAATAAAGTTCTCCCAATCTTAAAAAACCTTCAGGCTCATTTTTATTAGCCAATAATTCATAAAATTCTTTGCCTTTTCCATAATTTTGCTCATTATTGATTCCATAATTGTACATATTTCCTAATAATAAATGAGACAATGAGCTATTTTCACAAGAGAGTATATTATTTAACTGCTTTTTCCCAGTAGAATTAAAGAAGTAACGAAAACCATCTGAGTAATTTTGTGACAAAAAATCATTTTGCTTTTGGACTTGCCGAATTAAATTTATGCTTTTTGATAAATTTGTATCACTATTGAGATACGCTAATGTATAGCTGGCATGCGCGTTTCCTAATTTTGAAGCTTTTTCATACATTTCTTTTGCAA
Organism: Tritrichomonas musculus; assembly: GCA_039105265.1. Lineage (NCBI taxonomy): Eukaryota > Parabasalia > Tritrichomonadida > Tritrichomonadidae > Tritrichomonas > Tritrichomonas musculus. The sequence continues at coordinate 2,963,026 of JAPFFF010000016.1, read as the reverse complement.
TTTCTTTATTGGACTCGACTCCCAATCCATAATAATATAAATTGCCTAGCTTAAGATAAGCTTCTGCTACATTTTCCTCCAAACCCAATTCATAATAATATTTTGCTTTATTGTAATCAATATCGACATAAATTCCGTTCTCATAACAATCACCCAAATTAATAATTGCTGTAATACTACCTTTTTCTGCTGCTTGTTCAAAATAAAAAAAAGCTATTGATTCATCTTTTTCTACTGATAATCCAGCAAGATAAAAAACACCCAATAAATTCAATGATTCACTATTCCCTTGTTCAGCTGCTTTCTCCAAATAGTATTTGGCTTTAGCAAAATCATGTGTAACACCATAACCAACATAATAAATCCTACCTAAAAAGTAAAATGAATTGGCTTCATTTTGATTTGCTGCCTTCTCAAAATATTCTCTTGCTTTGCTATAATTTTTTTCGTCATTAAAATAATAGACACCTGAATTAAATAAAGAAATTGCATAATTATAATCCTCTAACTTTTGCCAATATTTTATAGCTTTATCTTTATACGTTTTTATATGATCCCCAACATAATAAATACATCCCAATCTGTTTATTGTTTTTGGATATTTTTCTTTTGTTACAAATTCATATTTATCAAATAAAGACGTTTGACATAACATATTAATATCATGAAACTCAATCAGACTGTCAAAATAATTTTGAATTTCTTCTAATCTATTAGGAATAAATCTAATCTGAATATTTTCAATCAAATATTGTATCATCAATTCAACGCTGACAGGTTCTACATCTATCTTTAACAAATACTCGTTTAATAAATGACCAGGTTTTGTTTCTTCACAAATAACATTTTTTATCTTTTCTAATCCGGGTCTCTCGTTTTGATTGTTTTTAATGCATTGATGATAAAGCTGGCAAATTTTTTCTGTACAATTTGTCATCTCAGGATAATTATTATTTTTTTTTAATTGATCAATTTCAGAAACAGATAGTCTTTTTACATCAAACCAATCCTTCTTTTCAAAAAGAACATAAATTAATCCACCAAAAGAGTAGATGTCAGTTTTGAACGTTATTTCATCAACACCAGCAAATTGTTCAGGTGATGCAAAAGAGACTGAACCACAATCTTTCGAAATATCTTCTTCAGTTGAACGAATAGTTTCAAAGTCTGATATATATGCATTCCAATCGTGATCAATCAAAATATTTCCTGGTTTTAAATCACGATGAATTAACGAGTTTTTTTGAAGGAATTTCAATCCTTGATAAATTCTCATTAACGATGTGAACTGAAAAATTGGATTCACATCATTTTTCGAAATGAAATTTTTCAATGAACCATTTGACATATATTCATATACAAGGCCAATTATTTTACCTTTTGACATGTCAAATCCGTAAAAACGAGTAAAACATCGATGTGAATAATTTTGGTCAAAATCAGTCCGATATTTATCAATATTGACAAGCTTCATGACAAATAAATAGAAGCTCGGAATATGAAGAACTAGAAAAACTTTTGATGGACAGATATCTTTTATTTTTATGAGATTTTGATCGTCAAACTCATATATTTTTTTGTGTTTATCCTCATCAATGCTAAAATTGACAGAATTAGGCAACTTTTTCCCTTCTGTATGAATTTTGAATATATTTTTCAACTGCAAAAAATTGAGGAGATTTTTCTTCATTTTTTCTTCTTTTGGATTTATTTCATTATCAAAATTGAAAAATGAAGGATCTTTAAAAAAATTTGTTGGATAATCAAATCTCCTAATCAAGAATAAAATAATTGGTTTGATTGTTGCTTTTAAAAAAACATTATTTTGTCTTGATATGTTGTATTTTAAACAAAAATTATTAACATCCGATTCATCGTCTGAATCTTTGTCAAGATCAGATGATATTTGTAATATTTCAGATTTATTCTCATTTAGAATTGTTTTTACAATGGTATTCGGAATTAATTCAATTATAAAACATCGTTTTTCAACACAAAAAACTGCATTTACATCATTATTTAATTTATTTGTAGAAATTTGGCAAGTAATGAATTTGTTGTCTTCTAAAAAAGAAAATAGCGATTTTTTGATTATTTCGATTTTTTCATCTAATTTGATTTGCTTAAGTTTCGAAAAACTAAAATAATGAAATTCAAATTTGTCATATGCTGCTTTTATCTCCTTCCTTATTTTTATCAAACTTGAATTATATCTGGCTGGAAGCTCAGAATACGAAAATTTCAAGTTTTCATGAATCTTCTCCATTAACGTTTTTCGTTAACAAATAGTTTGACCAATTTTTATATTGAATTTTTCAGTTTTGAATACAAAAAATAGACATAGCAAAGTCAAGATGAATCTGAACTTTTGCTATAGCAAAAGTCATTTTTTTTTTTGATAAAATATATCATGATAAACATATAAAAAAGTATTCTTTCAATTAGTAACCATCATTAAAAAGAAGAAAATCTTATCAATATATAATAATTGAGCTTTTTTTTTTTTTTTTTAACAAATAATTATTTGTTTTAATGAATATATTTAGTTACTCATAGTCTCGTTCTGTATTTTATTGATTATGATATTTTGAATTTTCAAATTACGTAAAAATAGAAAAACTTTTTATTCAAAGCATAAAGTATATATACAGTTATTATTATAAATTAATCAAGAATTGAGAAAATTAGCTTTGATCATAATGATTATCTCTTAAAGAATATTTAAATAATTCATTGAAATTATTCAATTATCTCACAAATTTTTCTAAAAAGGAATTCAAATTAGTATCAGAATTTTTATTTTGCTATTTAAGGCAGAATTATGAACAAAAATCAGCAGGTTGAAGGATTAAATAAAAAGTATGAACAAGGCGATCTTATATATATATTAAATGAAAAAGAAAAGACAGCAAGTATATTAAGAGGAAAATCAACCAATGAAAGCATTTTTATTCCACGTTCCATCCAAATTGGATCAACTGAATACATAATTGTAAGCATTTTAGAGAAAGCCTTCAAAGAAATAAAAATCAAATCGATTCAATTTCCAATAGATTCGGAGATTGAAATAATTGAAAAAGAAGCATTCAATTCTTCATCAATTGAAAGCTTTACAATTCCTCCGAAGCTCAGAACAATCAGTGAAAAGTGCTTCTTTTGTTGTGGGCTACTTCGAAAAGTTGAAATTCCTCCAAATTCAAATCTTTTGACAATAGAAGATTATGCTTTTTTTAACTCAATAATTGAAAACTTTACAACACCACTTCACCTCACCTACATTGGCAAATCAGCTTTTTCTCTTTGTCAAGAACTTAAAACATTTGAAATTCCAATGAATTCGGAATTGCGAACAATTGATGAATGCGCTTTTTATAAGACGCCAATTGAACGCTTTTCAATTCCGGCACGTCTCATCGAACTGAATGAAGGATGGTGCGGTTTGACGAGTAAATTGACATCAATTTGTGTTAGCCAAGACAACCCACGATATGCCAACAGTGGCGACAAGATGGTAATTGGCAAATCAACCAATGAATCACAAGATTACGATGTTCTTGTTTTTTGCGCTCGTGATGTTGTGAATATAACGATACCAATTTTCATAAAAACCGTCGGTGCACATGCGTTCAGTGGCTGTGAAAAAGTTCAACTGATTGAATTTCCATCAAATTCAAATCTTTTGACAATTGACAATTATGCCTTTTACTATTCATCAATAAAGCATGTCTCCATTCCGTCCAATCTCAATCGAATTAAGCAATTTGCTTTCCACTGGTGCAGGCACCTTCGGCAATTTGAAATTCCAAAAAATTCTGAACTTGCATCAATTGAGTTAAATGCATTCTCATTTTCATCAATTGAATGCTTTACAGTTCCATCAGGTCTCCAGAGAATCGGCGGAAGAGCTTTTTTCTGGTGCAAAAAACTCAGAAAAGTGGAAATTTCAAACAATTCTAAGTTGATCGAAATTGGTATTGAATCATTTGCAAATACACCAATTGAATGCTTTATAATTCCATCGTCTGTTCAACTTATAAACAGATGCGCATTTTCTCAATGCAAAAAACTTCAAATCATTGAAATCGATGAAAATTCAAATATACAAAAAATTGATATAAATACATTTAGAGGCAGCAAACAAACAATAATTATGATTCCAACACAAAAGATAAATTTATTATATAATTTTGTGAATTATAAATAATAATATAATATAATTTAATTTATATAATATTACATTTAAAAACAAAGAATTTATCATATTATGAATGTTATATTATATAAGAATCATAAATAAGAAGTAATATTACTTTTAAAATCAAAATATAATGTAATTTAGGCAAAAAAAAATATAATATTATTAAATAACTATTTAACAATCAGAAAAGGTAAAATCAAAAATTACAATAATATCAACATCCAACAAAAAAATAATATGAAAAATATATCAAAATGTCTTAATATTAAAAAATAATTATATCTATATTATTTAATGAAATTTTATTTTTTTTATTTATTTATTTAAATTCATCAATTTTGTATTGGACTGCAAAAAATAACTATAACGAATTTGTTAACTTTTTTTAAAATTTCCAGGAATTGAAATTGAAAATGATTGCTTCAGATTTTGTTCAAAATTAACCAACTTAAAAATTCCTTCTTCAAAAACGTATTTTGGAGAGAATGCATTTAATGGATGTAAAAGCATTACAGAAATAACTATTCCTTCTACAATAAGCAGTATTCCCATTTATTCTTTCTTTAATTGCTCCAGTTTGAAAGAAATAAAGATACCTTCATCAGTTGTTTTGATTTGTAATTATGCATTTAGTCGATGTTCATCATTGAAAAAAATTACTTTTGAAGATTCTTCTTTATTAAAAGAAATTGGAAAAGGATCATTTTATGGATGTATTTCATTGGAAAATATATCAATTCCTTCAACAGTTACATCGATTAATGACCATTCTTTTCATGAATGCTCATTAATTAATAAAATATTTCTTCCTTCTTCTGTAAATTCAATTGGTAAATACGCTTTTGCCAAATGTTCGTCTCTAGAAGAAGTTATCTTTGATGGAAATATTTTATTTCAGAATATAAAGGAAGGATTCTTTTCAGAATGCAAAGAATTGAAACAAATAACAATTCCTCCTTCGGTGACTTCAATAGGAATTCATGTATTTGATAAATACACATCACTTCAACATATGACAATTCCTTCTTCATTAGACATTAAAAATCTAGCAACTGAGAATCCTCAGATTATTATAACAAGAGTCTAAATTTTGATTAAATAACTTAATTCTAATAAAATGAAGCAATGATTTATTTATATTTCGAACTATTTACTTGAAAATTTGTTTTTTTGTATTAAAAATATTGATTCAATAATGATTATTGATTGTATTGTAAAAAAAAATGTTCAATGGTTTTTTGACTAGATCAATCGATGTATTAAATCCATTAATCATTAAAAAAATCAATGTACCAAAAGAAAAACAACAATACATATAATCTCTTTTGGTACAATGTACCAATATATTGAATTTTGTCGATTTTTTGCCGCAACATTTGATGTCAGGATCTGATTTGATTAATTGAATTTCATCTGCGCCAATTAACAGAAATAAACTAGCCCAATAATTTAGTTGAATTTCATAATTTAATGAATAAAATCAAATCATTAGTTGCTGCTTATTATCAAAATGTGAAGAATTTACAGCCAAAACAAATCACCAAACAAACTTTTTTATCCCATGAAGTTCGTATTTTAATTCAAGTACAACATACCACAATTATTCAATTTCGAGGATTCTCATATGTTGACTTAGATGAACACCAAAACATAATCATACTTATAGATTACATAATAGAAGGACAACTAGCAAATTCGAGTGACAAAGAGCTCAAGAGCCTTTGCCAATCCAATTATGATAATATAAAACGCCAAATCATCCTTGTTGGCATTGCATGAAGGATGATGCTTCTTCACTACAAACACATTATCCATCGCGATTTAAAGCCAGAGAACATTCTCCTTGATTCCGATTTACTCCTCGCATCACAGATTTTAGGCCGTCAAATTTTATTGACGACCGCTCCATGAGCCAATCGATTGATGTGAGGTGTCAAAATATAAATTTAAACGGTATTACGTATCTTTATTTATTGAATAAACTTCAAATATTATCTTGAAAAATGATTACTGTTTATCTTTACTTTATTACTGGAAAAATATTAATCAATAAAAATAGACACAAAATCTAAAGTTAAGGATGCTTTTCTACCTGTACAGAGGCAGGTATAGAAAATATAACTTATTAGTTTCAAATTTTACATGAAGGATATGCATTCCAACCAGCTGATACATTCGAAAAACGTAATGTAAAGGAACGAGATATTCTGGGTGTATCCGGAGTAACAGTAACTGGCAAACTATTTGATGAAAAAAAAATAATTAATATTCATTTTGAAAAAAGTGGTTTTTTAATATAAATCCATTATATTTTTAGGTTTTGAATTTAAAAATCAGAGAATTAAATTTAATCTACAAATTCTCTGGAATGACACCAATTTCATTGACTGTGTTTCTTCATCTGGAGCTAGCCTCCCAGTTTACATAAATAATACCTTGGAGATGACACATAACCCAACTTTTGTAAACGTATTTTTTCATTAGATACAAAACTTTGTAAAGCGGTGCCGTTTTTATTAAACATTTCATTCCAATGTTGCCATATTCAATAAAGGGAAGCTTTGATAAGTAAAAAACCAAAGAACTGCAGAAATGAATATTTTTATGGTAGTATTTTTAAAATGACTTAAATATTGATATCGAATTATCAATCTAAGTTGATAACAAACCTATTCACAATATCGGATTTATGAACACAATTAAGGCACTGATAGCCTTAATCATCATTCTAATAATTTTTGTGGCAAGTTTCAGAATTCACTTGCAATAGTTTTGCTCAATTTTTTATTTATACAGCCGTTTAGGAAATAAATTTATCAGCTTTGTAAACCATTCAAATTTTTCTATTTTATAAAATTTTTTTTATTTCTTAAACAGAAGGCCGGAAGCAGAAAAATAACGTGTTTTTCTATTCAATTTAAAATGGATTTTTTCGAATAACAAAAAGATATTTGTTTAATTATAGTTATTTATAATATAATATATTTTATTGATAATTGGAAAAGCTGTTTTGTTTTTTCTTAGTACCAGAGTTTCTTCCAGAAAAAGCATTTTAAAATACCATTTTTTATAATTGCTTTTAGCTTATGTTTCATCATAAATTAATTTGTCAAAATTCTATTCTGTGCCTTTTTAAATAAGCTGGATAAATTTTGGAGAAAACTGTTGAAGGAATTTTGGAAAATTATATGCCGAAATTTTACTTTCTGAATAAAAAAACGTATTTTTTTTTCTGAGCATCATTCTTATATTTTTCTGGGAGCATTGAAATGTTTTGAGAGCATCATCCTTATATTTTTGGCTTGTTATTTGGTCAATAAATTCAAAAATTCAATATAGTCTGAAATCAGAATATAACTTTTTTTCTCAAATTTTTATTGATTTTTTTCACAATTTTTATTGATTTATAAAATTCAATTCTTATTTGTTCATAAGCCATTATTTTTATTTGCATTGACTAATTTGTTACCATAAAATCTGCTTCCTCTTAAATAGAACCGAAAAAATGGAATAAATATTCGCAAAATGATCATTCAACGCATTCATTACCGAGATTAAAATTGATCATCGTCATCCAGAATTTCTCAAGATTATCAGCTTTCTTTGATTTTATTCATACTTAACAGCATTATATGCATACTATTTGTAACTACAAATATTCGAGCAAATGGTTCTGACCACGTAAAACATTTCTTTTAAAATATTATATAAAAAATCTTAATTTTTAATTAATTATTTTTCTTTAAGGGGGTATAACGGATATTTTAAAGGCCGATAAAAAGATAAATACGAAAATTCATAGTTAAATAATGATAATTAAAAATATATTTTTGATAAAGAAAATAATAGCTCTGATAAAATAGATTTAAAATGCGAGAGATCAAAGAAAATCGTATTTTATTATTTAACCTTTTGATTCAAAAAATGACCTTTTTTATTCAAATTTGATTTAATTCAATTTATTTTTAATTTTTCTCAAAATAGTTGATCGTTCCATCAAAAATTGTGGGGATTTGTGAGGTTTATCTTTATTTTTTTTCGTTTTTCGCGTCACCAAAAAAAAAGTTCATTTTCAGGTCTCTTTTACTCTTCAGATAAAAGTTTTCAAAAAAACTTTCTTTACCAAACTGCTATTAATTTTCTTTAAATTCTTTATTTAAAGAGTCAAAATTGAATTTCTAGATTAAATGAAAAAATTAATTTTTTGATCTTTTTTTTTAAGGCCTAAATCAAAAATCAGGCTCCGACAAACCCTAAGTTTTTAGACGTTGTTGTTATGTCAATCACCAGATTTTTCTCAAATTTTTTACCCAAAATAATTTGAGGTATTGAAATTTATTTCTCAATTTTTACCCAGCATTAAATCATTTAACTTATACAAGTCTTAACAAAATCATGTGGAAAAATAAAAAAAGAGTAAAGAATCTTAAATTATTTTTTCAATAAAAAAATACTCTAAATTATTTCTTTTTTTTTAATTTTTAAGAATGCATTGGTATATTATTCATCTTATCTCTTTGGTATTGAGCATAAATTCGTTCTTCTTCTTCTTCTTCTTTGAGCTTTCGTTGATAATAATCATCATTATGAGAAATTGACTTAAAAAGATCATGAGCTCGTGGAAAAAGATCTTTAAATAAATCTAAATTTGTTTTAGGTAAATCTAAATTATTATATAGTTGATCTAACCATTCGCTTCCAATATTAAATTGAAGAATAGCAGCATATGTTCTAACATCAGCTGTATTTCCCAAATTGTAGTTTTTAGGAACAAATTTGGCTTTAACTGAGTGAAAGCATTCATTTAAACAAGTTGAATGATATCGAACAAATGATGATGTAATATTATTGCATAAATTTATGACATTATCAAGCTTCGAAACCGCGTTGACATCATTAGCATATTTCCATAAGTGAGGTTCTTTGGCTCTACCTAGTTTTAAAAAAGGTTTTGTCAGAATTGCATTCCGTGATTCTTGAATTTCTGAATATTTTTGAATTATTGATTCATCTCTGTATAATATACATTTGAACTTTTTCAAAAGCTTTTTACAAATTCCACGAAACATAAAATTTAAAGGATTAACACAATTATCAAAATGTTGTGGAAAATGCTTCAAAAGATGATTTGTATCTTGCCTAATTGTAATATTCCAGCCGCTCGCAACAATGATGGCTTCTAATTGAACGTCACCATCTTTAACGATCTCAATAATATTTGGATTAGACATTAAACGAGGAATAATTTCTTTAAAAGCGACACCTTCCATTGCTTGAGGAGAAACAATTGTATTTCCATTTTTTCTGTCACTTTTTCTCATTTGTATGCTAAAATCAATAATCTTTCCAGTTTGAATACAAATAACGTCAAAGACGTGCAAATGTCCATCACGACGATGATCCCATGATCCATCAACGCAAATAGCTGAACCTTCTGGCATTTTATTCTTTTCTATAAGTACTGAATCGTTTGCTAATTGCATTAAAATAGGACGAAGCAAATTAAACGCCTTCGTAATTTGTCGATATGATGGTGGATGTTTTCCTATTAAAGCTGCAAATTCTCTGGCTTCTGTCTCTGGAAAACCGCAATATATAATGGCAATTGCAAATTCTATTGCATCGATTTGTTTTTCAGCTTCGTTTTCAATTTTATAATCTTTTTTATGATTATATTGTTTCAAATTTTGTTGTTGCTTTGAATGTTTTCGCATGCTTTTTGAGATATTTTCACAGAAAAAAGTGATCAAACCCCCTTAAATGTTTTTTATGAAATTTGTTCTGATTAAAACGTATTTTTTTAGTTAAATCCTATTTGATTTTTCCATTATGTTTTTTTTTACTTGAAATGAAATCTGTAAGGAAATATTTTACTGTCATCAATGTTGATTTCTTTCTTCTTTGATGATTTGTTTCTTAACAATAATAAATAATATTGAATCTTTAAAGGCCATTTTAGGATTGAAAAATAGATAATATAATAACTTTTTGAATATTTTTTATATCTATGTTAAAAACATATTTATCTTTAAAAATCTTCAAAAATATTTTCATATTTTTTTATATATAATGTTTTAAAGCTTATTAATGAAATTATATGCTTGCTTTATTTTTCAGATCATAAAAAGCTCTGCTTCCGGCCTTCTTCTTAAACCGCTGTATATATATATTTATAAAGAAACTTTTTTTTTTTTTTTTTGATAGAAATCAAATGAATTGTGATATAAAAAAGTAGGGCAAAACCTAATATTTCCCTTGAAAAAATTGAATATACTAATAAATTTATTATTTAAAATTATTTTTATTTATAATTAGTTTTTTCTTTTAAAAATTATAAAAATAATTTTTATTTTATTTTTAAATATCTATTCATAAAAATAAAAATGTATAAACTTATATTTTCAAAGATATTAAATGAATTAAGATTTTAAGATAATTTTTTATAGAAAAATTTTCATAAACGAATAAAGCAATGAGCGTTCAACAGTATTTATCGGATATGAAGAAAGTTCAGATTCTTCTTCTGAAGTTTATTGACTGTGAACTTAATTCTGATGCATATTTTACAAAATTTATCCAATTAATCGATAATCTCAAAATTCCCAAAAACCCAGATCTTTTTAAATCGCTTCTTGAATTAATTTTAAACATAGCAAATCACCATCATCGAGTATCTGATTTTTATGACAAAATTTTTAAGATTCTCAAAAACTATAAAAAAGAAATTCAAGAAAATTTCACAAACTCTTCAATTTTTAATTTCTTTGAAAGCAACAAAAGATTGGTTCTTTTTCTTATTGATGAAAAGCTGCTAATAATTGATAAAACTATTGCTAATTCGATTTTGGCGAAAAATGATAATTATAAATATTATTTTGGCAAAGAACTTGCTCCATTTAATGGCAACTCTCGTATTTCAGCTGATTTTGAAGAAAAAAGGAGAAGCGGAGAATCCAATGATGACGACATTGCAGCAATAATACGAAATGATTTAATTGATGATTTCATTGAAAAAACAAAAAATAAAAGTTCTTATTCGATGAGAGTAGAAATAACTTATTGTGATACAAACATATTATTTGAACATTTTTATGGTGAATATATTTTTTATGCTGCATTTTTTGGCTCAGTTCAAATTTTCAATTATTTATTAAAAGATAAATATTTTTATAGTTATGAAAAAAAAGATGTATGGATTTATTCAATTCATTCAAACAATCCTGAAATGATTTTTATTCTTGAAGAAAAAAATATTAAATTAGAGCCAAAACAATATGAAGAATTTGTTCAAGAAGCAATAAAATGCCATCATAATGATATTGCAATTTATATTCAAAACAATTACATTGACAAAAATTTGGATGAAACTTTTAAAATCGGTCTTTTATATTACAATTTTGCTTTCTTAAGGAAAGAATTGATTAATGAATCCAATATTTACATATTTGAAGGAAATCATTTACCAATTGTTAAAATTTTTAAAGAAAACAAAGATTTCGATGTAAATAAAAAGCTTTACGGAATTCGTCATATTTTCAAAGGACTCCTTTAGTAAGTGCAGCAAAATATAACAAATTGGATATGATTAATCTTTTATTATCATGCAAAAATGTTGATGTCAATATTAAAGATATTTCAATTATAAAAATTTGAATGAAATTTCTAGTTTGAAATTAAATGGAGTTCATTATATTTTTATAAAACTGCATTGTATGAATCAATTGAAAGTGATAATATTGAAATAGTAAAACTTTTATTATCATGCAATAATATTGATGTAAATATTCTTAATACAATTAAATATTTTTGTTTTTTAATTATATTCTAGGATATAAAATTTTAATGCGATTAATAATTTGATTTTAAATTACATTATTAATTTTTTTTTAATTACATATCAAATCAAATATTTAAATCCAATTCAATATAATTTTTTAATTACATATCAAATCAAATATTTAAATAAAATTCAATGTATTTTTTTATGAAATATCAAATCATTTATTAAAATGAAGTTCAATATAATTTTTTAACATATCAAATCATTTACTTAAATATGGTTCAATATAATTTTTTAACATATCAAATCAAATATTCAAATCCAATTCAATATAATTTTTTAACATATCAAATCAAATATTTAAATACAATTCAATGTATTTTTTTATGAAATATCAGATCATTTATTAAAATGAAGTTCAATATAATTTTTTAACATATCAAATCAAATATTCAAATCCAATTCAATATAATTTTTTAACATATCAAATCAAATATTTAAATCCAATTCAATGTATTTTTTTATAACATATCAAATCATTTATTAAAATGAAGTTCAATATAATTTTTTAACATATCAAATCATTTATTTAAATGAAGTTCAATATAATTTTTTAACATATCAAATCATTTATTTAAATCCAATTCAATATAATTTTTTAACATATCAAATCATTTATTTAAATAAAGTTCAATATAATTTTTTAACATATCAAATCAAATATTTTTATTATACAATTAAAAATCATTTATTAAAATGATATTTTTAGTCTTTTTTCAATAATATTTTAAAATAATCATATTAATAGAATTAGAATTATGATATTTAATGAAATAACTTACATATTTTTTAATAAGGTTTTTATACATAGTTAAATATAATTCAAACAAATGACTCATATCATTTAATTAATAGTTAAATGAAATTTGATTTTAATTTCAACGTGATTAAAACAAACATTTAAATATAATTTTAAATTATTATATTAACAAAATTATAAATTAAGTATAAAAATGCAATTTCTGGCTAAAATTTTAAATGAAATTTTAGTGAAGCATTTAAATGAAATTTAATTTTTGTATCATAATGATATTTCATATAAGATAATTTTAATAATATTATAAAATAATATTTGATGAAATTAAAATTATTATACCAATAAAATTCAAAAATATAAAAGTTTCATATAATTTGATATTAATTATATCAATTACATTTAATTCTACATTATAATATGATTTCAATAAAATTTTTAAACAACATTTGATATTTAATATTTCATGGGATTTAAAATATTTTTAAATCAAATTTATTTTTTTTTTATAAAATTTCTATTATATTCAAATAAGATTTTAATTATATTTAAATGAAATTAACCTTTTATTCAAATGAAATTTTTATTATTATTAAATGAAATTTCCATTATCATTAAATAAAATTTTTATTATTTTCGAATTATATTTAAGTTTATGCTTAATATAATTTAAATAATAATTTAATGACATTTCATATTTCTTTTTATGTCATTTCAAATCAATTTTTTTAATTTCATTTAAAATTAAATAATATTTATTTTGTTCTTTTAAATAAAATTCAAAAAAATAATTAAATGGAATTACAATATTATATATTATGAAATTTTAATTAATAAAATTCAAGAAACATCACTGCATTTTGCTGTTAGGGAATCAAAAATAGAAATTATTAAGCTATTATTGTTGAATGATAAAATAAATATCAATGCTTTTAATATTTTTATTTCCCTTTTATATAAAGCTAAAATTTAATATCAGTAATTTTAATTACATTCAAAATAATTACATTATAATTACATTATAATTCCACTTTTCATTGGATTTAATACTTTTTTTATAATAGTGGAATTATAATATTATTTTCAAATAAAGAAATAAAATATTTATATTTTAATTATGTTTGGATCTAATATTTTAATGAAGTAATAATTTAGAGTTAATGAAATTTTTATAATTTTTTATATTACTCCATTTCAATTAGCAGTCAGAATGGAAAATATTGAAATAATAAAACTTTTTTTATTAAATAAAAAAATTGATATAAATGCAACTGGAATTTATAATTAAATTTATATAAAATTACATTTTTAAATTTAATTTCGTTTCATATAAGTATTAATTGGATTCATCATCTAATATTATAATTATATATCAAAAAAATATTTCAATCACATTTTAAATATGAATATTTTTATTACATTTTATAATAAGTATTTCAATGACATTAAAAATATATTTTTTATTACGTTAATATTTTTATTTAAATGACATTCTAAATAAAAAAAATTAATGATTGGAATATAGCAATTGAATTAATATATTGAATTACATTTCTTAAAAACAAACTTTTATGAAATTTTTTATTCAATATTTTAATTCAATTTTATAATTGATTTTAAATCATGTTCAATTCAAATATTTCAATCTCATTTCACATCAAAAGTATTTACCTAATTTAAATTTAATTAATTAAATGAAATTCAATAATTATTGTTTTTTTTTTGAAATTTATTTAATATATTTCAAAAACCAGCATTATTCTTAGCAGTTGAAACCAAAAATATTGAGATGGCTAATCTTTTATTATCTAATGAAAAAATTGACGTTAATAAATTATGTATTTTATAATTCATCTCTTCCAACAAAGTTACTATCATCAAGTTTTATTCAATTTGCATCATTTTATTAAAGACAATTTATATTATCATCTGTAATTACATTTTTCATATAAATTTTCAATACAATTCTTAATATCATATTTCAATTCGGTTTCTTTATAATAATTAAATGAAATTCAAAAATAAAAATATTTAATTGCACATCACAAATTCTTACTTTTATTATTCTTATAACATTTAGTTTTAGAAATTTTATTTCGTTCATAAATAATAATTAATAAAATTGCTTTTGCGGCTTTTAATTATGTTAAAAATCTTTGAGTTTCATAAAATTGTAAATTAAATATTCCAATGATATTTTATAATAATTTTAATAAAATTCATTTGTGTTTTTTCAAATGAAATTCAATATGAAAAAATTAAATGAAATTACAATTTTTTTATATTTTTGAAATTTTTTCTTTAATTTCAAAAAACTGCATTACAATTAGCAATAGAAAATCAAGATATTGAAATGGTCAAACTTTTATTATCTCAAAATATCGATGTTAATATTTCATATATTCTAAAAACTAATTTTCAATAAAATTAGCAATTTTAATTTAATTCCATTTTAAAATAAAAATATTTGAAATAATATTTCTTAATATATGTTATTAATGAAATTTATAATTAAATATTTCAATTGCATTTCAAATCTTTTATTTAATTACATTTCATACCAATTGATTAAATTTAATTTCATTGATTTTTTTTGTTAATGATATTTAAATTATGGTTTCAAATAAAATTTTTCGAATTAATATTTTTTATAGAATTTCTATTTATATATTTCAATCGCATTAAAAATCTACATTTTAAATGATATTCTAAACACAATCATTTTTTTTAAATAAAATTTAAACATATTTATTATGAATGAAGTTTTTAAACATTTTTTTTATGAAGTTTCTATAATATTTCATAGATTTGCAATTCATATCGCAGTTTTAACAGAAAATATTGAAATAATTAAACTTTTATTGGATCATAAAGGAATTGATGTAAATGTTGAAGATAACAAAATTTAAATGTAAAATATTTTAATGATTAAAAGAAAATAAAATTTTATGAAGAAAGCCTGTTGATCTAACCAGTAATGAAACGATCATATCACTACTTCAACCATCAAGAGGAAAAATCAAAATTTTAGACACAGAAATGATTGACAAACTCCTAATTAAAAAAACGAAATTAGGAACAGGAGCAACATCTACAGTATATAAAGTTCGAAATATATTCACACAAAAAGGATTTCTGTGTTTGAAAATATTGAACAATGCAGTTGTTAGTCAAGGAAATGAAAATGAAACCAAAAAAGCCAAAAAAAAGACATTTTGGGAAGATGTTGATGATGATGATTTTGGTAAAGACGAAGAAGAAGAAGAAATCGAAATCAATGTAGATTTAATAAGACAACTTTATTTAGAATATGAAATATTAAACAATTTACAACATCCAAATATAATAAAAGTCTATGGCTTTTATTATGGAGATAGAAAACATAATCCAGCAATTCTTCTTGAATATTGTAAAACAAATTTAGAAAATGTTATCAATTTACTTGATGATGCTGATCTAATTGGAATAATCTATGAAATTTGTTCAGCAATGAAATATGTTCATTCAAAGAAAATTATTCATCGTGACCTAAAAATGAAAAATATTTTAATTAATAGCCAAAAACATGTCAACATTTGTGATTTTGGTATTTCAAAAGTAATGGATGTAACAACACTGACTTCAATGACTCATGGCGTTGGAACTTTCGCTTTCATGGCTCCTGAAATTTTCAAGAAAAATGTAAAATATACTGAAAAAGTGGATGTGTATGCTTTCGGCGTCATTCTTTATTTCATCTTAACAAAAGGTGATTATCCTGAATATAATGGTTCTGGTAATTATGAATTGCTGACTCTACCAAGATCAATAAATGAATTGTCATCAAAAATTATCAAAAGCTGCTGGTCTTCATTCCCTGAAAATCGTCCAAGTTTTGCTGATATTTTGAAAAAGATTGTTGACAAAAATTTCGCACTAATTAATGGAATTGAAAAAGAAGTGCCTAAGATAAGGAAATTCTTAGGATTAAAGTAAAAATTTAAATTTTCAATATTTTATTGATTATTTTTAGGTTGTTTCATGAAAAGTTGTAAGTCCTCTCAATCTTGTGAGTTTTTTTGAAAGGGTGTTAAATTTCTTCATTTCACATTTCGTGTTATCAAAAAGTTTTTATGAGCGTTTTTATCCCATTCACTTCGACCAAGTTGCAATTTGACCGTTTATTATTTTTTCTTTTAAAAATGAATGCATTTGAAGACCTAGATGCCTTTTTTTCAATACAATTTTTTTTTTTTTTTTTTTTTTTTTTTTTTTTTTTTTTTTTTTTTTTTTTTATTTTTTAAAAATTTAATATGAGTTTAAACACAAAAATATTTTATTGATTGAAGGTGATAATATTGATAATATTGATCTATTTTTATTGGACATGAGTTTTTCACTTAAATTACTTTAGTCTGAACTTGGATTTTTCCATATTTTCCACATTTTGTTTTGATACCTGCAATACTGTTGCAGCTGCTCATTCTAGTTGTTCTGATAATGCTCAGCGATTTCGAAAAAGTTCCATTTTAAAATCTATCAAATAAACGAACAAAAAAGCAAACATTTTTGAATTCAATTTCAAATGAAAATTATGATATGGCAAATGAATAATTAAATAATCAATAGTTTTATTGAGAAGAAAATATACATATTTTAAGAAAAATATGGAAGATAGTTTTAACGGTTTTAAAACGTACTTGCATTTAAAAAAATAATGGAAAACAATGGAAAATAAAAATTCAATGTAAAAAAGGCTATAATTTTATTTTAATTAAAATATCAAAAATATAGATAATCTATTGAAAAATAAGGCAAATATGATGAAATATTTATTTATAAATGAAATAGATACTTTTGGTCGCCAAAATCAATTGAATTTTTGAAAGAATTCTGAAAAACCAAAATTTACTTCATTTTTTATTAGAGCTTATAAGATGTTTCTTGTTTTCCTGCCTCTAATCAGCTCCATAACTTATGTGTTTCCTCAATATTCCTTGATGAATGTTAACAACCCAATATGTCCACAGTTAAAAGAAGAGGTTGAGTATTTTGGATGAAATTAAAAGTCAATGTAGCAAGTCTAAAGAAGGAGATGAGATTTATGAATATTGCCAAATTTATGGCCCATTACAAGGCATCTTTTGCACCTCTTCATCAAATATTAATAATGATTTATCAAATATACCTAAAAGCACTGCTGTTCTAATTATTGAGGCTCCTGGAGGTGTTACATTAAGCTTAGATTTAAGCCATTTGTCGACATCATCAGATGTTATATTAAGTGCAGGAGCATCTTCACGTCAAACATCAAATTACTTGCTCAAAAAGTTTGAAAGATACAGTTTTGATAATGTTATTAAAGCTATTTCCAAAATAACAAATAAAAAACTAATTTTACATTCAAATAATCAAAATCTTAAAAATACTAAAGCTTCAAATGCAAAAATAGATCTTGCTGGTAATATAGGAAGTAAAGTTAATTCTTTAACAATTTTATCCTCTTCATCCACTGTTAAAATTACTGATGCTGACTTAAATGTTGATAACTTTCACTTATTTGCATCTACTTTAGATGATACTTCTAAAAGTATTAAATCCAAAAGATTAGTTTTTGATGGAGTAACTCACGCAAACAACTTTGAAAAGAATAAAGAAAATTTTTTATCAGTATATTTTTTGCTTGATTGCTTTGATGGAATGTTGGTGTTTAAGTAAAAATTGAGATGACCCGTTGATTTTTGTGAAAATTGTGGCAAAATAATGTAGAATCAAATTTAACACTAACTTAAAATGCTTTTTATTTCTTTCAAAAGCACAATTTTTTTCATCTTATTGGTATTTTCATGAATTATAATGTTGATCAATATAATTCAAAAATTTCTTTAGCATATTGAATTTTTTCAATTAACATAAAAATAATCAATTTATAATGAGTTTAAGTAAACTAGTTTCTCAAAATGCTCAGAAAGCTTTAAAAGCCAAAACAGCTTTCATGCTCAGTTTACCAAACCGTCTCGATAGAGTTATTGATCGTGGCTTTGAATTTTTATTTACGTATTATGATACATCAGTAAATCAAACATCGACTTTCCCACCGAAACCTCGCCCTAAAGAACCTTTACTTCCTCCATTTGATGATTATCTTGAGGTATGCCACTTGACTGATAATGGATCCTCACACTATATTATTATTAATAAATTTATGGCAGCTTTCGGACATTTAGTAATGACAACAGACTATAAAAACGCAAATCAAGGTGAAAAATTAAATAAAAGCGATTTTGCTACTTTATCAAAAGTTATGTCTGATTTTCAAGGAAAAGGATTAGGCTTGTACAATTCAGGCCATGAATCTGGATGTACACAATTACATAAGCACATGCAATACGTTCCAGTTGACGAAAATCCTCTACTTGAAAATATGATTTCTCAAGACAAAATGCCATTTAAATATTATACTGAAAGAGTAAATAACTTGTCTCCAAATGAAATTTCGGAATGTTACAACAAACTATTATCAGATTCCAATTATGATGGCTCATATAATTTTATGATTTTTAAGAATCATGGATTCCTCATTCCTAGGACACATGCACGACATCCATCTGGAAAAGTTATAAATGCATTAGGTGTGGCAGGACACTGGACAATTTTTGATCGAATGGCAAACACAATAATTAAAAAACACCCAATGACAGTTCTTGAAGAACTTTGCATTAAAATATAGAATATACTAATAAATATATATTTTAAATATTTTTTATTAAATAAATAATATATTGTTTTCATCAAGATAAGTTAACATTTTTGAAATACTTGCGATATGAAGATTGAATGAAAATTTTCGTAAAATCGTAAGAAAAAATTGAAAAAAAAAAAAAAAAAAAAAAAAAAAAAAAAAAAAATTCATTATGACCCAATTTTCTACTCCACTTGGTGAAATTAAGGTTACTCCATTGTTTCATGCCACTGTCCTCATTGAATTCAATGGAAAATACATTTATGTCGATCCAGCTCTTGCATATGCAACACCAAATTTTGATGCATCCAAATCACCAAAAGCAGACTTGATTTGCATTACTCATGATCATCATGACCATCTTGATTTAGATTTCATCCAAAATATCCGAAAACCAGATACATTCATTGTATCATCTAAAACTTGTGCCGAAAAATTAAATAATATTAATAAAACTTTATCTCCTGGAGAAAGCGCTGAATGGCAAAACATCAAGATCGAAGCAGTTTATGCTTACAATATTGAGCATCTCCGATCACCAGGCAATCCTTTCCATCCGAAAGGATATGGAAATGGTTATATCTTCAATTTCGGCACTTTCCGTTTGTACGTTCCCGGCGATACCGAAGTGATACCCGAAATGAAAAACTTTGGCCATATTGATGTTGCATTCCTCCCATTGATGCTTCCTTATACAATGGACGAAAATATGGTTGTAGCAGCAGCCAAAGACATCAATCCTAAGACTCTTTTTATTTACCATTACAGAGGCGATATAAATAGAGCCGCGATCCAAGAAAAATTACCTGGAGTTCAAGTCCTCTAAATTAGATTAATTATTTTTCCTTTAAATTAAGAAAAATATTTTTCTCACTGGTTAATAAACAGCCAAAATTCATCGTTACATTTTTTATTATTATTTTCCATGATAAAAATGCAATTCTATTGTTAAAAAGACGTTTTGACTAAAAAGAAAAAATGCTGAACAAATGGATTTCATCAACTTGGAGTCATTTCAAACACCAAAAATGATGATAATGATGATTTTATCAACAATATTATCATTTTTTTTTTATTGAAATTCTATATTTAAAAAAGAGATCACACCCTCAAAAGAGCACAATGCAATCAATCACTTCCAAGGGAATTCTAATTCATCATGGGCTATCAAAGAATCTGACCAAATCCTAAGCGTACATCCATAGTTTATACATATTAATCGCTTAAAAAAAGAATGATTTGCCGTTGAAAATTTTTATATTGACTAAATTGATATAATAAGAACAAATAAAGTTTGCGCAATATTATATGATAGTAAGGCTAAATTAAATTAAAAAGATTTAAAAGAACTTTATGAAAATTTGAATGAAAGCGATCATATTTAATTCAATTTATTTTCTCAATATCATAATTCTGAACAAATTTTTTATTGGCCTCTAAAAACAACTCAAGGAGAAATTGTTATTATTGAGATTCAAGATTGCATTACTAGTAAAGTTATGATGATAACAAATACCAAAACGAGTGATATGCATGACAAATCAAATGACCAATCCCAATACAAGCAACAAATTCAATGGATTACAAAATTTGATTTTTTTTAAAAAAAAATTTGAAAAATAATTGGTCATTTTAAAGAATTCATTTTTATTATTTAAATTAAATTTGGAATGCGGTGATGTAAGCAAAATTTTATATCCAATGAACAACATCATGCAGAAAATTGCATACTGATTTATGGACATTCACTTTGACATGTTCAAAATTATCTTTCGTAACTTTGATGTTCAATTCTTCTTCTTTCATTTGGTCATTGCAAATGTACAGATTCTTTTCAATATCCGTTTTTGTTTCAATTCGAAATGCTTTGCGTGATATTCCAACAATGAATTCTCGTTTTGAACATTGTCGTCCATTGAACATGTCGCCACCACAGACAAAAAGGACAAGTAAATTTTCTGCTGGAAATTTTTCGTTGATTTCTTTTTTGAGTCGATTGTAAACAAACTGGAAATCGATGAAATCGATTTGCGATCCATCCCAGGTATCTGTGACGATGTGAACTGTTTCTTCATTTCCTGACTTTTGTGAATTG
Source organism: Tritrichomonas musculus (assembly GCA_039105265.1). Lineage (NCBI taxonomy): Eukaryota > Parabasalia > Tritrichomonadida > Tritrichomonadidae > Tritrichomonas > Tritrichomonas musculus. Next base: position 2,941,418 of record JAPFFF010000016.1, on the reverse strand, counting down.
TGTTCTTCACATGCAAGTCTTGACATTTCACATCGATCTTCAAATCCTATCGCTGACTCACCGTATTTCAGTGAAACAAATAAGTCTGATTTTGGACTGATGATTCCAAGAAGAGTGTCAATTTTGTGTTCTTTTGCGAGGAAACTTGCTGCAATATCAAGAAGCTTAAGATGACCTTTATGTATTGGGCAGAATGAACCTGTGCTGATGAGAATCGCTCGTTTTCGTCTTTTAACTGGATGATGACTTTTTAGAATATTTTGAAGAATATCAAAATATGGAGAATACTTTTTATTCTTGTTTTTCGCAACTTGTAAAATTTTATGGACTTTGTCAATGCTTTGTTGAATTTTATTTCCAACTGGAATTAATTGAAATAATTGATCATCCGATACAACATAATTATTTAATTGAATTTTGTGATCTAGTGATTGAAATTTTGATTTAAAATTTTCAAAGTTTGAATTTAATTCTAATGTATAAATAGAAATTTCTATAAGTGATGTACATTCATAGAAAGCAGAATCTCCAATTGAAGTTACAGATGATGGAATCGTTATTGCTTGCAATGATGAACATCCATAGAAGGCAGAATCTCCAATTGAAGTTACAGATGATGGAATCGTTATTTCCTGCAATGATGAACATCCATAGAAAGCAGAATCTCCAATTGAAGTTACAGATGATGGAATCGTTATTTCTTGCAATGATGAACATCCATAGAAGGCAGAATCTCCAATTGAAGTTACAGATGATGGAATCGTTATTGCTTGCAATGATGAACATCCATAGAAAGCAGAATCTCCAATTGAAGTTACAGATGATGGAATCGTTATTTCCTGCAATGATGAACATCCATAGAAAGCAGAATCTCCAATTGAAGTTACAGATGATGGAATCGTTATTTCTTGCAATGATGAACATCCATAGAAAGCAGAATCTCCAATTGAAGTTACAGATGATGGAATCGTTATTTCCTGCAATGATGAACATCCATAGAAAGCAGAATCTCCAATTGAAGTTACAGATGATGGAATCGTTATTTCTTGCAATGATGAACATCCATAGAAAGCAGAATCTCCAATTGAAGTTACAGATGATGGAATCGTTATTTCTTGCAATGATGAACATCCATAGAAGGCAGAATCTCCAATTGAAGTTACAGATGATGGAATCGTTATTTCTTGCAATGATGAACATCCATAGAAAGCAGAATCTCCAATTGAAGTTACAGATGATGGAATCGTTATTTCTCTCAATGATGAACATCCATAGAAAGCAGAATCTCCAATTGAAGTTACAGATGATGGAATCGTTATTTCTTGCAATGATGAACATCCATAGAAAGCAGAATCTCCAATTGAAGTTACAGATGATGGAATCGTTATTTCTTGCAATGATGAACATCCATAGAAAGCAGAATCTCCAATTGAAGTTACAGATGATGGAATCGTTATTTCTTGCAATGATGAACATCCATAGAAAGCAGAATCTCCAATTGAAGTTACAGATGATGGAATCGTTATTTCCTGCAATGATGAACATCCATAGAAAGCAGAATCTCCAATTGAAGTTACAGATGATGGAATCGTTATTTCTTGCAATGATGAACATCCATAGAAAGCAGAATCTCCAATTGAAGTTACAGATGATGGAATCGTTATTTCCTGCAATGATGAACATCCATAGAAGGCAGAATCTCCAATTGAAGTTACAGATGATGGAATCGTTATTTCTTGCAATGATGAACATCCATAGAAAGCAGAATCTCCAATTGAAGTTACAGATGATGGAATCGTTATTTCCTGCAATGATGAACATCCATAGAAAGCAGAATCTCCAATTGAAGTTACAGATGATGGAATCGTTATTTCCTGCAATGATGAACATCCATAGAAAGCAGAATCTCCAATTGAAGTTACAGATGATGGAATCGTTATTTCTCTCAATGATGAACATCCATAGAAAGCAGAATCTCCAATTGAAGTTACAGATGATGGAATCGTTATTTCTTGCAATGATGAACATCCATAGAAAGCAGAATTTCCAATTGAAGCTACAGATGATGGAATCGTTATTTCTTGCAATGATGAACATCCATAGAAAGCAGAATCTCCAATTGAAGTTACAGATGATGGAATCGTTATTGCTTGCAATGATGAACATCCATAGAAAGCAGAATCTCCAATTGAAGTTACAGATGATGGAATCGTTATTTCCTGCAATGATGAACATCCATAGAAAGCAGAATCTCCAATTGAAGTTACAGATGATGGAATCGTTATTTCCTGCAATGATGAACATCCATAGAAAGCAGAATCTCCAATTGAAGTTACAGATGATGGAATCGTTATTTCTTGCAATGATGAACATCCATAGAAAGCAGAATCTCCAATTGAAGTTACAGATGATGGAATCGTTATTTCTCGCAATGATGAACATCCATAGAAAGCAGAATCTCCAATTGAAGTTACAGATGATGGAATCGTTATTTCTCTCAATGATGAACATCCATAGAAAGCAGAATCTCCAATTGAAGTTACAGATGATGGAATCGTTATTGCTTGCAATGATGAACATCCATAGAAAGCAGAATCTCCAATTGAAGTTACAGATGATGGAATCGTTATTGCTTGCAATGATGAACATCCATAGAAGGCAGAATCTCCAATTGAAGTTACAGATGATGGAATCGTTATTGCTTGCAATGATGAACATCCATAGAAAGCAGAATCTTCAATTGAAGTTACAGATGATGGAATCGTTATTGCTTGCAATGATGAACATCCATAGAAAGCAGAATCTCCAATTGAAGTTACAGATGATGGAATAGTTATTTCTTGCAATGATGAACATCCTCTGAAAGTACCTTCTCCAATTGAATTTACAGATGATGGAATCGTTATTTCTTGCAATGATGAACATTCAAAGAAAGCAGAATCTCCAATTGAAGTTACAGATGATGGAATCGTTATTTCTTGCAATGATGAACATCCATAGAAAGCAGAATCTCCAATTGAAGTTACAGATGATGGAATAGTTATTTCTCTCAATGATGAACATCCATAGAAAGCAGAATTTCCAATTGAAGTTACAGATAATGGAATCATTACTTCTCTCAATGATGAACATTCAAAGAAAGCCGAATTTCCAATTGAAGTTACAGATGATGGAATAGTTATTTCTTGCAATGATGAACATCCTCTGAAAGTACCTTCTCCAATTGAAGTTACAGATGATGGAATCGTTATTTCTCGCGATAATAAACATCCATAGAAAGCAGAATCTCCAATTGAAGTTACAGATGATGGAATCGTTATTTCTCTCAATGATGAACATCCATAGAAAGCAGAATTTCCAATTGAAGTTACAGATGATGGAATCGTTATTTCTCTCAATGATGAACATCCATAGAAAGCAGAATTTTCAATTGAAGTTACAGATAATGGAATCATTACTTCTCTCAATGATGAACATTCAAAGAAAGCAGAATCTCCAATTGAAGTCACAGATGATGGAATAGTTATTTCTTGCAATGATGAACATCCTCTGAAAGTACCTTCTCCAATTGAAGTTACAGATGATAGAATAGTTATTTTTTGCAATGATGAACATTCAAAGAAAGCACCTTCTCCAATTGAAGTTACAGATGATAGAATCGTTATTTTTTGCAATGATGAACATCCATAGAAAGCAAAATTTCTAATTGAAATTACAGATGATGGAATTGTTATTGCTTCCAATAATGAACATTCAAAGAAAGCAGAATTTCCAATTGAAGTTACAGATGATGGAATCGTTATTTCTTGCAATAATGAACATCCATAGAAAGCAAAATCTCCAATTGAAGTTACAGATGATGGAATCGTTATTTCTCGCAATAATAAACATTCTCTGAAAGCAGAATCTCCAATTGAAGTTACAGATGATGGAATCGTTATTTCTCGCGATAATAAACATCCATAGAAAGCAGAATTTCCAATTGAAGTTACAGATGATGGAATCGTTATTTCTTGCAATGATGAACATTCAAAGAAAGCAGAATTTCCAATTGAAGTTACAGATGATGGAATCGTTATTGCTTGCAATGATGAACATTCAAAGAAAGCAGAATTTCCAATTGAAGTTACAGATGATGGAATCGTTATTGCTTGCAATGATGAACATTCAAAGAAAGCAGAATCTCCAATTGAAATTACAGATGATGGAATCGTTATTTCCTGCAATGATGAACATCCATAGAAAGCAGAATCTCCAATTGAAGTTACAGATGATGGAATCGTTATTTCTTGCAATGATGAACATCCATAGAAAGCAGCATCTCTAATTGAAGTTACAGATGATGAAATCCTTATTTCTCTCAATGATGAACAATTATTATATGTACTTGATTTAATTTCTTTTATTCTTGGAATGTTCAAGTGTATCAATGACTGGCACTTTTCAAATGCTGAATATCCAATGTATGTCATATTCAATGGAATTGTTATTTCAACAAGCTTTTGACATTGATAAAATGCAAAAGGTTCAATCGTTGTTACTGATGGCGGAATCGTTATTTGTGTCAATGATGAACATCCGTTGAATGCACATTCTTTAATTATTTCAAGTGATGGCGGAAGAATTATTTTTGTCAATGATGAACAGGAATCGAATGCTGATGGCATGATAAAAGTGATTGAGGAAGGAATTTCAAATATTATTTCTTCAATATAAATACATCCTTCATATTTTTTTTCTTCAACTGTTTTTGTAAATCGAGGAATCATGATTTTTTTGGTATTTAATGATTCAAGAAGAGAATAATTAGGTTTCAAAGAAAAAAAAGGAATAATTGGATCTAAAGATGAAAGAATTGATGTTGAATGACTTATGATGATATTTTCATAGATGCATTGAATAAGTTCTTCATAATTTTTTTCATTCATTTCATGATAAATATTTTTACAACTCAAAAAAATGTCTGGCGATTTCAATTCTGTCATTAAAATTTTTTTAACTTCTGTATATTGAATTTGTTTGTTTTCTTGATTATCATTACATAATTGAATAATTTTATCTAACATTTCATTATTTCTATGCTTTCGTAAATATATGTCACATAAAAATTGAATGATATGACAAAATGAATGAATATTTGATGTCTCTTTTTCGTTGGATTCGATTGAATTGAAATCTGAAATAAATGGAAGAAAATCGTGATCAACAAGAATGTTTTTCAGATTCAGACTGGAATGAGCAAGAGAATGAGAATGAAGATAATCAATTCCTTGGAAAATTCGATTAATCGATATTTGGACATATATAGGTGTGATTTCAGATGGACTAAATTTCAAATAGTCTTCCAAATTACCATTACTCATATATTCGTAGATAAATCCAACAATATTTTTTTTGCTTTTCACAAATCCATAAAATTTTGTCAAACACCGATGCGAATATTTTGAACAAAAATTGATTTCTTTTTCATATTTTGTTTGATTTTCAATGATTTTCATCATGAAAATGAAGAAACTTTCTTTATGCATCACAAGACAATATTCAACTTCTGAACTTGAATGAAGCTTTCTCAAAATAATAAAATCTTGTTCTTGGAAAGTGTAAATCTTGTTTTGATATTCACTTTCGTTAATATAATTATATATTCCTGATTGTATAGATTGATAATCAGCATCATTCTGATTGTCTCTTTTGGAAAATATCAAGTTTTCAAGTTTATTTTTGAATATAATTTCATTATTTTGTGAATATGGCTTAAATATGAAAAATGAAGGATCTTTGAAAAAGAATGATGGATAAAAAAATCTCCGAATCATGTATTCAATAATTGGAGAGCTAATTTCGATATCATCTAGTGATGGATATGAAATATGCAATGATTTATAAAAATTTTCAATTTCTTTCTTCCCATCTTTATTAAATCTGAATTGATCATATGACAAATTTAAAAGAGAAGATTTTGTTAAATTCAATACTGTTGTTATCAATAATTCATCAATACATTCGATGAGAAAACAATTTCCTTCTGTACATATAACTACATCAACATTTGATTTTGAATATTCTCTTTTTCTAATAAAAATACCATCTGAAAAAAAAAATTTATCAATTTCATATATAAAACTATATGTGATCAGTTTAAATTGTTTTAGCGTATTTAATAAAGAATTTGCTAAAATTTGTTCTGAATAAGTATTTTTGTATGAATTAATTTCATATAATGATAGATAATGAAATTTAAAGTTGGAATACATTTTTTTCAAAATTGGATTCTTAAAATTATCAATTCGTGATTGAATTTCTGAAGGAAGATTTTGAAAACTGATATCAATATTTTTTAAATTTTGTTCAATTAACTCACAGCTTTTTTTGGATTGAGGATATTTGGACGAAGAAAGTGAAAAGTATTGATAAGCAATGCTGATGTCTTTTGTGAAATATTGATTGCCTTCATAATACATCCTGCCAAGGTAGTATTGCGCTTTCGGATAATTCTGATTCGCTGACAAACAAAGTAATTGAAATGCTTTGCGATCATCCTTTTCAATGCTTTTACTGTCGTAATGCAATATTCCAAGTTCACATTGTGATCGTGGATTTTCTGATTTAGACAATGGAACCAAAATACTGTCAAATAGTTCTTTCTTATAAAATTCATAAAAATCGATATAAAATTCAACAATCAAGTCAGTAATCGAAGGACGAGATTCTGTATTTGTTTTTGTGCACTTATAGCAAATATCTTTGATTTTCTTGAATTCTTCTGGAATGTCTTCAAAATTGAATTCATTTTCATCGTTTCCTTTTTTAGTTGGATTTCTCCCTATCATTATGAAATAGATTGTCAGTCCAAGCGAATAAATGTCTGATTTTGTTGTATAGATTTCCTCTGGTGCTGTATAGTCAGAAAACGTAAATGTTCCTGTGATTTTAACATCTGATCTAATCATACGATCGAAATCAATAAGAACAACTGTGCCATTCGAGTCAATCATAACATTGTTTGGTTTCAGATCTCGATATATGAATTTGTGGTCATGAAGATACTCCAGAACAAACATGATCTCGATAATTATTTTCATTCTTTTTTCATATCCGACTTCTGGCTTGATGAAATTTCCAAGTGTGCATCCACTGATGAATTCAATTGCTATCGTGTTCTTCTGCAAATGATTGAAAATTCCATAGAATTTTGGTAAAAACGGATGCGATATTTGTGTTAAATTGTAAACTTCTCGTTCTTGTAATTTTGAATATTCTTGAGCATCAAAGATAATTTTTCCTATAAATAAAATCTCTTCCCTTAAATTATAGAATAATTTAATAAGCGACGTATAAGTTTGACCGATGTTCTTCAATTCAATGCATTCAACATCTTTCAATTCTTTCTTTTCACGTGAATTTCCTTCATTTAAATTGAATTTTTCGACTCTGTCTGAAAATGTTAAATGATAATTTTTTTTCAATAAGTATTTTAAAAGGCATTCTTTGATGATATTCCAAAATTTATCTATCATTAGATCTTCATTTTTCATTCGAATTTTCTTAAAATTAACGTATAATGAATTGATAAATTTTTCTTTTTCTTCTGTTTCAATTGAATAGTCAATTTTAATGTGTTCTTGAAAAATTTCTCGAGATTGTGGTAAAAATAAGACTGTCTGATCCCTGTAAATTTTTAAATATTTATCAATCAATCTTAAATTCGTTTCTTCAACAATAATCATCATCCGTTCAAGACAAATAAGAAGATATCTTTTATTGTTGGCTTCATTTTTTTCTTCATACGCGCTAATCACCAAATCTTGTGTTTCTCTAATTTTGCCTTCTATTTCTTCTTCAATTTCTGTGTTAATGTCAAATGCAGAATTAATTAAAAGAAAATTGAACTTATATAAAATTTCTGCAAACAATTGTTTATTAAAAACTATATTTTTTGCTTCGCAGGCCTTTTTAAATCTATTGAAAAGCTTAATCATTGGAATTTGCTGAATAAGCTAATAGAAAATATATGGGAGAAAAAATTGACCTAATAAAATAATTTGACCATTCATTTTTTTATTTAATCATATCTTAGTAATTTTGAGATTAAATCAATTATATTTCAAAAAATAATAATATATATTTATATATGAATCAAAGATATATATTTATATCAATCCAATGAATTTGCAAGAGTTGACTTTTTAAATACCCCCAACTCGCTACAAATGATAATTTTTTTGTACGTTATTAAGATAAATTTTAACGAATTAAATTTGAATGAAATTGTGAGAGATAATTGAATGAAAAAACGTATAAAATTAAAAAATAGCTCATAAGTAAAGAAGAAAAAAAGATTTTTAAAAACGAATATCAATTTTATTAATAGTATGTCAAGATGCTTTAGTGATAGTATAATGAAGAAAAAAGAAGATGATAAAATTTTAATTATCTAAATATTCTGTTAAAATGAAAGAGATATGCAAAAATTGCTTATTGATTAATATTGCTTACCCTAAGTACCTGATATTTATGCAATTAATAGCGCTCCGATTTTTTTTTTCCTCGTTTCTAAGAAAATAATTTGCAAATTATTCTGGCGGCTTTTAGTTTTTTCCAATTTGGTATGAGAAAATATAATGTTGCTTTAAAGGTGTATTTAATCATTAAAACAAAAATTAAAAATTTTCACTTTTTTCCTCCAAAATCATATTATTTGTAATTTTTACAAAGAATTAAAAGAGATTTAAATATGAATCACCTCCCATGTAATTTGGGACCAATAGTAGAATTAAATGAATAAATAAAATTGGCAGCGATATAAGAAGGTTATTAGATTTGAATAAAATGTTGGAGTATTGTTTAAATTTCGAGTAAAAAGCCATAATTATTGCTATATTTGTATAATATAAGTTATTTTATAATGTAAAACTGGCTTTAAACGTAGAAAAAAATTCGAATATTTGTTGGAGAAAAATTAAAGAGAAGAAAACAGGTAAAAATAAGAAAAGGCAAAACATTAATTAAAAAAGAAAAGATTAGATGAAGAAAAAAGCAATTTATATAATCAAATTTAAGTGAAATGTTTGATTTTCAAATCTCTGGAAATAATGAAGAAAATGCTGGTTTTGGTGTGAAGCAGCGTATTAAAAAGTTAAAATCAAGTAATAAAAAATATATTTTGTATCAAAAAATTGAGTTTGAGCGTAAAAGAATTTGGAAAAATTAAGAGATGATAACCCTGAAAGAGGATATATTAAAGATCTAACGTAGTTCAATTGATTTATCAATAAGAAAACCCTGAATTAGCTTGAATAAAGGATATTGATCTTGAAAATCGGTCTTTGTTATTTGCCAAATATGACCAACTTGGCACTTTTTTTACTATAAAAGATATAAAAAAATGATATTTCCTTATTTACTCTATAAACCATATAATTTCAATTTTAATTTATATAGTTATTTAGTATTTATCTAAAAAAAATTGGTGTTAAGTTGTTTAAGAATAAAATTGTTAACTTGATAAAAATTTTTCATTTTTTTAGTTAACAAAAAATATGATAACAATAACGTATAAAAAAATTATCATTTGTAGCGAGTTGGGGGTATTCAAACTATTATTTAAAATTGTTACAAATATTATTACAATTGTAATATTCATCATTGGTTGTATTAATGAAAGTGATTGGAAATATAAATCAGAAAATTTTTTATCTTTTGTGACTCAATCTTCTTTTTTTCAGCATTTTTGAATATTTTACAGATAATCATCTGTAATTATATAATAATGAGCTGTATCAGTTTTATTTTTTTAGCATATTTTCCTTCAATAATAATGTCAGCATAAGAATGATTAACTTTTGGCTCTCCTTTACCATTTTGAAAAATATTTTTATGCTTTTTCATGATCTTCAGTGCAACAATCACCAGTCATTTGACATAAGCAAATAAACAAAAAGTGTCATCTGCATTTGCTGCTTTTTTTATAATAAAAAGTTGCTTCTGTTTTATTTACTGGAATTCCTTCTCCTCATTCAAGCAAGACTGTATACAGTAGTGTTTTTAATATGGTAACGGTATTTAAAGTGGTAACGCTTTTTTTTTAGAAAAAAAAATTTAAAAATACAAAATTTAATTTTTTTCAACATAAAACAGAGTTTATTTAAATTAAATTATATAATAATATTTACCATTATTTATATGATATTAATCACAAGGTTGTGTATCTATCTGTCTCAAATCACCAAAGTTTTTCGTCAACCAATTTAAAAAGTTAAAATCAAATTACTTCATTACCTTTTTAAAATTTTTGATATTTTCTTATATAATTAGTTTAGCATCTATTCATCATTCATAATTTATTCATCATTTAATTATAAATGATAAATACTTTCTTTTGAAAAATAAAAATTATTTAAAAAATGTAACCATTTTCATAAGTGTTTATACAAAATAAAAAAGTCTTATGAATGCTTTTGATTATTTCCTTAAATACTTTTTATATTTGATTGTATATTAGAAGAATTTTATTATTTTACTATACTATTTACTTTTAACTCAAGCATAATGCTTTTTATAGGTCAAATGAATATGCTTTGAATCGCTCAAAATAAATTGAATTATAACCTAAATTAGAAGATTGATCAATTTATCTTTATTATATAAATATATAGTTTATTGCGCTGTATTATTAAAATAATAACATAAAAGTAATAATCTATACTAGAAGTTTCATATTCTTATAATGATCTCAAAAACTGAAAAATACATAGTTGTAAGCAAAAAAATTTCATAATTTTTCTCTTTCTCACCAAAAAGAATCAAAAGGATGTAATATCGAATTTTAGTTCGATATTATATCAATTCAATGATTTTGATAATAAAAAACGATGAATTATCTAACGATTATAATATGATTATTTTTTCTTTAAAAATCGAATTTGAAAAAGTATCAATGAAATTTATTAATGAAATAAATATATATATAAAATGCTGAAACATAAGAGATAAAAATTGTCTAAAAAAAACAAAATTTGAATATTTGTTTTGCTGTTCGTTTATAATTTTTGGACGTTTATCAATTAATGAAGATAAACCATTATCTTGTGCAAAACATATTATCTTATTGCATTATATCAATATATAAATATGTTTTAATAGTTTTTAACTAATTTTTAATTTGTAATTTTCTGTAATCTGTTATGTTGTCGGGATAAAGATAGACAAAATTGAAAGATGATGAAAAAGTTCTCTCAATAAGTCTCAGAATGAAAATCAACTCTGACTTCTAATAAGTTAAATACATCTTTAAATGCAAATATGTTTTTATAAATATTATTTATAAATAACAGCATTTTATAGATAAATGAATCAATTCTTCATCATGAAAAGTAAACGGTCACCAAAAAATCAAAGATATACTCGTTTTTATAGTCAATAATTTTATTTTTACAAATTTAACTAATAATTATTAATATTCTCATAATATATAATATGTTTATATTCTTAAATAAAATATTACTTTGATGTACATGTTTATAGTCATGCCTTAATTTTTTTCATTGATTGACGAAAAACTTTGGTGATTTGAGACAGATAGATACACAACCTTGTGATTAATATCATATAAATAATGGTAAATATTATTATATAATTTAATTTAAATAAACTCTGTTTTATGTTGAAAAAAATTAAATTTTGTATTTTTAAATTTTTTTTTCTAAAAAAAAAGCGTTACCACTTTAAATACCGTTACCATATTAAAAACACTACTGTAGAGGATAGAGCTTTCAACATTGCAATTGTCTGAATTTAGGCGATGGTGTTCATAAAAATACATTTTTACTATAAAAAACTTGCAAATGCATGATCGAGGAGTTTTATGCATAACTAGCTGTGGCTCATATTCCAAAATAAATCACATGGAGAGCTGTTTATATGTAAATTTGTAAGATCATAACTATGCCACGTGCAGGAAAACTGACAAAAGTTTTCACTAGTCTAAAATGATGGAAATGAGTTTTTTTTTTTTATTTTTATTTTTCTGTCTCTTTCACTGATAGTATATGACAACCATATAGTGGACAAATCTTTAGATTTTAAAACTTTTAACAAAATTTCTATCAAAAACAACAAAATATACGCAATCCACTCACAAATAAGTAAATACAAGCCAAAACAACGATTTTAAAATTAAAAAATACAATTGGGAAAAACTCTGACTTTGAATATAATGAGTATATACGATCAAGAATTTGAATATAAATATAAGACTACCAAATAACGTATTGAAACAATATTCAATTGGTCTAAAATTTTTCCTTCACAAAATTGAGAGCCGAATACCTCTCAAATCAGATGGGTTCCGACTTGAAATAACGTATTTTTTTCATTTTAAAATAAATCTATCTTATTATTTTTTCTATTTTATATACCAAAATTGTAACTTAAATTCTTATGGAAGAATTATTTTTTTAATCTTTGAAAAATATGTAATTTAATATTTAATTCACCTTTGTATTTTGTTGTTGAAATAGATCAAATGGACACTGTTTATCTTATATCGAAACTCTCAACAAATATGAGAGATAATGCTTTTCAAAATTGTTCAACGAGAGAATTAATTATTCAGAAAAATATAGCTTCAATAAGAAAAAATGATTTTTACTCTTGTCAGCATTTTAAAGAGACAAAATTAGTTCATATATGTATTTGAAAACCTCATAAAATTCCTATTATTTTGTAAATTTAAGGAATACTTACATGAGTGATGGTTTAAATTCAAATAAATTTACTGCTTTTTGATTTATACATATTTATATTACAGAAAAAGAAGCAGTTTGATGCCTAACTAGCAGCGGATGAATATTCCAAAATAAATGAAAATTTGTGTGATCATAACTACAAGCAATGTATCAATATGGATTAATGCTTTTTAGTGGAGAAAGCAGAAAATCCAATTAAGTTACAGATGATGGAATCGTCATTTCTTTCAATGACGAACAATTATTATATGTACTTGATTGAATTTCTTTTATTCTTGGAATGTTCAAGTGTATCAATGATTGGCACTTTTCAAATGCTGAATATCCAATGTATGTCATATTCAATGGAATTGTTATTTCAACAAGCTTTTGACATTGATAAAATGCAAAAGGTTCAATCGTTGTTACTGATGGTGGAATCGTTATTTGTGCCAATGATGAACATCCGTTGAATGCACATTCTTTAATTATTTCCAGTGATGGCGGAAGAATTATTTTTGTCAATGATGAACAGGAATCGAATGCTGATGGCATGATAAAAGTGATTGAGGAAGGAATTTCAAATATTATTTCTTCAATATAAATACATCCTTCATATTTTCTTTCTTCAACTGCTTTTGTAAATCGAGGAATCATGATTTTTTTGGTATTTAATGATTCAAGAAGAGAATAATTAGGTTTCAAAGAAAAAAAGGAATAATTGGATCTAAAGATGAAAGAATTGATGTTGAATGACTTATGATGATATTTTCATAGATGCATTGGATAAGTTCTTCATAATTTTTTTCATTCATTCCATGATAAATATTTTTACAACTCAAAAAAATGTCTGGTGATTTCAATTCTGTCATTAAAATGTTTTAAACTTCTGCATATTGAATTTGTTTGTTTTCTTTATTACAATTACATAATTGAATAATTTTATTTAACATTTCATTATTTGCATGCTTTCGTAAATATATGTCACATAAAAATTGAATGATATGACAAAATGAATGAATATTTGATATCTCTTTTTCGTTGGATTCGATTGAATTGAAATCTGAAATAAATGGAAGAAAATCGTGATCAACAAGAATGTTTTTCAGATTCAGACTGGAATGAGCAAGAGAATGAGAATGAAGATAATCAATTCCTTGGAAAATTCGATTAATCGATATTTGGACATATATAGGTGTGATTTCAGATGGACTAAATTTCAAATAGTCTTCCAAATTACCATTACTCATATATTCGTAGATAAATCCAACAATATTTTTTTTTTTACTTTTAACAAATCCATAAAATTTTGTCAAACACCGATGCGAATATTTTGAACAAAAATTGATTTCTTTTTCATATTTTGTTTGATTTTCAATGATTTTCATCATGAAAACGAAGAGACTTTCTTTATGCATCACAAGACAATATTCAACTTCTGAACTTGAATGAAGCTTCATTGAAAATCAAGTTTCTTCACTTCAAAATATTCGCATCGATTTTCAATGATTTTCATCAAGAAAATGAAAATCATTGAATGAAGCTTCATTCAAAATGATCTTCAGTGCAACAATCACCAGTCATTTGACATAAGCAAATAAACAAAAAGTGTCATCTGCATTTGCTTCTGTTTTATTTACTGGAATTCCTTCTCCTCATTCAAGCAAGACTGTATAGAGGATAGAGCTTTCAACATTGCAATTGTCTGAATTTAGGCGATGGTGTTCATAAAAATACATTTTTACTATAAAAAACTTGCAAATGCATGATCGAGGAGTTTTATGCATAACTAGCTGTGGCTCATATTCCAAAATAAATCACATGGAGAGCTGTCTCTATGTAAATTTGTAAGATCATAACTATGCCACGTGCAGGAAAACTGACAAAAGTTTTCACTAGTCTAAAATGATGGAAATGAGATTTTTTTTTTATTTTTATTTTTCTGTCTCTTTCACTGATAGTATATGACAACCATATAGTGGACAAATTTTTAGATTTTAAAACTTTTAACAAAATTTCTATCAAAAACAACAAAATATACGCAATCCACTCACAAATAAGTAAATACAAGCCAAAACAACGATTTTAAAATTAAAAAATACAATTGGGAAAAACTCTGACTTTGAATATAATGAGTATATACGATCAAGAATTTGAATATAAATATAAGACTACCAAATAACGTATTGAAACAATATTCAATTGGTCTAAAATTTTTCCTTCACAAAATTGAGAGCAGACTACCTCTCAAATCTTAAATTTTGAAAATTTTAATCATTGACAAAATTAAAAATTTCAATTGTTTTTGCATCATTTATATTTTTATATTTTGAAATTAAGGAAAATGTTAAATCTTATTTCATTTTATATATGATGAGACCAAAAAGCATTATCAATCTTGATGATTATGAATTATTACAAGAAATAGGATCTGGAACATCAGCTGATGTATACACAGTAAGACAAAAGAGTTCAAATCAGATATTGGCTGCCAAATTGTTCCATAATTCATTGGACGATAATACTGATGACGAGAATCTATCTTTGCAACGAGAAATTAATTTTATGAAAAACATTAATCATCCTGCATTCATCAAGTATCATGGCTTTAGTCCAACTGATTTCAATGGTGAAAACAAACCAGTTATCATTATGGAATTTATGTCAAAAGGATCGTTGTTTAACTTACTTAAAAATGAAAGAAAATCACTTGCACCGATTGAATGGAACGATACACAGAAATTGAAAACAATATTTAGAATTTCATCAGCAATGGAATATTTACATTCATTAGGCATTATTCACAGAGATTTAAAGACACTTAATATTTTATTTGATAATGAATTAAACATTAAAATCGGTGATCTTGGATTATCTAAATTCGTTAATTCACAAAACGAATTGAATAAAGATTCAAATCCGAAAGTTAAAGGTACACCATATTGCATTGCACCTGAAATTTGGGGAGAACAAAAATATACAACAGCTTGTGATGTATATGCATTTGCATTTATTGTTTATGAAATAATAACAGGAACGAAGCCATTCAACGGACTCACAATTCCTCAAGTTGCATTCAAAGTTATGTCTGGAAAGCGACCTGAAATTAATGACAAAATCCCTGATTCGTATAAAGATTTGATAAAAAGATGTTGGTCAAGTGATCCAAATGAAAGACCAACTTTTATTCAAATTACACAACAATTAAAAGAAGATCCTGGATTCATTACAGATTCAATTGATGCAGAAGAGTATATCGAATATATCGAGAACATAGATTCTTTCTATTGTTCTTTTAGAAGTTGCAAATCACTTATTTCAATTAATGATTTTAGAATGTCAAAATCAGGGTCAGAATCAGAATCAGAATCAGATATAGAAGAAGAAAAAGAAGATGAATATTCAGATCCAGAAAACATATACAGAAGAGGAGCATTCCTTTTCAATAATAATAATAGCAAAGAAGCAATTAGATATTTTAAGATTGCAGCAGATGCAGGTCATGTTATATCAATGGTTAGATATGGAATAATGATCGATAATAGTGAACAAACAGAAGCGAATAAAAAAGAAGCAGTTAAGTATTTCAAAATGGCTGCCGATAAAGGAAACAAGGAAGGTTTATTTAGTTATGCTTTTAAATTAGAAAAGGGAGAAGGTATTGAAATGAATAAGAAAGAAGCAGCTAAATATTATAAATTATCAGCAGATAAAGGATGTTTAGAGGCAATGATCAATTATTCACATATGATGATATTTGATGATGATAATAAGAATGTAGCAGAAGCAATCAAATATTTCAAATTAGCAGCAGATAAAGGTGATAAAGAATCAATGTACAACTATGCAATTCTGTTAGGAGATGAAGATCCATCAAATAAAAAAGAAAAAGCAAAGTATTTTAAATTGGCTGCAGATAGTGGCTTACCAAATGCAATGTATGAATATGCAATGATTCTAACAGAAGATAATAAAAAAGGAGAAGCAGCACGATATATGAAATTATCTGCAGATAATGGATATAATGAAGCAATGTATCAATATGGATTAATGCTTTTTAGTGGTGAAGGTATTAATGTTAATAAAAAAGAAGCAGTTCATTATTATAAACTTGCAGTTGATAATGGAAATAAAAATGCATTACTTGAGTATTGGCATGTTTTATATTATGGAATTGGAATCACAGCAAATCCAAGAAAGTCAGTAAAATATGCACAAATAGCAGCTGATAATGGGAACATCGAAGCGATGCATATTTATGGATGGTTATTATATAAAGGTGAATATCTTCCAAAGGATAAAAAGAGAGCGGCCCATTATTTCAAAATTGCAGCAGACAATGGATATGTCGAATCAATGGTTTCTTATTCATCAATGTTGAGAACAGGAGATGGAATCGAATGCAATCGTATAGAAGCTGTTCGATATACAAAGCTTGCAGCAGATAAAGGAGATGTTGAATCGATGTATAAATATGGGATCGCCTGTTTTTATGGCTTTACAACTCATATCAATAAACGAGATGCAGCTCGATATTTAAAACGTGCAGCAGACATGGGTGATACTGAAGCGATTTCTTTTTATTCAACTCATTTTCATAATGGAAACAGTGCTCCTTCAGAAAAACAAAAACTATATAGATACGTTGAGAATGCAGCTACAAAAGGATATCAATACGCAATTGATTATTATAATAATTCATCATGCAATATATTTTGACTTAACATCATAAATTAATTGCACATTTTAATAAAGAAAACGTTTTTAATTTTTTATTTTTTATTTCTATTTTATATACCAAAATTGTAACTTAAATTCTTATGGAAGAATTATTTTTTTAATCTTTGAAAAATATGTAATTTAATATTTAATTCACCTTTGTATTTTGTTGTTGAAATAGATCAAATGGACACTGTTTATCTTATATCGAAACTCTCAACAAATATGAGAGATAATGCTTTTCAAAATTTGTTGATTATTCAGAAAAAATATGAGAGTTCAACGAGAGAGTTGATTATTCAGAAAAATATAGCATCAATAAGAAAAAATTATTTTTACTCTTGTCAGCATTTAAAAGAGACAAAATTAGTTCATAAATTTATTTGAAAACCTCTTAAAATTCCTATTATTTTGTAAATTAAATTCAAATAAATTTACTGCTTTTTGATTTAAACATTTTTATATTACAGAAAAAGAAGCAGTTTGATGCCTAACTAGCAGCGGATGAATATTCCAAAATAAATGAAAATTTGTGTGATCATAACTACAAGCAATGTATCAATATGGATTAATGCTTTTTAGTGGAGAAAGCAGAAAATCCAATTAAGTTACAGATGATGGAATCGTCATTTCTTTCAATGACGAACAATTATTATATGTACTTGACTGAATTTCTTTTATTCTTGGAATGTTCAAGTGTATCAATGATTGGCACTTTTCAAATGCTGAATATCCAATGTATGTCATATTCAATTTATCAAAATGAATAAATTTTAAGAAAAAATATAAAAATATCAGGGTTGTGTATCGATCCTCTCCGGTAGCGGTTATTTTCCCGGTAAAATATCGATATTACCGGTTCTAACCGCCGGTAAAGGTATTTATCGATAAAAAACCGAAGTATCGATACAAAAGTGGAAAATTTATATCGAATGTCAGGTTTTTTGTCGGTATTTTTTTATCAAAAAATGTATCCGATTCATTTAAAGATGATTAAAAAAATTTATAAGGTTCTAATGAATATTGTTAATTCCCTTTAATTACATATTTTGCAACAAATAATCATCATAATAATTGAATAATCAATGGTTTCTGAAATATCGTAAATTTAATCATCTTTATGTCAATTTCTATTTGTAGATAAATATAACATTCCAGAACTATTGAATTAACTATTATTATGAGAAAGTACATAATATATATAAATTTTAATGTTTTTAATGATAATAATGATATCGAAAATTTGGATTGTTTAATTAAAATGAATTTGACGAGATTTCTGAAGAAGAAAGACAATAATATACTTTTTATAGGCTAGTAATTATATTTATAATTAAAATATTTTTTTAAAAATAAATAATCAAATGTTTTAATATTTTTATTCATTATTTATTAATAAAATTTATATATTAAAATACCGTATCGATACATATGTTTCTAGATTAAAAATTTCTTTTTTGCATTCATATACGTTTTTTAAATTAAGATTTATATGATTTTATGGTTTTACTATTTTCAATCAAAACAGAAAAATAAAAAATTATTTTATCTTGAAATTTTCAAAATATATTTAAATTGTATTTTTAATATACTATAAAATATTAATAAAAATATTTTAAAATATATTTATAAATTTATTTACTAGCATATTATGATGAGTATTTTACCAAATACTATTTTAATGTCAATTATGAAATTTATTATTCAAAAAGTTTTCTAGAATTTTTAAAAAAAGTCATTTTTTATGATGATGAAATACCAAGTTAATGATCCTTTTTTTGAAAGTTTCTTTATTACAGATAAAAAGCAATTAAAGACATCTGATGATTTGAAAAATATATTCGCATCTTATTTTCATATTAATAAATCTCAATTTACTATTGTTAACATACCAAAAAAAATAAATACAATAACTGAAGAATTTATATTTAAGCTCACAATTACCAATCGTTGTAAAGATATTACATTTCATTTTGCAAGAGGAAAAGAAATTATAATATATAATTGCTATCAAATGAAGCGAGATGAAGTCATTTCACAGTTTCAAAAATCTGGAATTTATTATTCATACGAAATTTCCAATAAGAATTTACAATTTCTTATTTCAAACCAAAATGTTCCCAATATTAAATATCCTTTTTTTGCAGTTCATGAAAATTCAATAGTTGAAGTCAAATTGAATGGCAAAACGGTTACTCTCAAATACGATCAAAAAGAATTCACTGTAGTAGAAGAAGACAAAGCAAACAAAGCTTATCAAATCATTTTTTCAGCATATAATCATTTCATTAAAATTGAAAATATTTGCATCATTCGAAATGGCAACGATAGAAAAAAAATTGAAGGAAATTATCTTTTAAAAAGTGATGAGAATTATAGTATTGAAATTTATCATCGTTTTAATTTCAAAAACATAAAGATAAAAGGAAGATTAATGAACGAAAAATTGAATTTTCTAGCGACAGTTTATGACGCTAAAAAACAACTGGCAAAAGTGCTGAGTAACGGTTGTGATGTGTTGCAACCAGAAGATATCATCATCTGCGATTACATGAAAAAAGAAATTAAAGATGAAAAGAAGCTTTTGAGAGATATTGACAGTTTTCATGTCTATATAAATTACGTGATTCTCAAGGACTCTTTTCATCCAATTGAAAAAGATGTCAAAAACTCGAACTGGTCTTTATCAAGGACAATGAACAAAGAGAAAAATGAGCGAAAAAGAAGGCAATTAACAAAAAATGAAGTAAAATCAGAAGAATACGTTTATTTGGAAGAAGAAGAAACAGAAACTGAAAGTTATCGTGAATCAGAAGAAAATAAAATAGAGAACCACATTGATAACCACTTAACAGTAAGTAAAATGCAAAGAAATGTAAAAGATACAAATATACAAATTGAGAAAAAATCAAAGATATTAATTGATTCATTAAAAGAAGAAGAAAATGACAAAAGCGAGAAAAAATCACACAAAATTGGAGATATTACAAAACCAAAAGAAATGGATGATTTAGAAGGAAATAACAACAACAAGAACGAAACAAAAAAATGTCAAGGGTCAAATAAAGGCAGAATTAGACAAAACAAGAAAAAACCAAAGAAATTAAAAAATAAAATCAAACCAAAAAAAGTAGATTTGAAAGGAGGAAATGAAAAACAGAAAGAAACAGAAAATAATAAAGAGCAAAACACAAATAAAAAAAGTGACGAAAAAACAGAGAAGCAAAAAGATAAAACAAATCCAAAAGAAGTAAATAATTTAAAAATTAGTAAAAAGAAGACAGAAGTCAATAAGCAAGACCCAAAGCAAAACATAAATAAAAAAGAAAAGCCAAGAAAAAGAAACAAGAAAACTAAAAAGAAAACAAAAAACAACGAACAAAAGCAAGAACAAAAAATAACAAAACTCGAATTTAAAGAAACAGAAAATAGAAATGATGAAAACAAGACAATTAAATCAAAAAGTGACAAAAATGTTAAAGAAACTACAAAAAAGAAGAAAAATACAATCGTTATTACAAAAGCAAAACAAGATGACAATAAAGATTTAAGCAATTCAAAAGAAGTGCCAAAAAGTAACAAAGAAAAAGTTAAAAATACAAAATCAAAAAGAAATAAGAAAATAAATGTAAGTAAAAAACAAAACAAGCCGAATGATGAATCAGATAGAAAAGTTGAACCATGTGAAAACGATAAAAAAATACTACAAGAACCAAAATGTGATGTGAAAAATGACAATTTTATTGAAGAACAGGAAAGAAAGCTAAATAAATCATTAAATATCAAGAAAACAAAAAGAAAACCAAATAAAAGTGATAAATCAAATGATAAAGATGATAAAACAATCAAAATTACATTTTTATTTGAAGAAAATAATGTAAAACAAAATGAGCCATTTACATTGAATATTTTCCCAAATGAAACAATTAAAGAACTCAAAAAGTTGGTTTCAAACAAACTCAAAATTGAAAGTAATATTTTATTATCACATAAGAAGGAAAAAAATTACATCACTATTGATGATAATGCACATATTAAAGACATCATTGATAAAATTGGATGCAAAACCAAACAAACGCAGATCACTAATTACTTATACATTAGAATCATTGAACCAACAGTGAGTACTGATATTGAAATTGATACAATAAAGTCAACAAAAGAGAGCAAAAGAATGAATGATGAAGTAGAAGATTATGAAATAATTTCAGTAACATCAACGAATGAAATAGAAAAAAAGAACGATGTTAGGAATTGTTTAATAAAATCATCAAATAAAACTAATAAAATGAACGATGATGTAGCATATTCAGTTACATCTACAAATGAAATAGAAAAAAAGAATGATACTAGGAAATGTTTATTAAAATCAACAAATGAAACTAATAAAATGAACGATGATGCAATATATTCAGTAACATCAACAAATGAAATCAATAAAATTGGTTATGATGATGAAAATATTTTAATGAAATCAACAAAAGAAATCAATAAAATGAATAGTGATGTAATGTATTCAGAAACGTCAACAAAAGACATTGAAAGAAATAACAAATATGTAGACAATAATGAGATTATTTATAATGAAATTGAAAAAAAGAGTGATGATGATGAAGATGAAATAGATTCAGAAGTAAGATCAACTAGTGAAAACAAAAAAATGAATGATGATGATGACAATGAAATAATTTCATTAAAGTCAACAAATAACATTGACAGAACAAATGTTGAAGAACAAGATAATGAGATAAAATCAATAAATGAAACAGTAACTGAAGAGAATGAAATTACAGCAGAAATGATTCCTATTTTATTCAAATTCGAACAACATGAAACAAGCTGTCATTCATTTATTCGACCAATCCATATAAATACGCCCGTAAAAATGCTTGAAGAAATGATTTCAAATGAATTCGGCATTAATGATAATATTTCTCTTTATTACAAGAATGAAAATAATTATTTCATGGATATTGATAAAAATGCTCGTGTTGAAGACATAATTGACCAAATAATATATAAAGACAGGAGAGGGAAATTCAATCATTGCATATTCGTCCAAATCACAAAGAAGTCAAATCATAAAAAAGATAAGAGAAAAGTTGGTAATGAAGAGAGAAAGATACCTGAAGAAGGACAAGAAAATGAGAAAATTAGAATTGATTTTTCATTTGAAAACAATGTTAAATATTATGAACCATTTTCTGAAAGCATCAGTGTCAAAACGAGAATTAAAGATCTCGAAAAATTAATAAGAAATAAATATAATATTGGAGAGCAAGTGTCTATTTTATACAAGGAAAATGGAATGTTCATTGATATCAACAAAAATACGAGAATTGAAGAAATTCTTAATAGCATAAAAAGAGTGTATAAATATGGAATTGTTAGATACAAATTGTACATCAAAGTATTAAAGACAAAACGAATCAAATTTGATGCAAATGTTGATAATGATGATTCAATTCAAAAAATCAAGCAAAGTATAAATATATATAGTCATTTATACAAATTAATGAATGACGATTACGATGAAGATGAAGATTAAAGAAACTTTGCATGCAATGCATGCAACACAATGCTGTATGTCTTGAATTTTGGCCTAAAAATGGCGTTAGAAACGTCTTTTTGTATATCTACAGTCAAAATTATTCAAGTGAACATGAAAAGATTGATTTCATGCCTGAATATTGTTTTAATTATAAAATAGGATAATCTTCAAAAACTTTATTTTTTATATAAAATTTTACGAATTTCTCGTAACAACTTTTTGAGAGCTACGTTCTCAAAAAGTGTGGAGGGAAATTTGTAAATATCAGAATTGAATACACTTTTTGAGTTTTTCTCTCTCAAAAAGTGTGCATTCAAGATATTTTTTAATTTCAAAATTTTTGAAAAATATTTTATATGGCATGTCATTTATTTACTAAAATTTGGCCTTTTCTAAAAGTATTGGATTTGTATCTTAATTTATAAAATGAAATTTTAAATAGACCTTTGGGCATGACGCAATCTCTGTTAAAAAATTCTGATATTCTGAATGTTGATCGTTTCAGAAAAGCATCTTTTTTATTTTCCTCATATTTGTTTATAATTTTACTTTATTCTTATCGGCATTCATTTGTGGATTATTATAATAATCATATTAAAAAAAATCAAAATTTTTCAATCAAAAAGTGAAAAATAAGAAATTAAACGATCGTTTAATGTCTAGAGGTCTTTTAAATGGGTTTTTTTTTTTTTTAAGGTACAAATCCAGTACGTTTAGTAACCGCAATTTTTTTTGACATTCTCAAAGAATAAGATGACATGTTAAATAAAAAATGTTTATAAAGCTCAGAAATATTCAATGGATAATAATAATAAAAGCTCAGAAATATTCAATGGATAATATGAGAATTTTGTGGAAATTTTTAAAATTTTTAATAGAAAAATCATTTTATTGCTAAATAGAATCAATTTTAATTTAAAACAATAATATAATTAAAAATAGAATTACTTATTTATTATAAAAAAACTAAAATTATTTGCAAAAATTAGCTATTTCTCCCAAAAATTGGCCAATAAAAACTAGATAAATAAAAAAAATAAGTCCTCACCAAATAACTTTAAATTAAATATTTGATTCATTTTTATCTCTGCGAAATATGGAAAGTGATTTAGCCTTCAGTTGTTCAAACAGCACTGAAGGCGAGGGATACCCAATTGGTATATTTATGAACCAGAATCCAAATTTAATCCTCGATCAGGATATTTTTGATGGAGAAAGTTGTTTGAGTCAACCAATTAGCCCAAATGATGATCAATTTGAATTCTATGGCCTTGAAAAAGTAATACCAAAGATGATCACTAATCCAGTTCTTCCAACAAACCGTCAAAATTATATTCTTAGTCTGATAGGATCCAATATGAGCCGTAATCCCCAGAATACACTGAAGAATGGCATAAATGTGCCTACAGTACATCAAAAAATGGGTAATTACGGAAATCGAAATCAAATTTCTAATCATCCGTATGAACCATTTGAAAACTTTTTTCAAGATGTACCTGGCGAAAAAATTGAAGAAGAAATTCACCCTGTGTTTGATAATGGCATTTCGAATTCTATGTTTAACGAATGATATTTTTTGAAAGCCATAAAGAAAATTAATTTATTTTAATTTTATGTTTTTCTTTTGTCATTAATTTCATTTTCATATTTTTTAAAGGAATCAATATTGAAATTTTAGTGATTTTTAAATTTTTAAAAAAAGTATAATTATTTCAAAATCATTCAAATTTTCAATTAAAAAAATATTTTTATTTTCTTAAAAAGTTGAATATAAAATTTTTATGTAAATAATTTTCACAATTTATTGATAAAGTTATAATGTGAAAATGCTATGCTTCATTTTTCATTGCGATCGATTAAAAAATGCAAGGTTTAAATATCCATATGAAATCATTCAAGTTAAGTACAGGTATTGTTAATGAAAATGACAAAGTTCGCGTAAGTATTACAACTTTTCCAGAACAATTTAAAGAAGCTTTTATTATTGAGGCTAAACAAATGAATTGCGCTCATCACTTTTTTACTGTTAATATTACAGATAAAACACAAAAAATTGTTTTTGTTTTCAGAAAGAAAGAGGCAAAACAAGATCCAATTGTTGCATCAACCACTATAAATATTAATCAATTGCCTGCAAAAAATAAAGCTACAAATTTAGAAATGAAAACGATCAAAATATATGAACCTGTACAAAATGGTAATAAAAATCGTAAAGTCTACGGCGAGATGCAAGTTCAATTTTCATTAACGACTGCTTTTTCATCAATAAAAGCTAATAGGTGCATCGAAAAAGTATACAATGAAGATGAAAATCACAATCTTTACAATCTAGTATATATGGGCGATTTATATTAATTGATTTTGTTATTAAACAATAGAACTGATTATATATATCTTTTTACATGAAAAAGTATTTTTTTCTTCACTCATCCACGCTTTTATTCTGTTAAAAATGATCAATTGATTTTAAAAATAGGCATAATGAAATATAACTGTTGAAAGCATCATCATATCTAATTTGACTTTCTTTTTTAAAATTGATAAGACCTTTTAAAGATTTGTTAATATTGATTATCAGAACCAACATATTTTTTTCAATCTTTTTGTCTGGTTCTTCCTTAATAAGTAAATATTGATTGTATGTTTGTAATTTGGAAGATCTCTTCTCTGAATATCAAGAAATACTAAATAAGCAGTGATTTAGACGTAATCAAATAGTATTTGATTGGAATAGAATGCTATTTATAAAATTTTAAACAAAATTTAATTTTACAAATTAAATGGGTATCTAAAGTCATAACCGTCGTTGCATTTCAGTTCATTTTTTAAAAAATCCATGATTTCTATGTTTTGCATAACAGTTGCAATCGAATAACAAATATTCTTATGAAATACAAAAGCCTCATCATTGTTAATGAAATCATCGACATCAACGATACTAAGGCTTTTAATTATCAAGCTAAAAACCAGCCTCAATATTTCAATTTTTTTACTAAAAACAGCCGCCTCAAGAATCGATGAATTTTCTTCTTTTCTTGTAAATATTACGATATTTGGCAAAGAAGCTAAAAAATTGATAACATCAATACAGCCCCTTTCAACAGCTGCATCAATTGGATGATAGTTCGCATGACAGTCGGCGTTTATGTTGATATCTGGCAATGAACATAAAAACTTCACAATGCCAAGATGGCCTCTTCCAGCAGCAAAGTGAAGTGCTGTCAAATTTTTCTTACAAGAAATTTCAAACGAAAATTGAACATCATTGATTGCGTTTACATTCATTTTGCCATGAAATGTAGAAATTAAATAGCGAACAATGTCGAGATTGCCATTTATGCATGCCGCTGCTAATGCTGTGCATCCTTGTGAATCAGCCTGGTTTGGATCCTGATGTAAAACAGGCTCGCAATCAATTAGTGCTCTCAAATTGTAATGAAAAATTGATGTCGTCACTTCATTGATTGTCTTCTTCACGCCAAAATGCTCTTCAAGATACATAGTGAGTTCATGATGAAAGAAATGAATTGATATGCTCAGACACTCTTCATCAAATGCAACTTTTCGATCCTCGCAAAGATGAATGATCGCGTAATTTCCTCCTGCAACTGCATAGCGGGAAAGACGTTTAGGATATTGTTGAACTTTTTGATACAAAAATTTGAAACATTTCAATGAACCAAAAAAAGCTGCATACTCAATAAGTGTCGGTTGGTGACCTGAAATGCCGTTGTTTATAAAGTCAAGCCTCTCAAATATTGATCGTTTTATAATTGTGTCGACTGGTGTGTTTGTTTGTGATAAAAAACTCTGTAATCCATCAATATCATCATTTCTAATAAAAAGAGCAATTTTGTTCGGATTTTGGCCTTTTGAACGAAGCTCAATAAATTTATTAATAATTGATTGAGTATCATTAATGTCAAATTCAAAATCAGAGGTTCTAACATAATTTTTTATACTTATAAAAATGTTTTTATTGAAAAATTTGAAATTTGGAAAGTTTTCTTTGATTTCAGGATAAAAATAATATTGAAAATTTTCTGAGAGCTCAGCTTGATTATAAATCGAGTCAATTAAAACAATTCCCGCTTGATAAAGTTTATATATGAAAAAATTATTCGAAAAACTTAAAATATAATCTTTTGATTGTAAAATATTAGTTGGAAATTTAGCAATTTGAATAAAAATATTAATATAATCAACATTAGAATCTAGTCTTGTTATACAACATGTGTATAATGAAATTAATATTGATTTAAATGTGATTTCTGAATTTAATAATGGTGATAATGATAATTTTTGTGAAAAAGAATCAACAACTGCTTTACTTACATCATTTAACTCTAATAATTCATTTTGAAAATCAGCGATATCTTTAATATTTTGCATATCTAAATTTAAGAAAAGATAACTTTTTCAAAGGATATAAACAATTCAAAAATATAGTTATCAATTTGTTTAAAACAATTCAAAAGTTAGATCTTTTCAACTGGTTAACAGTCTGGTTTCATATATAAGATAGAATGAAAATTCTTTTGATATTACTCCATATTGTGGACTTCTTGTATGTTTTTCAATGGTTTTATTTGTTATTTAATCAGCCATTTTATAATAACCAATAAACAATAAAACCTAAATTGTAAAAAATAATAGAAAAAGAGATGAAACTTTTAATTGAAATCATTGATTGTTTGATTCTCAGTAATAATATTTGATCTTTGCCATTTTATCTAATTTTTCATATCACATTTCATATATCCCAATTCGATTATCGATCATCTAAAAAACAAATTTATAAACTGATTACCGAGTATCAAAAGCAAAAAAGTGAGGTATTTAATATCTATTCTCAAAGAAAAAAGCAAAAATAGGATGGAAATGAAGAAAAAAAAATAATTTAGACTTTGCATTTCTATATTTGTTAAGATTGACTCTGTATGCAGAATATCAGACTTTTAATTTGGAAATTCAAGACTCTTTACCATATTTTATTTATTTGTTTTCATTTTAGATTATTATTTGATTCTAAATTGAGAGATTGTACAATCCTTTCAAACCCAAAGGTTATAGAATTCAAAAAGATGTTTATACAATAAACATCTTACACTTTATAGTAAGACGATAAACAGAGTTGTAATATGATTTGAGAATATTTCTCAAAATTCAATGAAAATTGAGATATAGGTCCCAAATTTTTTGAATTAATTGAAATTATTAAATAAATTTTTCAGATAAAAAACGATTAATATTTTTTTATAGATTCTAATATTCAATAAAAATATTAATATTTTGAATATAAATGCAGATTCATGTAATTATATATATATTATTAAAATTATATTTTTATTTTAATGAGATATTTATTCAAATTTTATCAAAATAAAAATAGATTAATATAAAAAGAGAGATATGGTTATAAATTGACCTTATAATGTTATTTTTATGTATTTTAATATAATAACAAAGGATTACATTAGATTTATTTATTAATTTGTTATTTATTTTTATATATATAATTTATTTAAAAATTATATTAAATGTATATATATAATTGATCAAGAAATATATATAATAAATAATACATACTTTCAATGATAT
Organism: Tritrichomonas musculus; assembly: GCA_039105265.1. Lineage (NCBI taxonomy): Eukaryota > Parabasalia > Tritrichomonadida > Tritrichomonadidae > Tritrichomonas > Tritrichomonas musculus. Next base: position 2,912,822 of record JAPFFF010000016.1, on the reverse strand, counting down.
TCAATTTTCAATAATTAGCATGAAAATAATTTATTGAAATTCTAATCGTCTAACGAGTAAATTGTGAGTTTTTCCTTCAAATAATTTGAAAGAATTGAATCTATCGTTCGAATTTTTTTGTCGAGGTTCGTTTTCTCGCCAAATACCTGATAAATAATATTTTTGATAAATAATTGTTAATATATAATACTATTTTTTTTTCCAATCTAAAATTTTGGAGTTGAAATTGAGTTCTATTTACGAATATTTCATTTTTAAAAAATACATTATTTTTTGCTGAACAAATAACTGATTTGCTATTAATAAACATCAAATGATTTATCTATTTAATTTATTTAATTACAATTAATTTTTTCAGAATGATTTAAATTTGATTTTTCATATACTGCTTTAATAGCACTTTTTAATATTATTATATATTATAAAATAATGTTATTATTTATATTCAAATGTTTAATTGTTTATATATTGTTTTTTTTATGAGTTATATATAAATTATTGACTTCAAAAAAATATCTCAATTAATTTGAATAATCTCATAGAATCGGTCAGACTGACGATAAACGAGTAAACATCAGAAAAACTGGTCGACATTGTAAACTTTTTCATAAAGATGCTCAAAATTGAATGAAAAATGATATTGAAAAGGCTCTCAAATAAATCCTTTATTGAATGAAGGAGATAAAAAATTTAATTGGAAAGTGGATAAAAATAAAAAAATCGTTTATTCCATCAATCCACTTTTTGATATGAATTTATTTTCAAAAAGTGAACATATTTATGATAAAATCAAAAAATTGAATTATAATTTTATTGAAAAAGTGGAAATATAATACATTCAAATAAACGGAAAAAAACCATTAATAAAAAGGATTCCATACTAATAAGGTTTCATATTTTACCCAAGTTCAAGTGTATTTAAGGTTATGCTTCATTCCATACTGATATTGTTTCATATCCTCCCCAAGCTCATATGTATTTTTGATGATCCTTCAATTCCTTTACATTCAGGATTCCATACTGATTTTGTTTCATGTGCTACTGATACTACAATTACCTACAAAAACATATAGCTGATACTACAAAATAACAAAAAACAATTCCCATTTGCTGATTTTGCTCATGACTATCATTATTTGTAATGAATTCAAAACATTTCCTTCAAAAGGAATGTATCAATGCTGTTTTTATTGGGCAGTAAACTATAAATGTTAATTTTGAATATTATTTTTTTTTTAGAATAAAATAGCTATTTTTTTGTTTCTATTCTGTACTTATTTGTTTTTTGTTCAAAAAGTTTGAATTATTCTTCCTTTATCTCAAGTTTAAGACATAAGTTGAGAATAAGAGATTTTTTTGAAAATATTTTATCTGTTTTCGTTATTCTTTTGTCATGCGTTTTGGAAGAATTTGTTTTCCTTAAATGAAAGCTGGATTTGCTGGTCAAAATATGTAATCTTTTTTCTTTAATATTATATATTTTTATATCGTTACTTTTTTTAATAATATTTTATTTCTTATTATTTTTCTCAGTTTTAAAGATTATTTTTTATGCTCCATGACTAGTCTTTACGAATATATTAATAGATTATCTTTAGTTATAATCAACTTTTTGAAACACTTTTCCTCTGAAATCATTTGAAAGTAATATTTTCCTTTCAAATAATTCTATACTTTTCACTTTTTGAATTAAAAAATTATTTCAAAAAGTGGATTGATGGAAAAAACGATTGTCCGATAAAAATATATCTAATTTAATTGAAATTTTGTTAAGGCTGCGGTTGAAAAGATATTCAAATTTGAGACCAATTGAATATAGAAATTACTGTTTAAATTTATTTAAACTAACAAAAACACTTTTTTTACTACTTTTGATGCAAATTGATTCGCAGTCCAGGTTCAAGGTTTTTTATTGTATGATGTATCAATCAGAACTTTTTTTTTTTTTAATAGTTTGAAATATAAAACTAAATTATTTAGAAAATCTTTATATCTCAAAAATACCAAAAACTTTACATGAGCTATTATTATTTATCTTTTAGTCAACTTTTTTTGACTTTATGATATTTATTAGTATATTTCGACTTTTTTTAAAAAAAACTACGTAATACATTTGCAAAATTGTCTTTTATATGCAACATGATATGACATTTTCATTTACTTTGATTTCAAACTCAAGAATGAAATTATGCATTTCCATTATATTTACCAATTCAATCAACCTCGAAAAATTAATTTAATATTTAATAATAAAATGCTTTTTTTACTTCTTATTTTATTTTTTTTTATTGAATTTTTTGATATTTTCACGAATATAATAATCAAGTTTACCTTGTAGCTTTGATTGGGCTTTGTCAAAACCATCAGATGCGAAATTAAGACCAATCCATTTGGCTTGCTCCATATTTTTCTAATTATCAATTTTATTAATACCGTTTCAGACCATCATTTTTTAAATGGATTAAAAAATCTGACACGATGTCAAAAAAAAAATGTAAACGAAATTGTCTATCGGAATTGATTGAATAAGTCTCAATTGTAAAACGTGCATTTTAGAAAAAGTTAAACTTTTGAATGCCTATTCAACCGCAGCCTTAAAAAAAAAATATTTTTAAAATATTAAAATCATTTTAATATTATCTTTTTTTACAAGAAAAGCAGAGAGTGATTTTAAATTATTTTTTTTTTCAAAAAGTTATATCCCTTTTTTTTTTTTTTTTTTTTTTTTTTGAGGGATATACAGTTTTTTTATTAGAAAATCTAAGAAAATTGAGAATATTATTTTCATAGAAATTTTAAAAAAAAAAAATTATTAGTATTTAGTTTTTTTACTAAATAAAATTCTTTTACAAAGAATTTGGATGATCTGAGCCTGATGATTCATCATCATCATTTTCAGAGTTTTCAATTTCACGTGATGGAATGATGATAAACCAACTCATGATGACTGCGACAACACCACCAACGCATCCTGATCCAATCATGAATTTAGGATTGAAATGCCAAAGGTTTCCTAAAGCAAGTCCAACGACAACGTTTGCGAAGATTTGTCCAATAACGTTGAAAGAGTTCAAAATAGCAAGATGAGAACCAAGGGTACTTGAAGGAACGCTCAAAGAAACGATAGCACCTGGAACTGAACCTGCGATGGTACCTGGAACGCCATATAAAATAATCCAAATGAGCATGCAAACATACTTCTGAGCGATGAACATAACAAGAATCAAACCAGTAGTATACATAATTGAAGGAATGAACAATGAAAGCTTGAAACCTAATTTGTTAACAACGAATGTATTGAACCAACTGTATGTGAAGCATACAAGACTGTTTGCCAAGTTAACAGTGAAGAAGAATGACATTCCATCTTGATATCTAACTTTTTGAGGAGAATCTTCAAGTGTGTTTTCACCTTTATAAATGTTCCTTCCATAAAAGTCGGATTCCCAGCAACCTTTTTCATAGTTCATTGCACTGTTCATAACAAAGAAAATATCTGCAATTAGAGCTGGCTTTGGAATTGTTTTAATGGTATAAATAAGTTCAGAAATTGGGTTCTTAGCATCAGGTGGTTTCTCAAGTAATGGTTCTTCTTGTGCAGCAACGCATGTAATAGCAATCATAATGACACCGACAATGATTCCGAAGACGAGAAGGAATGTTTCATTATCACTGAATTTGAATACTTTGTAAACTTTGAAAGTACCAAGAAGACTTGTAAGAATACCAGTTGCTGAACCAACAATAGAGTAAATGTTTGACATCCAAACTTGTTGTGAATCTGGGCAATTGTCAGAAACAATGGCACGCATTGGTCCTCCATAAACTGATGCTCCTGCAAACCAAAACAAGATAAATACAATGAAAATACCTGTCGTAGCTCCTTTTGCATTACTTTTTCCTCCAATTTTTTCACCAATCTTATCAGAAAACGCCACAGCAAGCATACCAACAACACAAAAAGCAGCTGAACCAACGATATAGATTCTCCTTCTTCCCCATTTGAAAGTGCACTGGTCAGAATAAGCGGAGAAAATTGGTTGAATAAAGAACACTTCAACAATACCTGCAAGGAAAACGCATTGATTTGCTGTTCCAATAATACCAATCTTGTTCATGATTGGTGTTGACAAGTTGAAAATTAAAGTCCAGTTGATGGAGTTGAAGAAACTTCCAGCTGACATTGCAAGCATTCTGAAGATAGAGATCTTGTCTCTCTTGGCTAATGGAATCCAATCGTCGCCACGTCCCATTTCTTCTTTTGATTATTAAAATAATGATATGAATAATATATAATTAGATTTTTATTGAAATTACTGTTTAACGCTTCACTTTATTTTTCTATAAAAAAAGTTCTTCCTTTTTTATACTATTTTGAAAATAAAATTCACATATAAACAATAATTTTACTCATTTTTAAATGATTAACATTGAAATTAAACGAATTCATGCTTATTTTATTATTTTTACTTGATTATTTTTTCAAAATACTCACTTTTTTCAATACAGTATAAAAAAAATGAAGCATATTAAAAAGTGGCTACCTATAAATATTTCACATTTTTAAAAGAGCTCTTAAAAACAAAATTTGAATCATTTCATGAAATACTATTTTCACTCACTTTCATAGGTTACAAATCTCATCATTCATCAAAACTGGAAAAACAACATTTTTAAAAAATAGTGTTTATCAATAAAAAAAATTAAATATTATTTTCATTATTTTAATAAAATTGCTTGGGTAAAACTTTTTCAAAAAAATTTGTAATAATTACAATGTAAAACAATAGTGAAAAAAAATTCATAGCAATATATCCTCATTGAATTTTCAATAAGCATTCAAAATTAATTGAAAAGAAATATTTATTACAAATTGAATTGAAAATTTGAAGGATGATTCAAAAGGAATTCTATATCATGATATGAGAATTGTTTGTTTTTTTCTTCTATATCATTAGTAAATTCTGTATTGAAATGTTTTTTATGTTCTTCATTGTAAACACCTTTATTCAATAAAATGTTTACGTAATTTTTTATCATTCCTGTTGTTCTTCCAGGCAGGAATGCCTTTATTTTGGACCAATGTGGGCCTAATTGTTCATACTTTAATAATAATATTTTTTCTTCTTCTTTGGTCCAAATTGCATTTTTGATATTTGGATCCAAAACATCATTGTAATGATCTCTACACTGTTGGGCATTCTTTGTTTTTATCTCTGCTGCAATTTCTTTCCATTTTTTAGGGCCAAACCTTTTAACATGATTAATAATTTTTTCATTTTCTTCACTAGTCCATTGAACCCTCGAAGAAGAACGATGTGCATAAGAAGGTGCTTTTGTCACAAGACTAGTTTTATTTAAATCTATGACAAGATTAATTTTTAAACTGTTGAAACTTTCAAAACTCATTTTTATAAAATGTGAACTCAAAATTCAATTTTTTTCTTACCATCAATATTTGAACTAAATAATCAAATTACAATACAAAAAATATTATTTAAAAAAAAAAAGAAAAATTTAAATGTTTGTTATTAATTTTACCAATTATGATGCATTGAAAAAGTTAAATAAAATTTTTTTTAATTGTTTTATTTAATTTTCCCACTCTTCAAAATTTATGTTTTCTAATATATCTATTTCATTAATATCAAAAGAAACATTATCATTTTTGATTGATTCATCATTTGATTCATTTTTTGAATCATTGTTATTTGTAATATCATCGTCTGTTGAAATACTGGCTAGTTTTTTTTCATTTTCTTTCGATAATTTTTTATTAAGAATATTATGCCAACGATTCTTAATTGAATTATTCCCTCTATTGGGAAAAAAATTTTGTATTATTGACCATTTGGGTCCATACTGATCAAACAATTTGATAAGTAGTTCGTCTTCTTCTTTGGACCATTCACCTAAAAAGAGACCAGGTATGAGATAATTCGAGTAACGATCACGAATTTGTTTAGGAGATCTTCCTAACATGAACTTTGAGATAAGAATCCAGCTTTGGGTTCCGAAAATATTGACTAATTTTTTGATTTTTTCATCCTCTTCTCTTGTAAAGCGGTTCCTTGACTTTTTGTTTGGGGATTGTTTCAATGAATCCCCTTTTTTCTCTATTTTTGGGGTTCTGTTTGTAGAATTGGTGTTTAAGCATTTTTGATGGCTATTATTATCATTATTTTGAATTGGGTTTGACATACATAATAATTGATAGCTCAGGGGACAAATATTTAGAAGAGGTGTAGATATGATGATAGGAATTGAAAAATTTGTTTGTTTTTTGGTATCGACAGATTGAATTATACTGCTGCCAATGATAAAAGAAGGAATTGGAATCATTGACTGAAAATTTTGGTGAAATGAAAAAAATGAATTGTTATCTGAAAAAATAATCAAAATCATAATCTCCTTCTAACTAATGCTCTGCTGTAATTAAAACAAAAATATTGCATTTTAAATAAATAATAAAAATTGGCTTGTTATTCCTGATATCGATTATGAGGTTAGTCATTTTTTTAATTTTGATAATCAATTGTAAAAAGGCATTGATTGGAGACTTCAATCGATAAATGCATAGAACCGATTATTATTTATTTATTTATTTATTTATATAGAAAAAAGTCTTAACTTAAAAAAAAAAGGAAGTATTAATTGAGATATATATCTTAAAGATTCAAAACTTCTCAATTATGACAATTTTTTCAATTAAAAAAAGTTAATTCAAGCTAAAAACTATAAATAGTAAAAATATTCAGCACTTATTTTGTTTTAAAAAAAATTTATACTATTTTATTACATTTTATCCGTAACACAAATTTCAGAAAAAATTTTTAGAAATTTTTAGATTCTGATGTTTATTTTTTTATACAATCAATTTATTGAATAAGTATATCTTTGAAAATAGTATATTAATAAATCAAATTTATTTTAATATTATTTTATAAATATATTTTTATTTCATTTAAATGATTTAAGATTAATTGAATCTAATTTGATAATAAATTTTATTTTTTAAAATAATTATCCAACGAATTTAATTGAAAAATTGAAATAAATTGAGTCTTCAGAAAATCAAACACCACTTTTTCAGTGGAAGTTTAAAAGAGCCCTCAAATATTCTATATCATGCTGACTCTTCAACTCAAATATATATTCGTCCAATTCAAACATTCAATCTTTATTTATTTACCAAACTTTGAAAACAGAAAATCAATCAAATCTAATATAGTAAGACGATAAACGAGTAAACATCAGAAAAACAGGTCGACATCGTAAACTTTTTCATAAAATCGCCCTCGAATATTTCATAAAGATGCTCAAAATTGAATGAACAATGATATTGAAAAGGCTCTCAAATATAACTCAAATATCTTTTTAAAAAGTTCTAAAAAATTTTTAAAATTTTATGATGTCTAACGGTTTTTGAATAAGCAACAAAGAAAAGTATTCCGAGTATTTCTATGAGTTTAATGTAAAAGTTGATGATGTCGACCAGTTTTTCGTGATGTCGACCGGTTTATCGTCAAACTATATGTAAAAAACCAATAGAATTTGTAATTATTGAATGAAAGATTCATTTTATCTTAAATATTAAATAATCAATTCAAAAGCTTAGTTATATTAAAAAAATTCTTAAAAATATTGAATATTTCAATTTCTATTAAACCACTTGTGACTATTGAATCAAGTGGTAGAATCTTTTTGAATGGTAATCAATTATAGGTAGACACTTTTTAAGAATAATAATAATTCAAAAAAAATTGAATTTTTAAAAAACATGTGAAATTGATATATATTTTCTTTATAAGCATATGCTAGAAATTTATATAGATTACAAATATATTCTTTCTTTAGCACCCTAGAAATTACAAAATCTTAAAATTGAATTAATTTAATTTGAAAAATCTTAAAATTGAAATCTCCAATATAGATTAAGGGTAAAGTTGGCTTTTCTTTTTTTTGAAATCTTTTAATTTATTCTATGTGCTGCTTGAATGAATTGTATGATCATTGAATTTATTTCTATGTAAATTCAATCTTTTCTGAGGGGCATTCAAATGAACAGAAAAAAAAGAGCTCCACAGAGCTATCAAATCAATTTTTGTACTAAAAAGCATTACAACGTAATGTAAAATATTCTGAATTTTGGATATATAACAAAAAATGGTCCAAATCATGAAAAAAAAAAAAAAAAAAATGAAAATATCATAATCCAAAAAATATCAAGAAAACATTTTTTTACTAAAAAAAGTGCATATTTCTAATTTTAAACATATATAAAAGGGGAATCATTTGTTTTTATCATATTTAATTTGAAGCAGACTGAATTACAATGCTTTTTTTTTCTTCAATTTCGAAAAAAATATTTTTTCTACTTAATTCTATTGATATTGGTTGATATATATTTTTTATACGAATATTTTAGATTGATATTCGATATTCATTAAGAAAAATATTTGTTTTAAAATGCAATAAAATTATTTGAAAATTTTATCATGAAAATTTTGATGTTAGCAAGTCGGCTCTTCTCGAATAGGAAACTTTTTGGATTTGTACTAGGAAAATATAATTAATAGCATTTATTATAATAAAATGGCCCATTAAAAATTAGAAAATTTGAATCATGGAGAAAATTGAATATTGATATTTCTGTGATTTTTTGATTTGATGGATTTTTCCTATTATATTTTATGTAGTATTTGATATATACATAAAATTAAGGAATCTAATTGCGTGTAAAATGAAAAATTGGCACTTTCAAATAAGTTTGTTTTTGAAAATATTGAAAGGGTTGAAAAGTTGAATAAAATCAAAAAATAAAAATATTAATCATATCTTATTATTAAAAAAGCAAAAATTATTATAATTTTTATATTAATTTATATATAATAATATATATATATTATTTATTAAATATTAATAATATAATGAATATGGAAATAAATATTCTTTTTTTAAGTTAACTTAAAAATTCAATGGAGATAAAAAATTTTGAATGAATGCTTTTTCGTTTTTTTATTCAAAATTATGAGATAAAAAATGTTTTTATCTCAATAAATTTTTCATAATTTATATATATAATATCAGCTAATAGACATAATAATTAATTAAACTACAAAAACATATATATCCATATATATTAAAAAATATTAATTTATTTTGAACAATAAACTAATTTATCAATTGAAGCCATAGTTTATATTATTACTTAAGCTTTAATGCATTGCATAAAAATCAAAATAAATAATTAAATTAGTATATTAATCCAAAAAAAAGTCGAATTTTGTTTTATTCTTCTATACATAAAAGAAAACAAGATACCAAACTATTTTTTTTCTATATTTAATTGGTTGATTGAATAGAAAAAGTATTATAATAACCATTTATCAATTGAAATAGCTAAATATTTTTGCTGAATCCATACCAATGTTTTTATAAAATTTCATAATAAATCCTTTTATTTACGAAATTAAATAATTTTAAAATTATAAGGTATTCCATATAAAATTTCATTACAAATATCTTTTTTATTTTCATATTGATTCAATAAAACTGTTTTTTGATGAGAGAAATTGGTTCACAATTTTTTGAAAGAAATTTTTTTTTATTCAATTATTTGAGAAAATAGAAATTCGAAAAAAACTATCTAAACAAAAATATTCTTATTTAAAAAATTAATCTTAAATTAATTATATTTTTTTAAATTAAGATTATACATGATAATCTTAATGGATAAAATAAAAAATGATTAAACGTTGATTTGATAAGAAATATATAAATTTTTTATATTTTAATGAAATATCAGATTTGCCATTAGCAAAAACTCATAGAATATTTTGAAAGATATTACAAAAAGTGGAAAAAAGTTGAGAAAAGCCAACTTTACCCTTAAAAATATAAAAGTAATATATAAATATTTTGTAAACATGAATTTTAAGTTATTTATGTTTCGTTTTTTGTTGAAAAACTCTTAAATTAAAGATTTTGAAATTGGAGATTTCAATATAAATTTGGAGCAATATAATTGGTCAAACGAAATATACATTCAAAATTATCAATGAAAATTGAAAGGTGTATCCATGATTGAATTAAATTATCCATTTTGGCGATTTTGGATCCTCAAATTCTCTCAAAAAATAACGAATAAAAATTTGGGTACTTTTTGAATGCAAACTCGTTTAGACATAAAAGCATAGTTTTTAGAGAACAAAGAAGCATATATATTATTAATACAAGTGCTTATATATCTAATAATTAATTTAAATTTGATGATTAATTTAAAAAAAAAAAAATATTCAAAACTCAATATATATAATTTTAATTTTCATAAATTTTTTTCCTAATTAAAAAGCAGATGTATATATAATAAAATAATCACGTTTGTACGTTTTAATAATATTTATTGGTATGGAACAACAAGACAAATATGAATGGATATAATATCAATTTTTTAAAGTGGACAATATTGGTATCAAATGTAAAAAAAAAACAAAAATTGTTTTTTACTCATCAATAAAATTGTCATATAGTCACATTAACATGAAAATATTTTCAACCTTCAAAGATGAAATATTTTGATTATATTTGATGCTTTATTAAATAAAAATTCAAGGGTTGTTAGGAAAATTTGGGCGTAATAAAGGATATCCAAGGAATAATTAGGAGTTTTCTTAGAGGAGAAGCCTTATTAGAGGAAAACTTATTAGTTCCCAAAGACAAATTTCAATAATGCAAAAATAAATGATAATAATTATAATCTTTTGTTATTTAATTTCAAAAAATGGAAATAACTACCATCGTTTTCCCAACTTATTCAGCAAAATATGAATTTTGCAATTTTTCACAAATAATCATCATGATAATGGAGCAGTTGAAGTCACTTCAAATATAAAATGCATTGATCATTAAAAGATAGTATTGATATCTGGCCTTCATTCATCATTTTTAACTGATTCTTGTGATGTTCGAATTCTAAAATAAAGAAGTGTGTGTTTTTTACCTACTTGCTGAAGCCAGGACTTACTATTTAACCAATTAGAAACTAGTCACTTGAAGTGTAAAATGATAGAAGCAACTTGGCTAAAATTGATAAGCGCATAGAATTCTTCTTTAAGTCAAGGTCAAATAGCATTTGAACTAAATGAGCAAAAGTTTAATACTAACTCCACTAAATTTGCTATGCATGCTAAATTCTTTTTTATAAATATCCTTTCACATTCAAAAATGATTGGTAACTACGCAATTCAATCGTTTGAATTTTAAATGTTACTTTTTCATGGGAAATCGTAATCGCGCGTAATAGTAATCGCCGGTAGCGGTTTAGGTCAATATTGACCTTGCACTTTTGCAAAAAAAAGCATGGGTAGCTACTCATTGTTTTTTCTATATAAAAAAAATATAAACCGAATATTTTTTTATAGTCTAAAATCGATATTATTAAGAGCATTCGCATATAAGCAAGAATGCGCAAATATTTTTAACATCATCATTTTATTATTTTGATGTATATAATTGCGTAAATTCCAACTTTTCGCCAATATCATTGATATTGGAAATCATATACTTTTAAGGTTAAAAGGTAATTATTAATAATAGGAAAATTTGCCACCAAGTGGAGTATTTTACTCAGAAAAAAAAATTATAATAGATAAGAGACGGGTAAAATTCTAAATGCTATGTAAACTAATTTAATATATTTTTCTATCAAAAATAAATATGTTGTGAAAAAAATATATCAATATATTAAGAGAATTTCTGAGATATATTATTTTTTTCTTTTCTTTGAATGGGCATTTATCAAAGGAAGGTCGATTTAACTTAGCAGCAATACAAATTTTTAATGCCGCTTATCAAATATCGTACTGATGATAAAAAAACGAATGAAATAATGGTCGATAGTAATATTACTGTTTCTGGTTTTATGGATTTGATCAATAAAAAGTCAAGCGAAAGAGTGACTAAAAGTATTTTTAGAGGGAAAATTCTTGCTGATGATGACTTACTTCGAAATCATATTACCGGACCAGATCAAGTTTTGATTTTAGTTACTAACTCTAAAAAAAATTGTAAAGATATTATGGATTTAGAAGAAGTTAAAGAAAATAAAAAGAAAAAAGAAATAGAAAGTAAAATTTCATCATCTTTTTTACCTCGCGTGGATAATAATCGGATTCGGAGAGGATTTAGATTTACTTTTACTGTTTATACGACAGCAACATCAAAATCAATGCTCTATGGGGATAAAATGGATTTTTCTCTCAATGATCATTATTCAAAAGTACATAAAGAAATCAAAAGATTAATTTCAAGTTTTCATGTAATTAATTTTAAATTTAAATTCCATTTATTTCTCTCAGGAGGTGTTCATTTTAAGAGTGGTACTCTGCTTGATTATTATGTCAATCCAGATAATGTTGCCTTTGATAATATATATGTAATTGTTACACAAAAAGGAGAAGGACTATATTCCTATGACGATACTGTAAAGAATCCATGTTCTTGTTCCACTGCCGAGAGCAAAAAAATTTTATCTCCGATTTGTAAATCATCAATATCAGGTCTGACTCAAATTGCCTCCTTTATTGGGTACATGTTTTATGGTGGACCCAAAAGCGAGCATATTCTTTTATCACTTGCCAAAGTTACCCGATTTGCGCCACTTGTTGTTAATCTCTATAGGCTCATTGAAAATCGGCCATTAATTTGCCTTAATATTTTGGCCATAACCGCTCCACTTTTCACCTTATTTAGATCAATGCTACCAAAAGACGTTAAAAATGAAAATGTTTTTGAATACACTTTGAATTTCTTGTCAGTTTTTGATGTGATAACGAACACTGAATATTTGAAATTCATCGAAATCAACCTGAAAAACAAAGACGAATGTGAGAACATGAAAGCCTTTGCGAATTATTGCGAAAATACTAAACAGCAAGATCATGTGATTATTTGGACAGCTGACACGATTAATCCTGACTTTCAAGCGGTTTTCATGAATCCAACTTTTTCTACAATAAAAAACATTTTCTCAACGGTTACGACATTTAAACCAGTTGCGCCTTTATCGCTTCATTACATATTTTATCCCACTTTTGTTCATGCAAACGATGATGGAAGTGTCATGCTTTTCATTAAAGAAGTGCATGATGAAGAAGGTGTCGTGTCAATCATTGATCCGCTTGAAGGGAATCTCAAAGAAATAAAAATTGAAGAACTTGCAATGCAAGTTGAATGTGACAAAAAAGACGACGTTTTCACTTTGATTGATCCAAACAAAGTCGATCAAATTATTTTCATTTGTTTTGATGAATCGTTTTCAATGAAGTGGAAATTAGAAGGTGGAAATCCGCATCATAACGAAAGGACAAGATCTGTTCTAGCATCAGAGTTTTTGAAAGCGTTAGTCAAGCAATCTTATGCATTGAGAGTTTCATCATTTTATGGATTGATAAGCTTCAGTTCGGAAGTAAAGATTGTTCAAAAATTAACTGCAATGACATCCGAATTTGTCCAAAGTTTAGAAGAAATAAATCCGCATGGTAAAACACTTCTTTATGATGCAATTGACACTGCAAAAAGACAAATTTGTAGCCTTGTTAAAGACAAGAAAGGTAATTCAAGATATCCGAATTCAAGGCTTCGAATTATTGTCATTACTGACGGCGCTGATAATAAGTCAGAAAAACCGCCAGAAGAATTAATAAATAGCTTGATAGAGAATGAAATTGTTGTTGATACTGTGCTTGTTTCTTTGGTTGATAAAAGTGCAGGTTGCTGTGCAATTTCTAAGCTAACAGGCGGTTTGTGTTTCATGCCAAAAAGTTTTGAAGATGGAATTCAAATCTTCGAGCAAGAAGCTTTTTTAAACATTAAAATGAGGCATATGAATCCACTTCCATATAAGGAAATCACAAAAGAAATCTTTGATAAAGAAACAAAGATTGTTGAGCAAAAAAATGTTTATGATTCGTATGCACCAAATCAAATGATTATCAATGCCAAGTCAAATGTAAGTTTGGCCACTCCGATGTACATGTCATATATTTCCATGAAAATGATAATAAAGACGTATCGAACAATGCGTTCTTTTATTGAGTTAAACATCATTGCTCAAAATCCTAGTGATCAATATGTTGTGTATTCTTTGTTTTCAACACCAGAAGAATGGAGGATTTTCATTAAAGGACCAAAGGATACAGAATTTAGTAATAAATGGTTGAATTTATATATGGTAATCCCACCAAATTATCCAACTGATCCTCCAAGATTTAGATTCCTTACGATTCCGTTCCATCCAAATGTTTCCTCAGAAGGAACAGTTGTTTTTAGGTTAAATGATCGTGATTACACCTCAACTTTGGGAATTGATTCAATCATTATCGGAATTATTGAACTATTGAAGAATCCTGATAAAAATTATCCAATCAATCGAAAAGCGATGGAACTATACAACAGTAATAAAAAGGAATATTTGAGGATGCAGAAAAAAGGAGAAACAGGATGTGATGATTACAAAACATATTTGCAAGATACTAAAATATATAGTCAGATACCAAAAAATGTTGTTGTTCCAACGGAAGACAGAGGGAAATCAAATCTCATATCGTTGACAGGAGACATGATTAACAAAGCTGTCTTAGGAGATACTAACATCATTGATCATTGTTTGCTTGATATAAATGACTATGAAATAGTTAAACATCTTGGCTCTGGCAGTTATGGTGATGTTTTCTTAGTGAGAGATAAAACAACGCATTTTGAATTTGCTGCAAAAGTGCCAAAAAACGTTTGTTTCGATGCTAATGGAAAAGTTTTTGAAGCAATTAATTATATTAAAGAAGTGAACGTAATGTCAATCTTCAATCATGGAGCAATTGCAAAGCTTTATGGTTACTGCTTGAAGGATTTCGAATCAAATGACAAATGCGTCGTTATCATGGAAAACGTTCCAAATGGTGACTTACAAAAAGTGATAAATATCGATGGAAATGGAGGATCAATAGACGGATGGGATCAAACGCAAAAGCTGATCAATCTTTATGGAATAGCTTCTGGAATGGCTTATTCAGTATCGTACGGAATCACTCATTGCGATCTAAAACCAGAAAACATTTTGATGACAATGAATCTTCGTCCAAAAATCACTGATTTTGATTCGGCTAGAATTGAATCTGACGAAAATACGCAAGGATTTAATATGACTGGTCAAGAGATATATTCACCGTTATTTTCAAGTCCAGAAGTTATTGAATGTGACGATGACTATACAAAATATGCTGAAAAATCGGATGTCTATTCATATTCATTGATTGCTTATGAGATAATTACCGGCCGAATTCCTTTTCAAAAAATGAAGCAATTTGAGCTTTTCAGAGCTGTTGTTAAAGGTGAAAGACCTAATATTCCTCGTTCTGTTCCATCGCATTACCGACATTTACTTACTGAATGTTGGGAAGGAGATCCAGAGAAGCGTCCAACGTTCAAAGAAATTGTTGATGTTTTGAAATCAGATATATTTGTAAATGACGATGATATCGATAAAAAGCGATTCTTTGAATATGTCCAATATCTTGATAATTATAAAGATTCAGTAACTGAAAGCAAATTTATTCGACCGAAATCAGAAGCAGATAAAAAGAAGAAGAAAGAAAAAGATGAAGAAGAAAATGATTCAAAAAATCAAGATGAAGTTCTTAATCATTCACATCGAATAAAGATTCTTAAATTAAATAAATTTAATAAAAAAGATTTCCTCGGTGCAGGCAAATACAGCCAAGTTTTTCGAGTTGAGCATATAAAAACAGGTGACATTTTCGCCGCCAAGATATCTAACAATCGTGTTTCAAAGAAAATT
The DNA here is from genome assembly GCA_039105265.1 of Tritrichomonas musculus. Classification (NCBI taxonomy): domain Eukaryota; phylum Parabasalia; order Tritrichomonadida; family Tritrichomonadidae; genus Tritrichomonas; species Tritrichomonas musculus. The sequence goes on along the minus strand of JAPFFF010000016.1, from coordinate 2,896,966 downwards.
AGTAAAAGCATTTTATCTGAAGTGAACATTATGATGAGTCTGGATCATCCAGCAATTCTTAAGTTCATTGGTTACAGTCCTGTTAATTTTGAGAACGAGCCAAAGCCGACAATTGTAACTGAATTCTTGTCGAATGGATCACTTCAGAATGTCATTAATGATCCATCCAAATATCCTCTGTGGAACGATACGACAAGATTGATTATAATTTCGGGCATCATTGCTGGAATGGCGTATCTTCATGAGAATTCTATTTTGCATAATGATTTAAAGCCATCCAACATTTTGCTTGATGATGATTTGCATCCCAAAATCGCTGATTTTGGATTGTCTCAGACAAGCAAAAATGATGATAATGATAATGATAATGATGATGATGAAAGTTCATCAAAAAGTTCGAATGTTAAAGGAACACCGAGTTATATTGCTCCTGAAATTTGGAATAATCAGGATTATAGTAATGCAAGCGATGTTTATGCATTCGGTATTCTTTTGTATGAAATTGTTTTCTTGAAGAAAGCATTCGCTAAATTGAAGCCGTTAAAAATCGGTAAAAAAGTGACCAATAAAGAAAGACCTCAATTTCCTTCAGTCTCAGAAGCAAGCGCTTGTTGTTTCATGGAACTAATTAAAAGATGCTGGGCAGACAAGCCAAGTGATAGACCTACTTTCAAGGAATTGTCAATGGAGCTTCGAAAAAAGAAATATTTGTCTAAGAATGTTGATTTGGATGAATACAAGAAATATTTGAAGTTCATTTTAAATTTTGAAAAACAATCTGCAAAATAAAACATTGCATTATATATAAAACATAGAAAACTCTTAAATTTATGTAAATATGTTTTATTTAGATGACTATTTTTTCGCCAATTTATGAATTGATTGAATATATTTTTCGATTCAAAAAACTGTGTGTGTAAGCTGTAATATATTCAATCAATGAATATAATCGAAAAGAACAGATTTGAAGCTTTTGAAAATAAGCAAATCTAAAAATGCAAAGTTCGAGCTTAAACTGTTTAAAATAACGATTTTACCGCTTTTTGAGTCTAATTTTGATTCAAATCTATTAAAGAACGACTCTCTCAGCTATTAAAACAATTAATTTGATATTATAAGCTTTTTTCCATTCTCAAATGGTTTTTTTTTCCAATTGATAAATAATTTTGAATTCAATATCTTTTGTTTTTCCCCAATTATGCATTTTTGCCAATAGCATTGAAAAAAAAATTAAAAGCAATCTTTTATTTTTCACAATCAACCATCAAAGCTGTAGGCTAAAAAAAATTGTATGAGTATATACTGATTAAATATTATCATTAAAAAAAAGATTGACTTTAGTAATTGGGAAAAATCAATTTCAGTGCAAATAAAAAGGCCATTTTCAACTTTGGATGAAATTGTTCCTTTGAATAAAAATATTTCGTCTAGTCTTTTTTGCATATTGCTGATTCCATACTCTGAAATTGATAATTCGTTTTGCTGTTCACTTATCAATCCTCTTGAAGCATTCATTTTAAAATTCATTGATCCTCTCTTTCTATCTCATATGAGAAATTTTGTTATATTATATCTTGTATTATAGTCATTAATAATATTTTATGAAATCAACTAATTGCAAATATTCATTAATAGAATAAATATCAATATTAGTTTTCAACTCATCTTACATATCATGATTGGTATCTACTATTAGTTAATTAATAGTCATTATTTGATATTTTGATATTTCATTTTATTTCTCACAAAATAAATAGATTTTAAAAATAATAAATCGTGTATTTATTTATATCTATATCTATATATAAATTCATATATACTGTCTACAATAAGTTATATTTGCATATCGAATTATAATATTCATAGCATTCTTTTTCATATTCTGAATCAGAGTCTTCCTCTTCTTCGTAATCTTCTTGATAGCAGCAGTGGTGCATTTGTTGTGTGAATTTGACGAAATCCATCCATATTTTCTCATTGTTCATCAGTTTGTCTGTCATTCTCAAGAAGGTGAATTCTTTCATTCCTTTATTCTTCCACTTCAAGATTTGGTTGTATGCATCCCAGTGGTGGCACTCGATAGCATTCTCGCCTTCAAAATTCAGCCCATTTTTGGTTGCAATTTCGAAGACGTCATTGACAAGACTTTCTGGATCAGACGATGAATACTCGTCTTGTCCATGCATCTCAAGACATGTGAAACAAAAATCGATGTCTTCTTCTTTGAACATTTTTCGATTTCTGAATAACCGTCATTTCCGTTCGTGTTGTAGTATCCGGCTGCCGCTTCAGCGCTTCTTGCCTCATTCAAATACTGCCAATGAATTCCTGCAACTTTTCCCGAGATTTCTGTGTTTGGGAACACTTTCCGCGCTGTTCTCAAGACGTCTCGTCCATGTTCGATCAGCTTCTGTGAGTACCAGCTCAAGAAGAATCTGCCGTATTCGGTCTTGTATCCCGTCCGCCAGAACGCCGGCCCGCCCGGATACACATTGTAGCTGTCGCCGATGTCGTTTGGCGGCGATGTCCACTCTGGGTGGCCGGCCTCTTTCGCGTCTCGTGCGAACATTTCTTTGAACATTTCGTCGTAGCACTGGAACGAGCCGCTCGCTGGATACTCCCATCTTGACAGCAAGTATGAAGGGTAGCGAAGCTCGCCGCATGGTCCGAGTCCGACTTCGATTTTTGAGATTGTTTTGCACTGAATGTACTTCTGAAAATGGTGATTGAAACTGATCATGAAATCGCGATACATCTCGAGTGGCGTCCTCTCGCCGAGTTTGACATTGTCGTATGAGAACGAGATGTACTCGTTGTTGATTTGGTTGAATCTGTCAACAAAATGTGGCTTGACTTCATGCTCGAATACGAATTTTGGAATTGGAATGTGAACTGTGTCGCCAATGTTTCCGCTGCACTGGTGGAAGCTCAAGACTGGAAGTATTTTGAGGCCAAGTTTGTGCATAACTTTGAAGAGCTGGTCATAGCCTTGCCAGCGGTATCTGTTGGCCTTCTTTTCAACGAGTCCCCACCAAACATCAATCATAACTCCGTCGATTCCTCCTTCTTTTAACTGCTCACACCAGTCAGTGAATTTGTTTAAGTAAGATGGTTTTCCCTCTTCGTTGATGACGTCAAGAGGCGCCATGACATAAACATTGCATCTGTTCTGGCTGATGTTGCTGCATTTGTTGTTGTTGTTTACTTTCATTTAGATTGAGTGTATTAAATAATAATGAAGTGTGTGATCATTCTCTGGATAGATTATTTCATTTTTTATATTTTTCATTACAAATAATCACAAATTGATAGTACTGTTGAATAATTCTATCAATTATTTCTAAACATTCTTGATTTTGATATATTCTTATCTTTATATTATCAAAATTCAATTAATTATAAATTCAAATTGAATGAAGTTTATTTCTTCTCCTTTTTCAAATTCTTCTTTTCAATTTTTATAAAAAAGTGACCAGTCTTCCTTTGAAATATTTTTTATGAATGGTCGCATTTTAATACAAAATGATATAAACTTCTCAATTTTTTGAATTCATTTCAATTAAATATTTTTTATTAATGTTAGCAGTTGTAGAATTAGATCTGTTTTTTTATAATGGAAGTATTAATAATAAAGGTTTCTTAATTAACTGTTTTTTAAATATTCTCTCAAAACTTTTGATTTTAATCATCAAAAAAGTGACAAACAGTGATTCGAAAAATAAAAATTCTTTTGCTAATATATAAAAATAAGAGCTGAATCACTAATATAAGCTTATAATTCATTTTATTTATCAGTAGTATTCAACAAATAAAATTTTATTAATAAGATATTCTGAGAATATCTAACTCAAAAGTTCAATTACTGCATTGCACATAAATGAATAAATATACATATGAAACATTTTTCAATTTTAAGTGATTAATAATATTTAAAAATTATAATTCAAATATACAAAAATAATTGTTTTTTTTTTTAGTTTTCAAAATATTCGATTTTAATGTCTAATCAAAATATGAGAGTGTAATGGCTTTATTTTTGGGCCAAAAAGAGGGAAAAGTTGGTTAACTTATTATAGTGAAAAACGGACAATCGTTTTTTTCTACGCCACTTTTTGAATGGTTTTTCTATCCATGAATAGCTTCTCATGGAAAGTAAAAAACCGCCATCTTAAGGTGAAATTTAACTTACTCTGTTAAGAAAATTAACCAAAAAAATCATAAATTTAAATTTTCTCTTAAAATTATAACTATTTGCTTTTTTTGATATAATTTTTTTTATTTTTACATAATTTTTCAGGAATATACGCACCAGTGATCACCACAGGGCTGCGCGAAGCCGAATCAGGCTCCTTGAATTGCTGGATGAATCGGGAAGCCATTTGAACTAAATATTTTTGCATTATTTAGCAAAAATTGAATAAAAAATGTATAAAAAAGTATTCAAAAAGTTTAAAAGTTTTCAAAAAGTGGCGTAGAAAAATACGATTCCCCGTGAAAAACGATTAAAAATTTTCATATATCTTTTGTACTAGGTATTCTTGTGGTGTCAATTAAAGATAAAAATGATTTACAATTATCCTGTATATTTCAACTTAACTTTTTCCCTAAGTCTGCTTTGATAATTCTAGAGTTTATTTAAAACCTAAAATTTGATCATTTGTTTGGAAATATATTGGTAACATATCAAGAATTGTTCCATCACAATCGAATATTATGTTTTCAATGTGATGTGGCCAAACGCCAATTAAATTTAAATGATAATAAAAATATGGCATTCAAATTGAAAATAGTTTTGGGATTCAATGAGCTCTAGAAGAATGCAAATTTATAATGATTCCATCTGATTTTGATGAACCAACAAATAATCAATCCATGTTTAAAGATCTATTCGAATTTGTTCGTGAACAATCAAAGATAAAATTAGGAGAACAATTGTCGTGTGTTAAAGATGCTGAAATGATTATCACAGCCGATGCGATTGATAATCGAATCCTTTGAAAACCTCGAACACATGAAAAAGCATAAAAAAATTAAAAAAAAAAATTATATACAAAAAAAAATGAATTTTTAAGTAAATTAAATTACAATTCATTATTATCATTGGATCTTTTCCGAGTTGCAACAATTAAAGAAATGATAGCAGAAGCAACGGCCAACGCCCCAATCACCAAAAAAAGCAAGGTGTGCACCAAATGGTGATTGCTTACCTTCATCCAAAGAAACAGATGAGTATGAACGACCGTTTAATTTAAGAGCTCCATTCTTGTCGGTAGAAAACTTGCATGAACCAACATTCAGCAAGCTCAATTGATTCTTATTTTTAATAACATTTCCATCCATGAGGTGAGCACCGCTTGACAATTCGCCATTGAAGATGCAGTTATCGATAGAAATTGGCACAACTGAATCGGATTCATGAAGCAAAGAGAGTGATGCCTTTGAATTGGAGTCGATTTCGAATGAACAATCTTTGACAACAAAATGTTTTTGCAGGGAAGTTATAAACAACTCTCACTGAATTAGCGCCAACATTTCTCTTAAACTTGCAAGACACAATTGATGATTTGACAGTATTCATATAGATTGCGCTACCAGATGGTTTTTCATTTTGTGCTTGATGATTCATGTTTGATATGAAAGAGCAATGACTAATGACAATTTCTTTATTGGGGTCATTTGAGTATGCATAAACGCCGCCACCGAAAACAGCTGAACACTTGTAATGAATCAGAGTGAAGTTTTTCACTAATTGTAATGTAAATGGCTCCTCCTTTTCCGCCTTTCGTTGAAATGCACTCAATGAAATCGCTTCTTTCATATCGGATCGGACAGTTGAGGAAGTTAAGAGCTCCTCCATTGACATCTTCATTTTTAACCGTGCACTTTGTGAATTTGCATTTATCGATGAAAACGCTTGATGAATATTGACTCTTAATTACACCGACTTTGTGTCCAACACTTTCAAAGCTATTGTTGTAGAACTTGATTCCATCTTTCCTACTGCCAACAACAAACAAATAATCTTCTTGCTTAGGAAGATAATGCTCACTAAAGGATGAGTTTGATACTTCATTCCAAAGGAAATTGTCTCTCGCATTGACTGATTCTTGATCATTTGTGAATTTGTTATTTGGATAATAAATAACTGAATGCGTAGAAATATAAAACAATGAATCTAAACGAGCTATATTTGCATTATTACATTTGGTGACTCTAGTGAATTCAGTTTTTTTTTTTGGTGCAATGAATTGTTTTTGGTAAAACAAATTGAATTCTATTGTTATAGTTGATCGATTATCCTTCAGAAAAAATGGCTCTTAGAGTTAATGGAGAATCATCAAGGGAAGCATAAACTTTTAATAAGAGTGGAAAGCCATCTTTTCCTTTCATGACAAGTGCTTCGATAAAAAAAGGCTCATCGAAAGTGGGAGTAATTGATTTTTGCCAATTTTCATCATTTGCCTTTGCAGGTTCCCAATATTTACCGTCACTATCGCCGCTTTCAAATCTAGATTTTTAATTGGAATAGATTCTGATTCATAGTCGCATTTCATTTCAGATGGGATTAGTTTATTTGAGTCAATACAAGCAACATTGATATACTTATCATTCACATTTTCAAACTTTTCATAATTGTATGTTTGAAGGAAACATTGATATACTTACCACCGTTATCTTTAAGATCAGTTATGTATGACAGTTCAAGCTTGATTCTTGTTCAATTGATTGGCTTTGCTAATTGAAGGAGGAACTTTACTTCATTATCATTTTCTTTTTCATTTCCATGAATCAGAACTTTCTGTGTCAATTTTTCATCATCCGTTGCTGTGTATAACAACATTAGTCTTGGAAATCCATAGTATTCTCTGTCTACAATTAGATTCGATCGATGTGATGTTGCAACCAAAATAAGACCATCGAATTGTGTTGGTTCTGTGAAGTTAACAAAGATTGTTGGATGATAAGTGACACTTTCTTCTCCAGCAAAAATCCAAGTAGATGAATAACTTGAGTCCAATATGTTAGAAATTGGGGAGCCTTCTCTATCACCGTTGGTTCTAATTAAGTTGCTTTTTACTGTGGTTGAATGCAAATTAAGATAATGTGAATCTAAATGCACATCGTCTTTAGCTTGTTGGTATCTTATTTGTTCATAATCAAAGCTATGAAGGAATGTAAACTTTTTTGCTGATGCATTTTTCTTGACATCTGCTTTTATGCATGACACCTAGTAGAATTCAAGCTCAATTCTTTTACAGTTAATTGGTTGTGATAGGATGAATTGCATCTGTGGATCACTTGCTTCTCCTCAGAAGATAACTTTCGATTTCAGTGGTTCACCATCATTAAGTGCTGCATACAGCAAAACCAACGATGGGAATCCGTTGGTCTTGATTGAAAAGCTTTCTCTCTTAATTGTGTGGAACTGGAGGTAGCTGTACTGGCCAGAAACACCTTCAAGATTTTGATAACTTATTTAGTCGTAGTCATAAGATCTGATAAACTGAAAACCGTTTGAAGAAGCATACTTTCCTCCGGCCTTGATAGGTGAAAGATTGTAAAACTCAAGCTTGATTCGAATCAAGCTCTTGAATCGTATTCAGGAGCACAAGGTTATACTCCTGATCAGAATTTTGAGTATTTAAGCGCTTCAAAATTAAAGTTAGATATGGTAGTGGGTGTTTCACACCACACTACACACTGTGGAACTTACATTTTGGTCTATTTTAATTACGAAAACGACAAAATGACAATCAAGAAGATATGTCATGATTAACGTCTCGTGGCGCGTATTTTTAACGTATAATCTCCACCACATGACCATTTGGTGATGATTTCATGAGTTGCTATCATAAATGATAGCACACCACTAACAACAATGAATGAAATATAATTTATTGATATCATAAATGAAACGACTAACTGACCCGATCGATTACACACCAATACCTAAAGAATACGTGTTCTTCAGGGAAGATTTAAAGCAAGACAATGACAGATCAAATAGATTTTATTTTAATTTGCCAGCTGATTGGTGCACTGCAGACAAAGGAGAGACAATTATTGGTTTTCGTACAATATGGATGTTAGCGAGACGTCGTAAATTGGAATTCAATATCAAAGTCAGAAAATATTTCAGAAATGATACATCAAAAGTGAGTCAAGTTGAATGCAATATTGTTTCATGGCTACCAACAGACAAGGATTTAAGAGAAGTTTGGAAAGATATTAATGAACAATTAAACATTGCTTTTAGACATTACAATAATTATCAATGGAAAGAGGTTATCCAAAGTTTTTCATCAATGTTGAAGAGATACCCGAGATATATATCAAAAAACAAAAACGAATCAGAGACGTTCAAATGGACGGATATTATGACTACAACAAAAAGATGTTTATCGAAACTATTTATTCAGCAGCGAATGAACTAAAGGAAGATGAAGTAGATGAAGATGATAAAAATAAATTATGTAATGTTGATTTAGCGATTACATTTAAATATAGATATTATGACAAAAATAACAAAGAACAGTATAACGAACCACATGAGTAGTATATGTATGTGTATTTGGAGGGGGGATAAAAAATGACCCCCTTGTCATAGGGTTTACAGACCCCAAACCTCAGCTACATGACTCAAAAAATCGCCACTTTTTCAAAATTAGCCCTCGAAACTTTCACAAAATGGCATAGACAAATTTTGAATAAATTGACAAACTCCCAAAAATAACAACAACGAAAAATAACGAAAAATAGAACTTTCAAAAATTTTTTATTTTTTTATCAGCAATTTATAATGTCAAACCAAGCCGAACAATTAAGCATCCTCATTAATAGAATCAACAAAAAGCTAAAAGGTTGGAGACCTGCATTAAAATACCTCTACGATAATGATGATGTTGTTGACGGAGTACTAAAAGAGATAAATCACTTTATTGAACAACTAAAGAAATTCAACGGTCCTGCTGAATTAATTGCTGAACTTGAAGAGCTCATTTATTAGACAATTCATTCAATTCGTTCTCAAGTTGATGAACTTTATTTTTGAGGCTGTTGATGTCTTCAATAAGAGATTCACGAACAGCAAGACCGTCAGAACCTAACATTCCTGATTTGATATTGTTTAGACATTGTTTATAATCATAACACTTTTCTTTTAATCCTCGTTTGATTCGTTTTAATTCGGGTATTTCTTTCTTGTATTCTGTTAGTTCACTCATTTAATAATAATTAAATGTCTGCTATTAATCAATTAAGAACCGTTCATGACGATAAGCATAAAAACCATTTTGATAGATTACAATTAACGATGCAAAAGAATAGAACAAAAATAAATTCAGCACCAACAGTGAAATGTTATAATGAAAAAGGAAATATATTTCATGAACCACCTCCAAAAACGACTAAATCATTAAATCATCATGATTCACTTAATCATTCTGTGGTTGTCAGGAGCAACAACATTTAATACATATTCATTAATAACTTTTGATTGTTGGTCGACAACGTTTGAAAGCTTATTAATATGTTCTTCAAGTATTTTATTTTTGTTGTTCAATTGATTTATTAATTCATTGAGTTCGTTAATCGATTCTTTCATTAATGATATATCAGCTTTGATGTTGTCATTTTCAAGTGTTTTAGTGATTGTGTTCCCAACTTTCTTCAAATAAATGTCGCCGTTAAGTCTTTTACCGTCTGTACAATTTCGCTTAGTGATTTTGTATTCGTTGCCGTCATTAGTGATGATTTTATAAATCTTGTTCAAATAGTTAGTCGTTTGTGATTTCATTTGCTCGATATTCTTTTGATAGAACAAATTGAACTCTTCAATTGATTTAAATACTTTTGATTCATTTACATTATCATTTATAACTTTAAGTTCATTAATGTTTTCATTCATTTATAATTATATTAAATCATTATAATTCATTGTTTTTCATTTAACTTCATTCAATATTGATTTTCCAAATCTCCCAACTCTGTCAGCAACATTTAAACCTGTATCAATTGCGTCAACAACCTGACCGACACCAGGAATGAATTGTGTAATCGGTTTAACTCTGTCAACGATTTGCTTTCCAACATCAACAACTTTTGGTAATGCTTTAACTGCTTTCTGAGCGAATGATTTTACTTTGCCGCCAATTGATTTAAATGCGTTCTTGATTTTGTTGAATATACCGACACCCATAATTTAATTAATGATAAAAGTGTTTTATTTCCTTTTTATTCAATCATAAATGTTATACAGAAACGAGAGAGCCCATAATCTTCGCACTGAAACAGGAAACGTTCTTCATGCATTTGAAGAGATGAGAAACATGATTAATGTCAATGACGGTACGCGTTCATTTTCATTTAGAACTGTTGACTGTCATGACCAACCAGCTCCATTTCATCAAGGACAATATTCGCAAATAAGTTTAACACATCCTGACCACTTCATAAGTGATATTGATAAAGGTTTCTTAACATTTCACGTTAAATTAGATTTGTCATTGAATACAGATATGAGTAAATTAAATGAAATCAATGACCCCAACAACTTGTACAAACTGTTTGTCGGTTTCAAATCATCAAACCAGTTGTTTGACAGGTTAGAGATTCTTCATAATAATGTCAATGTCGGATACCAACAGAATGAATGCATTCGTGAAGGCTTCTTATATTCTTCAGTTAAACCAGAAGCCGAGAAGAAACGTCGCAGATTCGTTCATTCATTGTGGGAAAACATTAGCAACTATTCACAGACACATGCAGGAGCTTATGTCAACTTGAATTCATTTAAGAACACAGGAAGAAGTGAAGTTGAATTTGATTTGAATGTTCCTTTTGATGATTTACTTGCTTTACAAGCATTCGATTTATTCCCTAATGGAATCATTGGTGATTTATCAATTCGTTTTCAAGTTAGTCCCGCTGGTCTTGTTTGGGCAGTATTAGACCCTTACACAGTTGCTGAAGCAAAAGTATTTCTTGAAGACAATGATTCAATATCGATGGAAGAATTAAACAGACTAAAGGAAATCAAAGCACGAGGACACCTCAAACATCAATTCACACAAATTGGTAATCAAGCAGTGATTCCAGGACCTGGAGACAATCCAGACCCACCATCACCTGAACCAACACCAACGAAATATCAATTGAAGTATGAAGTTAGAGAACAATACGTATCTGCATCTGGAGGTGATTTCGATGAACTGATTGAAAATTGTTCATTAATATTTAGCTTTACTGATGATGAATTTACTGAACTTGGAATTGAAAAGACTGATGATAATAAAGCAATTTGTCAAGCCCATTATACCAAAGAACATGGTAAATTACCTCAACCATCACATGCAGGTCATGTTTACGTTAACTTTGTATCTAAAACTGAAGCCAACAAGTTGATGAGCGCTCATTATTCAAAACAAACAGCAACATTAACAGTTAATCGAATGACCATCACAGCTTGTAAATCTAATATGCAAGGCTTTGGTGTTTGTGAAGCTACAAGACAAGGAATTGAAGACATTTTAAGACAAGGTTTAATCATTCCTTCACAAAAAGTTGATTATCATGCTTTTCCAATCGCTCCAGCAGCAAACGGAATCAAGTCAACATTGAATATCCCATTAATCAATGCAACTAATTTATCAATCATGTTTCCAAAGCATCATAATGATTTAACTGTCTTTGAAAATCCAGTTTATCAAAACTGTTTCTTGAATATTGGTGGAAAGAACTTCCCAGACGAAAACGTTTCAACCATTGGTGCACGATTCTTTGAAAATCAATTAACGGCTGGTGATTTAGATGCAATCACTCTTTCATGCACAAAGGAATTTGAGGATTCGATGACAATGCCAAAGAATGACGCTAACGGTAAGAGATACAACAACACAATCAGTGATGCAACATCATTTGTATTCAACATTCAAACAGAACGAGCAAGTGCAGGATATTGTTATGACGGACTTGATGGAGGTTTCGGAAACGTTCAGATACAAGTCAATGGGCAACCAATATATACAGGAGATGATGACACATATTTCAATGTTGTTGAACCAGATGGAACCATTGTCAAACCTCCTCCGACTCAATTATGGATAACTAGGGACTCTTACTTTAAACTATCTCTTGACGGATTGGTTTACGTTGATGACGAATCTCCACAAGGAAGTCAAGCAAATGAATAAAAATAATGATTTCATTAAATAATCATTTTGCTTTGCAAAAGGGAACAGAGTTCCTTCATAAATTAATGCTTTATTTTTGCGATTCAAATGAATGAATCAATCAACTATCCTTTCAAATCTAAATACAAGTACATCAAAGACACGGGCATTAAAACCGAGCCCTATATTAAGGATTACCAATTGAAGACAGTAAAGAAACTATCAAAACCTGACTTCTCATTTGAACCGTATGCGTACGAAATTGATATAATGTTTGCATTAAATAAAGCTTATTTAGTAATAATCAATGTAAACACCAAATACCTAATTGTTGAACCAATTGATTACAAGTCTGAGTATTATGTAATCAAAGTAATTGATAAACTAGTCAATAAAAGAAATATCAGAATTGAAACAATTAAATGTGATGGTGAAAAGGCTTTTATATCAAATGCATTCAAAAGTTATTGCAACGGTGAAGAGCAAAGATATCAATTAGACAAACACACAATTAAATTCAAAGCACCAAACAAAATAAAGTTAATCATTGATGATTCACCTTTCACGAATGCACATAAATGTGTCGATGCAGTAATCAGAACATTACGAAATGCTTTCGGTCAATCACAACAACGAATGACAAACAATGTATTGATACAACAAACGGTTGAATGGTACAATAACACGCCTCATGCATCTCTTCGTTTATTGAATCCTTTATACACATCATTTGACGAAGAAACTGATGAATACCTTGACAAACGACAATCAAAATACATTTATCTAACACCTCAACAGATGCAAGATGACCGCGACCTTGAATGGCAATACATTAGAGCCAAATCAATGCAATTGAAAGAGATTCAACAAAAACAACGATTTAAAGGTCTTCTGTCATATAAACCCAAAAATATAATACTCATTCACACCGATTACGGAAAAACAGAAAAGAAACATGAAAAGCGAAGAAGAGTATTCAATGAACTTGCTGAATTCATTTGTTATGAATCAGGAAACGTTAAATGTAAACTATTAAATCCTTTGCGTCAAACTAACAAAACACTGAAGAACAAAACAATAATAACAGTTCCAATCATGTACACAAAATATGTTTGTTCATCAATAGATGCTTTGAATGATGATTATAAAGTATTCTTTTTGACTTATAAAACGCAAAATGAAAGCTAAACAACCAATCACAAAACGATACTATCACACACAATCAAAAGATTTTAATCTTCCTGATGATTTCGTTTATAGTCGCAACAAGAAGTACATTGTTGTTCAGTATTGTGGGGCTGTTGTCAATCAACATATTGTCGGTGATTTGATGGTTCATTCAGATATAGTTGAATTCATGCCTTTCTGTGACCATTTCATTATGCTTGCTAACAGACGACAAACCAAATACAGAAAATATGAGTGTCTGAACAACACAAAAAAAGAATATCATTTATGGTTCACAGATATGAAAGGAAACGTTATTGAACCTGAATCATTTATATTCAGTTGTCTTTTGATTTATTAATGACTATTCAAAATGGATTCTCATGTATTTTATTTAAATCCGAATCAATTGGCTGATATGAGTAATTATAAAATTAATGGTGTAGCACCGATTGCATTTGCTATGATTACGACTACTGAATCAAGGTCAATTTATATTTTTCCATCAACTTTTACATTTCCGAGGCAAGTTCAAAGTATTTATAAAGGTACAACATTAACGACTAGACCTGCATGGATGTTATATTTAATTGGTGATGGAATTTATAGTCCGTCATACATATTTATACGAAAGATACTACCAGGATTTCAAGAACCTGTATTTGTATTATTAAATGATAACACACCTAAAGATATAACAAATTATTATGTAGAATATGATGGTGAAGCTTATTTTAATAGAGTAAATTTCGCTTTTACTTATGAGGTATTCATGAATGCATTTAATAATATAATTACTGCAGCTGATACAGGTTATAATCCTAATGCAAATAAAACATATATATCATTCACCGTTTATGATAATCCAAACTTAATACCGATAATTGATTTCTATGATAACACAGAACCAGGTTCTGACACCAATGATATTAGAATACAAACAATGAACGATTTAAATCAAAATACGAATTATAAACCGAAGAAACCTGCACATTTAGGTTTTCGAAATGATACTATATTCACTGAATATCCTATATTCAAACCAAATATAAAACCCGATAACGAAACAACAGCAAATGAAACAACAGAAAATATTAAATCATTAACTCCCAATCCACCAAGAAAGCATAAATCAAAAGAAAATGATAACAAAGTTCATTTTTCAGCATCAGCCATAAGTACAAAACCAAATTATCCAACAAGCTATGAACCTATGGAAATTGAAGACGATTGGCATGTAAGAAATCAAAATCAATCACAAGGCTTTTATTTTGAAACACCAAATCCTAATAAGACATCAAATTATTCTGAACGACAACAAAACATAAATAATGATACTTTTGAAGACTTGTCAACTTCACTTGATAATCAGCAAGACCAGAAGAAACAACCACAATCAACAAAACGTTATAGTTTTAGAATCGTTTCAGACCCAAATGACAAAAATAATAATAATAATAATAATAATAACAATAATGGAGGTTTTGATTTAAATTAATTATTCATTATTCATTCTTTGATGTAATGGTTTAAGATTAACAGCAAAATTATCATATTTATTTTTGTTCTGCAATTTGCTTTCTTTGAGTTGTGCTTTGAATGCTGTGTATCCACAATTTGGATATATATCTCTTTCTATTGCTGCAGAGATTCGTTTAATGAAATTATCTTTAACGTTCTTAATATCTTCTGGCGTTGCTTCTTTAATTCCTTCTGCATTTCGTTTCAACCTGTTATATCCTTCTTGCTTACTTACATCAACATTGAAACCAACACCAAAGACAACATAATCAATGTAATGCATTAATTCAGTAAATTGTTTACCCCATTGACTTGGTTCAGCCTTTAATTCTCCTGATGTGATATCAATAGCTTTATCAATAATCTTCTCAACATATGATTGAACATTCTTTCCTAATACTGAAACATATTCTTTATTGTTCTGTTGTTTCCAATATGTCCATTGTTCATATGTTAATATCTTTCCATTGAACTTATTGTCTTGAATTAGTTCTTTGAAAGGAGCATCAAAGAGATAAGCAAATAACATATTTGATACAGCAAGGTAATTGATGAGTTTCTTCAAAGGAGATAATACAAAGAATTGTTCGTCATTCCAATACACTTTCCAGACTTTAGAAAAGATTGATGACCAATAAGAACTTGGTGTAATACGTTTGCTGACTCTTGCTTTTCCCAGACCCATAGGACCGTAAAAATTTTCTAGCTCTTGCATTTCTTTTCCCTTTGTTAATTTGTATTGACCAGCATCCCAATCAATTTTCTTGATATCTTTATCAAATAATGATTGAATCCATTTATTGAACGGCATTTCTTTTCTTTCTTGTTTTGTTTTAATAACAGATTTCCAAACTTTCTTGTAAGGAGAAGCAAATACAAGCTTGTATCCGTTAATGATTGAAGGATTACCGTTCCTATCAATTAAAACAACATCATCAACTTTATCACCGTTCAAGTCTGTTATTGAGTTTCCTAACGGGTCTTTGGCATTTTCTGGTAATAAACGATATCTTGGTTTACCGTCTTTATCAACTGAATTCTTACAGTATTCAATAGCTGTATCACGACAAGCTGCATTCGGAATGTATTTGATTCTGAAGTTTCCGTTAATAATCATATCAATAAATTTATCTCTGTAATAGGATATATTACCACCAACCCGAGGTATTTCAAGCTTGTCAAATGAATCCTTTAATGTTGAGTTAACAAGAGGCATATCTTTTTTATCACGACGTCCGCGAGTATTCTTTGAGGGTTGCTTTGCATTTCTTATTAATTCATCAAGTATTTCATCATCTGCTTTGTTATCTTCTGCATATCCTTTGTATTTCCTTGCAAAAGGTGATTTAATTTCTTGTGCTTCTTCTTCATTATCAACATATCTGTATGGTTGTTTTGCAGGTGTTTTTGTATATCTGTATGCTTCGGTTGCTACTTCATCATCATCTTGCCAATCATCTAATTCATCATCATATAATGATTGAAGAGGTCCGTTATTATTGTTGTTGTCGTCTGCCATTTTATTAGTTGAAAAATTATTTTTATTGTGTTCCTTTGATGGTTCAATAAAAGAATCAGATAAATCATCGTTTTTCAATATTAATGACTCAGAATCTGATTCGCTTAATGTTATATTAAGTAATGAATCTTCACTGTCTTTAGGCAATTGTATTGTCGAGTCATTTTCATCAGAATCACTCGGAGTTATGCGTTTTCTTCTTGGTGTTCTTCGTTTATTAGTATCAAGTGTTGGTTCATGTATGCTTGTTCTCTTTCTTCTTCCTTTGTTGGTTTGTGGTGTTTGACTCTTTCTCGGTGGTTTGATGGGTGATGAACGAAAACCATCAGAGCTATAATTCAAATCATCGTTGACAACAATATTGAAGTAATTGATAATGATATCAAGACTTTTTTTATCTGTTGTGTACTCTTTTAAACTAAGGAATCGATTACCTTTACTTTTAATACCTGCATTGATTTTGTTCATCAATGAAACAAATCGACGAAACTTGACTTTCATTTCACGAATCTTTCCCACACTTCTTCCTGTATATTCATTGTTTTGTATTTGATACAACAAATTAATTAAATCATTGGGGTGTTCTAGTTTGTATGTACTGAGAAATGTGTTCCTAAAATAATCTATCGGGTCCTCTAGTTCTTCATCATCATCAGGTTTAGATACCTCACTATCAAATATAGTTTCATCATCAATATTACTTAAATCTAATTCAAAGCTATCAGATGAATTATTTTTATCTTGTTTTGACATTGTTTAGTTTCTAATAAATTGAATGTTTACGATTGAGCAGAGCGGACACATAACAAAAACAAATACTATTGACGGATTGATTAACGAATACATTAAAAGATATGTCGATAATTATGTTATCAAAGGTGATACATCGAACGGAAACGTAGGGATTTCAAACGGAAATGGAATCACTAAGGAACAATTGAATGAAGCAGTTAACGGATTGCGTGATTATGTTATCAACAATTATGCTTTATCAACTGATATACCTGAACCAATTGATATAACGAATTATGCACTGAAGAGTGAAATACCAGAAGTACTCAAAAATAGTGAGTTGCGATTGAACATAAAAGAACAATTATCAGAAGAAATGTTTCAGAAATTGATGGCTGAAGATGATAAACCATTATCAGCTCAAGCATCAATGTGTTTAACAAGTATGGCGGCTAATGAAGGTCTTCAATCGGCTTTGGATGTTTGTGCCGAACGATATGTTCCAAAAGATGATTTGAAGAATTACATCACGAGAGATAATTTGAATGTATCAACTGAATACACAATTGAAATCAAGACATATATGTTTCCTAATATAGGTCCAGTACCAGAAGAATATGAAGAAAACGGAATGGATACATCTCACGTTTTACCGTTCAAAGAAGGAACACATTTGGTTGGTTATAAATTAGACAATAGTGGTAATATATTCCATTTTGATATCAGATTCAAGACAAATGAATTATATGCTGATGATGAATATAACGTTAAACAACATGAAGCTGAAGGATTTGAAAGTGAAGGGGAGTATTTTGAATTAGTGTGGGATGAAGTTAGTGGAGCAATTTATGATAGATATCAATACCTTCCAATAACAATAACATTAGCAGAAACAGAAGAAAGATTAGCATTGAAGAGTGATATCCCAGAACCTGTTGACTTGACACC
Organism: Tritrichomonas musculus; assembly: GCA_039105265.1. Classification (NCBI taxonomy): domain Eukaryota; phylum Parabasalia; order Tritrichomonadida; family Tritrichomonadidae; genus Tritrichomonas; species Tritrichomonas musculus. The sequence goes on along the minus strand of JAPFFF010000016.1, from coordinate 2,878,909 downwards.
GTATTATACTAGTGCACAAGCTGATGAGAAGTTCGTCGATGAGGATGAATTGGCTTATGAATTAGATAAGTATGAAACGAAAACAGTCGCAGAAGGAAAATATGCAATGAAGAGTGAAATCCCAGAGATTATTGAGGGACAAACAACGATTCAATTCGAAATCGTCAATAATACAATTCCTGATTTGGATTACGACACATATCATGAAATGATTGAGCAATACGGGTTGGATATTGTTTCATCAAACAGTTTTTATACGGGTCATTATGTTCACGCAGACTATTCGTACAATGACAATGATGACGAACAACCCTCTCAGATAATGCGTATCGAAGGAAAAGATTCAAGTATTTGGTTTTTGTATGACAGCCATGAATTAATCAATCCAGGAACTGGCGATACACCAGAAGTTTTATCGTGTTCAATTACCAAAACTATCGAACCAACAGACAGAAACGCTTATTCAGCTAGATATGTGTCGAACACTTATGCATTGAAGACGGATATACCAGAACCAGTTGACTTGACACCGTATTACACTAGCGCACAAGCTGATGAGAAGTTTGTCGATGAGGATGAATTGGCTTATGAATTAGATAAATATGCATTGAAAACAGATATACCAACAATTCCATCTGATTTAGTTAATGAATCTGCGTTGAGTACTGCATTATATGGAACTGAATTGAATATTGAATATCCGAATCCTGTTCGTGATTATATATTTGTAAAACCATACTTACCAGAAACCGATATACATGTGATATTTGATGTTAATTGGGGTTCTAACAAGGATTACATTAACAATATTCAACATTTTGATTTGATATTCAAGCCTTATGAAAAATATATGAGAGGGTATAGAATGATGTTAGATAATGGATTATCTATTGTATGGTATAATCGTGGTGAATTTATGTTGTGTAATTCAAGTGGCAATACTCAATGGTTAATCAACGTCATTAGAGCACAAATCGAATCACCATTTATTAAAACTGCAAATATTGTTGATGAAAATCCAGAACAAATCACAATTCAATGTACACAGAATGAAAGTGGCTGTGTAGTTCCTGATGATGATATAAGAAGAGTATTCACAACCAAAAATATTATCGTCAAATTCAAACGAAATGCTGATGATGCATCATATGAAGAAGTTGAATACGAATACAGTTTATATAAAAGTTTGAATATGATTTACAAATCAACAAGCAATGAATTAATAAATATTAATTATAATACCCATATTGTCTCATTGAGAGCTGAGGATGATACACTAACCAATATTTATGATGCATCTATCACATTAATCAGCATCCGACCTGTGAATGATGATATGATTACTTCGGTGAAATATGTGAATGATAACTTTGCTCTGAAGTCAAACGTCATAACAGAAGAACAACTAATAAAAAAATGTGCTATTGATTGCGGACCGATTACAGAGGGCGGTGAAATATCAATTCATTATCTAAAACTTGAAGATAAGGTAATTAAACTGGAATATATAGTAGGTGATTATGCGCTATGTTTGGAAATAAGAATATTGTTCTATGATACAACTGGAAATCCTCATAACATTGTTCTTGTATTACATCAAAGAACTGTGTATTTCGACAATTTCAAATTCCCATTCTATTATGAAGACACTGTTGATATAGCATCAGGAAGACCCCTGACATATAATTTCCCAATAAGTGGATATTCTTGGACAACTACTCAGGAATTATTAGATGCTAAACAAATATATTCAAGATGCATCATGTCCCGAGGTTATTTATCAAAATTTAAGGCTGCTATTTACGGAACGCAATCAAACACAACAATCACACATTACTCTCCGATTGAATCATCAATGAACTCTGTTAGTGATTTCGTTATAGGTTCTCCAGTGTATATGACAGGTAAGGTTTACAAACATGTTGGTGATGAATGGATACCTTCAACAGCTGATGATACAACTGATTGTATTTGTAGTGTCAAGACATCAGGAACATGGAAAGAATATGTCGGCATATGTGTGAGAATCGATGACAAAAATAAATGTATCACATTTAGTTCACATGGTGATTATATGGTTCGCGTTAATGATTCATCATGTTATTCAATCGGTGATGAGGTGTTTATCGATAATGAAGACAATAAGCTGAAAGTTCTTTCAGGAGAGACAGCAATAACATCAAAAATAAAACGCATGACTGTTGGAATCATTACAAGTATCATTGATGAAAGAACATTAGCTGTATTCAAAGAGTAAATCAAATCAAATCAAATCATGTTGATGTTTGAATCTATTAATATATACGCTAACTTTTTGATTATTTATATCGTTCATTGAAATAAATTCATTGCCTGATTTATTTGTATTGATATGAAGAATTTTATAAATATTATCAGTAATCTTTGCATAAAAAATGTCTTCATTATTAGTATCATCATGGTAATAATAATACGTGTTTTCTTCAAATTCTTTCCTTTCTGTCTTTGTTTCATAGAAATCAATAACAATTGCATCATTAGGTATGTCATCAATGAATTCATATTGAATACCTTTATAATTTGATTTATTTTTATTATTCTCTGAACTTGATACAAATCGTAAATTATCAAGATGATAATCAGTTTTGATTCTATTCTTATGGTCGACTTGTGGTAGATTATTAGGGTTTTCAATAAATTGCTTTGCTACAAGAATATGTTTATAATATATTTTGTTATTTAGGTTTACACACGGATAAACATTTTGTCTGTATTCACCTTCAGCTATTATTTTTCCTGTTTTCTTATTCTTGATGTTATAAGGGAAAGTTGTTTGTATTTCATAATCACTTTCAAAACCTTTCAAAGGTTCAAATTCAGCTTCAGCATTTTCAATTTGTGTTTGTTCAGTTGGTTGACTCATTTATAACAAAAATAAAAAATTGATTTTTTAAAATAAAATCATTAAATTAATTGTTTAATGATTCTCAATGAAATAATCCTTTGCAGTGAAACCATTGACATAAGGACAACAACAATGATTCGATAAAACCAACATTTTTGAATGTGCTGCTGTTAATGCATTTTTGATTACAGTTATTTTACTCATCAGTTGTGAATTCATTTGAAGGTTTATATTTTTGCCTTTCATTATTGATTGCTTATCAATGACATTTTTGTAATCACTTGATTTGATGTTGTTCTTCTTCAATGAAACACCTTTGAGCTTTAATGAAATTGTTTTGTCATCTGACCAAATGGTATAACATTTAGCGCATAAAGCAACTTGATTTGCTCCAAACTTCTCAACACAACAACCGAGAATCTTTTTCTCATCATATACATCATTGATTGCTGGGTTTGGCATAAAGCTATAAATGTGTTTATCATAAAATGATTTGTCTTTGATGACGTAATCAAACAACTGGTCAATCGGTTTATTCATATCACCAGCGATAGATATGTAAAGGCTATCTGTATCGACCGAGTTAAAATGAATTTTATTCATGTCAATGCATTTGTATAGAAAGTCATAAAGAAAAGTCAAATACCAGTATTTCGCGTTATCTAATGTCCAAAATGATTCCTGAAGACATGTATTACATTTGAATGAATGAGGTTGTGATTGTATCAAATAACAATCATTTGACAGTTTACATCCATTACGATAAGTATCGGATGCTATCAATTGAAAGGCTTTATTTTTATCAACAATTCTGATTTTGTTGAAGTTCTCTGAATTCATACCGTCATATCCGTAAGATCCGTTCATACTAATCTTGTAAAACTTTTCGTTCCCGTGTGTCTTTCCCGACAATATATCTTGACGCTTCTTCATAAACTCACAAACAAATTGATTGAATCCGTCATGAGCTTCATATAAACTTAAGCTCTTAATGTCATCAACAATAAGTCCGTGGTCAATTAAAAACCATAAAAGGTAATTCGAGAACGTCATAAAAGTACCGCATGTATCAAGCAACATTGTCAGCTTTCTTGTTTCTTTATCTGCTGAATTCAGTTTATTGTCTTTCATATATTTGTACATATAACTTCCAATCGTTTGTTCATCATTCATTATATTGATATTTCTAAACACAGGGGGAAAGTTAATCAAATCATTGATTTTATTCTTCGGACATCTCAATCTGACTTCAGCTTTGAATATAAACTCAGGGTTAGCATCAAATCGCTTCTTTGATTGAATGATATTCATTGCAGAATTAAATACCTTTTCATTCTTGTTTCCGTCTTCATCATAAACATCAAAGCGTTTTATAAATGAACCAGGCATGAACATGATTCCTCCGTGATAAGGATTAAATGAATGTTTTACTGAACTGAATAATGAAGGATACAATGAATTGAAATCAATACCAGCAACGTGAGAGACTGTGTTTGAAGTGTCATAGCTAATGATTCTGTCATTAACGGCATCATATTTGAGTTTATTGATTAATGTTTGACCTCTAATGTTCACTCGATGAAGTACATTTGATAATCCTCCCGTTATGTTCTCTCTCAAATTGTAGTATTCTTTTTCATCAGTTATGAGTGTTGGTAGGTGATGGAGCTTGCAGAATTTCTTCAATTGTATTTTGGTTCTTGTTATCTTGTCGTCATCACGTTGTCTTAAACGATTACATTCAGCACAAGCAAGTAAACAGTTATCAATCTGATGTCCTTTGTTGTTATCTATTCTGTCAAGTGTCGGTTTGTTGTTGTAAGTAAAGTGTTCACCACATAAATGACATTTACCTGTTTCATTTGATTCATACAATTTCATGAATGCATCAAAATCTTTTTCACTAACACATTTTGATATATCACGTTGATTTTTATTTGATTGAAGCGATGAATCGCCTTTTTGCGAGCAAAAATTATGTTTCATGTCTTGCTTTCGATAGTTATCACATTTATTTAACCACCATTTCATTGTTGGTTTGAATGTGTTTGATTTGTTTATGATTTCATAGTCGTTCTTCGGGTTGAAATCTTTGTAAGCAAGAGCATATTTGATACATGAAGCATTCTTTGATAACGAAAGATTGCTAATCAAATCAACTTTATATTCAGCATTCATTTGAATAAGGTTGTCAATAGGTTTAATCATCATTTCAACATCATTGTCATTGTATGATAACAAATAATCCCAACGTGTTGCAAACCTCTTTGAATCATTCAAATACTCTTCATAATCAGCTTTTGTTAATGGGTTCTTTTGATTGAGATAACTGTAAAAATCTTCATATTTGAACGGTTCACTCTTTGACAACACTTCATTATAATTCTCGCTGTTGATTGCTTCATAAGGAAATACACCTTTCGAACTGTTAGATATACCGCCAAAATCGATTCCAAACTGTTTGAGTGTTCCTCCAGCAACAAATGCTTGTGCGTCAATGAATCGTAATCGAATAGGATACTTTGATGATTTCAATATGAATTGTTTCAGTGATGTAGCTGTTCCAATCATTCCGCTATCGATTGACCAATGATTTTTAATCAATTGCTCTTTGAATAAGTTTGAGTCAAAACGTGATGAGTTAAAACCGAATACTGTTATTGTTTTCAATGATGTATCTATTTTATTGAGTTCTTCTTCCGATTTATCTTTGATGAATGATTTCAAATGTTTCAACTTATCAGCATACACATCACAGCCAGCAACAAATAACCAGTCAATCCATTTGGCAATGAAGTCATTTGTTCGTATATCAAAGTTCTTTGTTATCAATCCTTTATCAAGCTTCACACATGATGAAACACTCAAAGGAATCAATCGAGAATTGATAACTGATTTATCACTGACTTTCTTTTCAATCTTTTGTTCCATTGTTTCAAAATCATAAGTGATATAATGAATTGTTGGCTTCCATTCAAGTTCATATGAAAGACAATACAAATAAACAGGATTGTTTAAAATGTGTGGACAATATGGTAAAGCTTCTCGTGAAGGAATGAAATCCTTTTTGAATTTACCATCACATTTATCTACATGTCTGTTGAATCTGTCAATATTGTTATTTCCTTTATGAATGTATGAACCGCATTGCGGGCATATATGAATGTTTGTTAATGCTTCAGCGTTGATGATGTACATTATGTGAATTATCTTATCCTTTGAATACAACAGAGCTGAAAACGTTTTTGTTTCATCATCGACGTTATGCCATTGGTCTTGAATATCATAAATATGTTTCTCTTTGTCATATTCATAGATGTTGACATTAATGTTATGCTTCTTCGCGGATTCTTTCATTTCTTCAATCGTGATACCTTTGAATGAGTTTATTAATTGTTTTGCTGCTTTTGAAGGCTTCTTTGTATAACTCAAACCGTGTTCATCACATAATATTTTCTTTGCTGCTGCTGTTCTGTCAGAGATTTTAAATGTTCGTGTTTCAATAAGTTGCTTATTCAAACAACAAGCAAGGAAACGATACCAACACAAACAATCATCAACGTTATCAATAATGATATATTTATTTTTGCCAAACAATTCTGAAACTTCATCAATCTTTCCTGTTATCTTAACAACTCGTGAGATTGTAAACGAAACAGACCAAACGATACATAATTTGATGTTTGAAGTAGTGGTTTCATATTCATGTATTTTTGATTCAACATACAGTTTAACTTTATCAATATCTTTACTCTCTCTGACAATTATTGGTACTGATGCTTTATAGTTCTTCCATTTGATATCACTTGCTTCATATGTATATCTTTCACTTTCATTCTTTGGTGGTATCTCAAATATACCAGTCAATTGAAAATATATTTTGAACGGTTTCACTTCTTGTTTAAATACTGTTTCAGTCAAATATTCATTGATGTCTTCAATTGATGAAACTCCGTTCTTGTAATATATTTTTATCGGTTCTTTACTGTCTTCATCTAATCGTTCAACCTTTTCATTATCATTTGGGAATTGGTCAATGAAATGACTGCATGCTTCAACTGCTTCATCAAAGTTCTCAGGTTCATTGATTATGAAATATGAGTCATGTTTTGAATGAACACCTTTATAGCTAAACTTTTTGAGATATTCAATTAATTCAGCATTTTCATTGTTAAATCGAATGTCTTCATATCGTTGAGGTTGTTTGTTTGTCTTTGGCGGTAATGGTCTCAATAATATATTTTCAGATTTAATTAATTGAAGGGCTTTGTTGAGTGCATCATGAGCTATTTTAATGTTGTTCTCGATTTGTTTTTGTTTTAGTTTTTGTTCATCATTTTGTTCTTCTTCTTCAAATTGTTCCTCTTCCTCCTCTTCTTCTTGTTCTTCTGCTTCTCTTTTCATTCTATTAACGAAATCTAATATTGATATGTCATCTATTCTATTACCTTCATGTTCTCTAAAACCGAATGAAGTTAAATAATTTTCTAAAATGTTTTTGAAATGTTTAACATCATAATCAGAAGGTTTAGATGTTGACAAACGAGGTTTTAATTGAAGTTCATTATTGATATACCTGATTTGTTCAATAACAAATGATTTGGTATCTTTTCTATAGTAATAACGAGAACTCATTTATGATATTATTAAAAAATCAAATTATTTGAAATTTGAAAAAATGTTAAATCAAAAAATAAAAAATATTTCGAGTTTTTTATTTCATTGAAATGTCTGAGTTAAGAGAAATAATAAAACACATTGAAGAAATACATAAATTACTTTTGATATTAGAATCAAAACAAGAAGTAAGTGAAGAAGAAGAAACAAATGAAGAAGCAAATACAGAAGCAAACCATAAAAGAACGCGTTCAATATTCAATTCATCAAAGTTCTTGAACAAGGATGAACGTGAAAAAGTTATACAATTTTTGGATGATAAAGTAATGAATGATATAAATAAGTTGCCAGGACATAAAAGGTGTTCATATACACAAAACTTATTGAAAGACAAATTGAAGTTAAATGTATCATCATATATGATTAATAGATTATTGGCATTTAAGAACAACAAAGAATAAAAATATCATTTAATTAATTTGTTTATTTTTGGTTTAAAATGAATAGTGCAATTAAAGGTTTAAGTTGTGATACATCAGCTTTAAACGCTCAGTTTCGAATAGTTAAAGACAAGATATTCAATGAATGTATGAATTCTGAAGATGATGCATTAAACGGAAAGTTTGATAAGATGATTCACATATTGTCGATTTATAAACAACTATTTAATGATATTGAATCAATCAAAATACAATTAAGAGCTATTGATGAACGTATCAAATCAGCTGAACAAATGACTTTGTAAATGAATCATTGAATGACTCATCATTAATGTTGTTTTATTTTTGATTTTGATTTTTTTTTTTTATTTTCATTAAAATGAGTCAACCAGTTGAACAAGCTAACAATGAACCAGTTGTTGAATTTGTTCCATTGCTTAACTTTGAAGATGATTATGAAATATTGAATCAATATCCTTTCACTATTAGGAAGAAGTCAAATCACAAAGTATTAAAAGAAAGCATCAATAAAGAACATGGATATATTGATGTTAGTTTGAATCAAAAAATATATAGAAAACATAGATTAATAGCTCTTCAATTCCTTCCTAATGATGACCCAATTAATAATGATGTCATTGACCACATCAATCACGATAGAACTGATAACCATTTGAATAATATGAGATGGTGTTCTCAGTCAGCAAATCAATATAATAAATCTTATTATAAAGGTGTTCAATATGAATTCATTGATGATATACCTAATGATTCAATGATGATTGATTTTTATGAAACAAAGACTGCAAGAAGAGAATTTGAAGCAAACAAATACTATTATTATCATGATGAAACAAATAATGAAGATATATTTTATGGAAGAATCACTGATAATGTTTATAAAGTTCTTCATCATAATATAGCATATTCAGGAAATGAATATGTCAATCTTCGTGATATCAATAATAAAGTCGTTGGTTTGATGATTAACAAATTCAAACATCAACATGATTTGCTTTAATTGAATCATTGAATGACTCATCATTAATGTTGTTTTATTTTTATTCAAACATTCATGGCATTATCAAAAGCTCGTATATTAAGTAGCGAGAACGATGCATCTGTCAAAACAGAGCAGAACACAAACATTAATATAAACATCAAACCAAAGCAACCACAACCAGTTGAATATCCATCAGTTCAACCATTACCACAATCATCTCAAGCCACAAATTTTACTATACCTCAGATGAGTGGAGTATATCAATCACCGCAACCAACAAACAACGTTTCCCTAGAAAGAGGTATCAGTGATATTGGAGCTGATATAACAGAACTTGAAACCAAAAACAAATTCCTTGAGATATTGTTATCAATCTATGAAACAAATCCGATAAAAGTCAATGATTTATTGATTTGTCATTCAAATACATTAATGGAACTCATCAAATTACTAACACAAGCTGATAAAGTTGAATTGATTGTCAATGATGATTGTGCGTGTAATGGTTGTGTTTCTCGTTCCAAATATCTTTTAATTGATAGGATATTGGTTTACAAAAATAATGAATCAAATGACTTGAAATATAAATATAATAGCATTTATACCGAACTCATTAGACACAACATTTCATTGAAAACATGTATTTAAAAACTAATAAATGATATATGAAATATTAGTTATTTCATTACTAACAGGTTTATTTTTAGTGAAGCTTGTTGAAGTATCATTAATGATTCCTAACAAAGAACCAGAACTCAGTGAAGAGATAAGAACAAAAATGTATTCATGAAGAGCTTTAACGAAAACTAAAGAAATGAAAGGTTTCATGAAACCCACACAGTTTAATTACAAAGAGGTTTTATTCTCTAGTGGTTCTGATTATGATGATGACCAAATGAGCTTTGCATTTGAATATGAATCATTCAAGCCAACTGTTAATGAAACAACATTTAATATTGATGACGAGATGAATAAAGCATATCAACGCAATGAATCAAAAATAAAGAATGAATCAATCAGACCAATCGCAAACGGTATTTATTCATATTACAATTCATTGAACATACTCGTTGGTCAGCAAGGTAAAGGAAAGAGTCATATAATGCTACGAGATGTTATTCAAATGTCTCGAATGAAGAACGCTGGCTTTCATTTAATTGTTTATGTATCACGAAACGGAACAATCAATGATGCAACATTCGAAAGCCAACGCGAATTGATACAGCTACCAATAAAAACTGTTGCTGACAGCAATGCTGAAGAATATCTTAAACAACTTGATTTATATAAAGAATTGTATAACAAATATTCATCAACACCAAAAATAGTAATCGATGAAAAGAAGTTAAACGATATGTTTGAGTTTCTTCATATCAATAAACTAGGTCAACCAAATAAACCGCTAAATACTATCATTCTTTGTGAAGACTTCTTGAAATCGAAACTAATTAAATCATCCTATTTTATCAATACCATCAGTCAGCTTCGACATAAGAATCTAATCATATTCGTTAACATCCAGTTCTTCAAAGCTTTAACAACAGAATGGAAAAATAATGCAACATCATTCTTCATCTTCAGTGGTTATTCACGACAGAAACTCGGCTACATATATCAACAAGTTCCATTTCCAATAGATTTCGAAGAGCTATGGAATCGATACAGAACAATGAAAGCACATCAATTCGTTTTAATCAATGTTCGAACTAATAACCTTTCATTCATCTAATACAATTTGTTGTTGAACACCAACAAACAGTTGTGGTGTATTGATATTATATTTTTGTCTCATTTGTTCAATGAGTTCTTTTGTTTTCTTATCATTAACTTTCCTGATACTGTAATTATAATACTTGTATTCTTTAAATGATTGCTCTTCATTTGAACCTTCAACGAAGAACTCAATAGATGTTGTTGATATTCTTCTTCTAACATTTGATGTTAATGTTATATATTCGAGCCCGAGTTCAACAATCTTATCATAATATAATCGTTTAAATGCATTATCTTTGTTCTTCAATGATATGTATATCACTTTAGATTTATATGCAGCCTTTCCACAAGGTATTGGATATCTATCACACAGAATTGAGAAATCACATTGTTTGAACTTCTCTGATTCATCCAACATATCAATAAGTGAATTGATGTAATCATAAACTTTTGGTGTTGACATATCTTTAGAGTGAAATTAAAAAACAAAAAACAAAAATAAAAACGTCATTGAAGACACTTCAGATATCTTTTTAATAAATGAGCTCTTCAAGTTCAGCAATTAATTCAGCAGGACCGTTGAATTTCTTTAGTTGTTCAATAAAGTGATTTATCTCTTTTAGTACTCCGTCAACAACATCATCATTATCGTAGAGGTATTTTAATGCAGGTCTCCAACCTTTTAGCTTTTTGTTGATTCTATTAATGAGGATGCTTAATTGTTCGGCTTGGTTTGACATTATAAATTGCTGATAAAAAAATAAAAAATTTTTGAAAGTTCTATTTTTCGTTATTTTTCGTTGTTGTTATTTTTGGGAGTTTGTCAATTTATTCAAAATTTGTCTATGCCATTTTGTGAAAGTTTCGAGGGCTAATTTTGAAAAAGTGGCGATTTTTTGAGTCATGTAGCTGAGGTTTGGGGTCTGTAAACCCTATGACAAGGGGGTCATTTTTTATCCCCCCTCCAAATACACATACATATACTACTCACATGTTAAATGCGATTTTGCGGATATCATGAATGTTTGCTTTGAACCATTTCAAAATGACCCGAACCATTATATGGATATAACTGATGACAAAGTTGAAGGAAAATGGACGAAAGAAATTATATTTGAGAATGTATGGGATAGACACAGTTGCAAAGTGTATTCATCAATAGCTGAAGAGACAAGCAAGGGAATTGTTAGAAATAGTTATCAAATTTTCTCGCCAATAAAATATTTCAAATTGAATTCTACTGACCAAACATTTTGGATTGAATTTTACGGTGGTCGTAATTATAAAATGCCTGTGAAATTACCAGTTAGTGAAAGTTTTATGATTGAAATGCAGATGATGAATCATCAAAAGTTGTTATATATATAAAATGACTTTCAAATCAATTGAAGATTTATATAATCGTTATCCATGGCGAACACCATCAAAATTTGTACCACTAGCAAAAAGATATGGATTTATTTGTAGAGCAGCTGATTTGAGAATCAATTTATTTGTAAACACAAAAATAATCAGAGATCCTAGTCTACATTCTAAGTGATAGGTTTGGGCATGACTCTGTTATAGTTATTTTCACTATGAGTCATTCAACGTAGATTACTTAGCCTATTATCAGCTCGATTCCTATTTTTGTGGTGGACTTCTTTTTTATGTGTTGGGTCATCATTACGTATAAATTGCTTTGCTATAATAGCATGATTGAGATAGTTGACGCCATTGAGGTTGATTCTTAAGTAGCCTCCATTATGCTTGGAGTCCTTGAGTACTTGGTGTGTTCCTCTTCGACGAATAGTAAATGCGTACTTGTTGAGTATCTCATGTGTGTCGGTAAAGCCTTTTAGTAGCACATAGGACATTTTCAGTAAGCAAAAAATAGGGAAGCCGAGTAAGGTGGCGTCAAGTCAGTTCAGCTGCGAACCAGGTTGACAGCATCAGCATGGGAGGTCGACAGTGGCTACTTGGTTGACACTGGCGACCTTATTTTTGTAGCGAGGCTACTGGTGACACTTTACTATATACTACTTCTGTGTTTCCTTGAATATGCTTGTTGGCAAATACGAGTCGATTGGCTCTTTGATGTTCTGTGATTTAAAAAGTTTTGATCGGTGGGAGATAATTATATTTTGGTTCATGCCGAATACTGTGTTACTGTGCCATATGATGCACTCGGCAGAGTTTCTATACTTTTGAGAATGCTAGATATTGTTTTGCTCGGCATTCGGCAATTCTGTTGAGTGATCGAATCAATTGTTTGCATCAAATGGGGCGTTTTAATAGTAGGCCTTCCAATATGGACATTTTGATTCATCAATGTTCCATCATTAAGTTCTTTTCGAACTTTACCAATGAAACCTCTGGTATGACCAGAAATTCTACTTATTTCAGAATAATTGTATCCAATAAATGAACAAGTTTTAATTGAGATTGAATCATATTGTTTGGCATTATGTATTGTGTTTGTGAATTCATCAAGTATAAAAAAATAATGAAACTTATTTTTTGGACAATCGTTTTTTTCTACGCCACTTTTTGAATGGTTTTTCTATCCATGAATAGCTATTCATGGAAAGTAAAAAACCGCCATCTTAAGGTGAAATTTAACTTACTCTGTTAAGAAAATTAACCAAAAAAATCGTAAATTTAAATTTTCTCTGAAAATTATAACTATTTGCTTTTTTTGATATAATTTTTTTTTATTTTTACATAATTTTTCAGGAATATACGCACCAGTGATCACCACAGGGCTGCGCGAAGCCGAATCAGGCTCCTTGAATTGCTGGATGAATCGGGAAGCCATTTGAACTAAATATTTATGCATTATTTAGCAAAAATTGAATAAAAAATGTATAATAAAGTATTCAAAAAGTTTAAAAGTTTTCAAAAAGTGGCGTAGAAAAATACGATTCCCCTTATTTTTTCAAACCAAGCATTTATTCAAAAATTGAATATAGGCCAAAAAATGACCTATTGGTTGACTCTACTTTATTTTTAGTTAAAATCTTGGTAAAGTAGAGTCAACCAGTTTCCTGTATCAATCTGAGTTGAAATTCTACATCATTCTCTTACCAGAAATCTAAAATTACTAAATATATAATGATAGATTTTAAATATTAATATTTTTTCATTTTTATAAGCCTATATTCTTAATAGATGTACAATTTTTAGATTTACATTGAACTACCAAATAAACTCTGAATTTTTTGTATAAAAATTTTTCTACAACGTTTATCTTCATAAAATCACTAAAAAATATATAAATATTATATGTTGAATGATAATTTTTTAGTAAATAATATAAATTTTAGTTTTAGTCATCTTTTAAGCCACAAACATATCGATGGTGATAAATTTCTTTTTATTTCCATACTACAAAATAAGAAAATACTCATAGGAATGGTTGACGCTTACGTTGAGCTGGTTTACTTTTATAAATTCTCTAAAACATATCTATATGATAAATTAAAATTCTTTTTAATTAAAACCAAATCAGATAATAATTTGAGCTTAGTTGCTTAAGAATAATTAATTATTGACTTCTCATTTGTTTTTGAATGCAATGATAAAGCCTGAAATAAAGTTATGAGGAATATTAAATGGATGTTCACCATTATCAACCAAATAAGATCTCAAGCCAACCTTGGCATAAACTTTATCGTTGTTTCGGATGAGATGCTTTTCGATTAAACTGGCATCAAATTCGATCTTCAATACGTGATGATCACTGGACTTATTTTCGAATGATACTTCGTAGTTATTAATAAAACAAGCAATATCATAATCTCTATGCTGAAATGCATCTGGTACTTGGCCAACACAAACTGTTCCGGATTCGCCAATGACTTTGGAATCAAAATCGGCACACATGATGTACTGATCAGGATTATCACAAATTATTGCACTTCCTTTGACGTTTTCTTCATCGGAATTCTTACCATTATCTTGAAGTTTTGCTTTTCCTTGTATTGAAAATTTGTTACCTTGAATTACAGGAGCTATAGTTGAAGAATATTTATTCAAATGATGGTCACCACCTTTGTATTCAACATTAGCATATGTTAGCGCAGCCTTAACAAAAGCAGGGTTATTTGAATGGACAAAATAACTTCCATTGGTTTCAACACTTGACATTAATTGAACATTAGGATTTCCATCACCTACAGTTGCAATAACAACAATTTTGACTGATGATTGGGCCGATTCTTTGTGATTTGAGTTATCGTTCATTTTTAATTGGGGTTTTACAACAACTTCATTGTTATTTTTTTGGCAATCAGTAAGGTCAATTGAAATTCTTTTAACATGATGGTCGGGTCTATCATATTCAACGACACATCTTGAAAAACCCACCATAAATTGCTGAACTGGCTTACTAAAATGAAATGTATGTGATTCATTGGTTTTTACATCAGCACATTGCATTTCCATATTCATTTTTTTCTTGAATATATAAAAAAAAAAATGAATTGAGCGATCAATCGTTCTTTTTAAAAATTGAAATGCTTATTATTTATTTATCCAAATTTTGAGAACATTTTTATCTACATCACATCATTTTTATAGTTGTTTTTATATAAACCATATATTTGAAAAATAAAAAGAAATGAATAATTATCAATAAAGAACATAAAATGAAAAAGTTAACAAAATTTTTTTTTTTTGTGAACAAACACCTAATTTTTTTCAAAAAGTGAATTTTATCACTCTACAATTTAAATTGGAAATATCTTGATAATAAAAATATTTACTTATCATTTAAATAGAATATTAAAATTGTTTACATATTTATTTAATAAAATTATTTTTATATTGAAAAAATAAAAATTTAGGGGCTTGATACGAATGAATAAAATTCCGATCATTTTTATTGTTTTACTATAGAATTACCTTATAGAGTTAAGTTTTACATACTTTTCTGTTAACTATTTATACTCAGATATATTAATAACGTTTTAATACTGTTGATCGAGTTCTCCGCCCAAACAATGCCAAATATCATCAAATCTTCACCAAATATCACTAAAGATCAGCAATTATTCGCCGACAATCATAAAAAATGGCAAATTTCGTCTATAATCAACATTTTTTAACAAATTTTTCCCCACAATTTACTTCCAAAAACAACAATTCTTTCCCCAAAACAATAATTCTCTTCCAACAGCAACAATTTCTTTTATTGATCTAAGATTCTCTTCCAATAACAATAATCTTCTTGTTTTTTGATATGAACATCATTCCTTATGATCATATGATCACTTTACTCTCTCATAAAAGAGTACAAGGCACGAATGAATCAATATAAATTCAGTGATCTTCCTCAAAAAACTCTAATATAGATTATTGAGAAATTTTATTCGTGAGATAATGAGAAATTTTATTTTTATTTTGTTAAAATTCATCATAATGCATCCAAATTTTACTTCAAAATTTACATGTTTTTATATCATCATTTTGCAATACCTTAATTAACAAAAAGTTCGAACGACATGATTACGCTCAAAAAGTTTTAATATCATAATTTCATATAATAAAAGATCAATAAGACATTTTTGATTTAATAACCTATCCAAAAGAGGAGACTCATTTAATGCTAAGATTAATTGATATATCAGTTTTATCTTATCTTGAATAATGTGTTGAGTTATTAAAATTATTGATTTTTATTTCTATATTTTTTCTTTATATATTTTCTATATAAAAACTTATACATAAGAATTATAAAAACCATATTTAAATTTTATTATTATCATTTGCCTTCTTTTTTCAAACAAATGCTGTTTTAATATTTCAACTAGTATAAAATTCACCTCAATTTGTCCTTTTATTATTTTTAAATAACTTTTCTATAAAAATTCGTTTACTTTCTACATTTTTTCCCATATCAGGGATTCATGTTGAATATTCTCAAATATAATCCATAAATTAATCACTCTATCAAATTGTTTATTTATTTTCAGTGGTTATTGGCACTGATAAGATTATTTTCATTCATGTAAAAAACGATTTATGCAAAATTCATCAAAAAACATCCCCAATAGCATAATATAGCATGATTTTTATTCTATTCAACATTATTATCATATTATTTCAAAATTATTAGGAAATATTAATTTACTTTTTTGATTATTAGCAAAAAAGAAAATTATATGTACATTTAATTAGCAGAATATTCAACTTACAACCATTTTACATTCATATTACCATTAATATTATGAATTTTTTTTCAAATGATTATCTCAGAATTCATGCCAAAATGATTACTTGATCTAATTCTTAAAGAGCAAAGATATTAATGAGCTCTTTAATGATTTTACAACCACCCAAAAATGCGTTATTTTACTCTGATGAAATGTCTTCATTCATGAACTATATCTACGAATACGAGACTTTTGCTTGTTCTTCTATTTCAGATAGAAAACATGTTCAAATGTTTTTTGCCCATTTATAAGAAGATAAAAAAATTTCATTCATGAACTTTATCCACATAATGCATCTTGTTTCTTTCTTTAAAAACGGATCTTGATTGAACGTTATGTGGAATGATTTTGCCAAATATTTTTGCCCATTTATAAGAAGAGGGAACATCATTATATTTAAAGAAAGAAGCAAATCTTAAAGATCAAGACGACATCTTTAAAAAAGCAAGAAATTATTTCTAATTTTTTTTGCCCATTATTTTTTTAGTCTCTATTTTGCCCATTTATATAAAGTCAATACAATAAACTAAAAGATTTGTAGGTTTTTAATAATGATGCATCAGGGAGTTTAATCTTACTTATTTGAAATATTCGTTATATTTGAAAATATTTACATTTAATCAATATTGCTGCATTCTTTAATACATCTGATAATACAATTGATATGTAAATTCCATGGTTGTAAGAATTACATATCATTTTACATATTCATTATGCTTTATTGAGATGTTTTAATAAAAAATTATTTTCAAATTAACAATTTTTTAAAAGACATTAATGTTGTAAAAAGAAGTTGCTTTACTTATTCTTGTTCATTTGGTGGACCAGGTTTTGAATATTGACTGATATCTTGAATTCCACCATTTGATAGATTTTGATTTGCTTTTTGACAATCACTGGCTATCAACTTGATCTCTCTCATGTTTTGATTTAAAAAGCAACAGTAGCAAAATGTACATTCTATACAATCTTGGCAAAATCTTGGTTTCATACCTCTTGCATACCTGATATTTTGCCTTGTCCACAAATTCGTTGGACACACTATACAATGGCAGAAGGAACAGCTCTCATCTCTGGAATCTGCCCAGCTTTGTGGAACTGCACAAGGACAGCAATAAACTGAATAACAACATGAGGAGCAATCTGCAAGGCAGCCACATAAAGATGACTCTATTTTTAATGTTTGGCAAGCTTTGGTGTATTTCAACATTAGTGAATGATAAATATAAACCGTTTGAAATAATTCATAGTCTATACAAAAGTAAGAAATTTTGAGATAAGAACGTTATAAAACTAAAAGAAAACTATTCAAAATTGTTAAAACCCGTTTTCATTTGAATTCTTTATAAAGATTTGTAACTTCTTTCAAAAATTTTCATTAAAAATTTTTCGTATTGAAAATTTAAAAAAGAGCTTGCTTTTAATTCATGCAAATATAAAGAAAATATCTATATATAAAAAAAGTTTTTTTTTAAAGATCTTGACAGCTTTTTCTATTGGATTTAAGCAAGTTCATTGGTCAATATTCAAGTAGAATGCTGGGAGGAATGTTTTTGTTGCTTAAGAAGATGTTAATTGCATCAAGAACGTTATTATGATAAAGCTTGTTCAAGATTTAATATTCTTGGATGAAATTTTAGATTTTTTTTTTTCGAATTACAGATTATCATTTTCTTCATCACAACTTTCATCACTTTGCCACCTTCTTCTAATCCGTTTTCTTCAATATTTTCAAGGTTTTCAATTTCTTCTTCATTCTTTTAGTTCGACTCGCTGCTTTTCTGGCTGCATTCTTTGAAGTTTGGCCATTTTTCCTTCCGAAATGCGAATATTTTCTTTAAATTCTATATCTTCTATTGTTAACACATTGTAAATTCAAAATAAGGACATCCTCTCTCATTGTTATCATCTTTTATTATATATGTGAATCGGATTTCATAGATAATAAAATTTTAACTTGATATCAACTTGATACATCAAAAAATATTCTATTTTTTTAGATTTAAAGATTATTTGTTGAGATATATCATCTTTGAGAAATATGAAAAATTGAATTAAAACCGATAAAAAAAAAAAAACATACAGGTCCTAAATGCAATCAATTAGCCCTTTAAATCTGTCTCATAGTAGAAAAATTAGAGAAATCAAGGCAAATGGGTACACATATATCATTTTTATTCATTTAGAGACCAATAAAATTTTTTATCAAATATTATACAACACAAAATTGAAAACCACGGAAGAGGAGCAACATTTCCTTCAAAATCTAGCCAATATCACCAAAATTTCTACATTTTTAATTTTTGTACATATTAATGAATATCATATTCATCCTTTTCCAACCATATTAACAGAATATCATCCAAATGGAACATTATCAGATATATCCAATTATTCACCAAAATTTGGCTGTCAACAATTCACTGGAACGAAAAAATTAATAAATTTGTTAGGAATTTCATTATTCATCCAATTCATCTACTTGAACAACATTACATATGGCAAATTGAAGCCGAGCAATATTCATCTTGATGAAGATTTATATCCACACATCATAATATATGAAGATCTTGACCAAATAAATCAAGGAGAAGATCCGATCAAGCGAAATCAAATTCTTTCGAAAGACATTGAATCGTTTGCGCTGATTGCATATGAACTGATCACAGGGACTCGTCAAAAAGTGCCAGATTTAACCAAAATCAAATCAGAATGGATGAAAAAGTTCCTTCAAAGTTGTTTATTAGAAGATTGTTATGAGAAACCGAAATACTATTTATTATACAAAAATCTATTAAAAAACCGCAAAATGTATCAGTCACTTTTTGGTGAAATCAATGAAGATGAAGTGAACTGTTACATTGAATCAATTGAGAACAATTATTTATTATTTGTTAAAGATATTAGAGACAGGATTGAAAGCGATTCAAACGATACAAAAGCAATGATTATTTATGGAAACATGCTGTATCAAGGCAGCGGCATTGACGAAGATAAGAAAGAAGCAGCGAGGATGTTTAAAATGGCAGCTGATTTGGGGGATTCGGAAGCAATGTTTCGCTATGGAGTCATGGCATCGAATGGACATGGAATTGAAAGGAATACAAAAGAAGCAGCTAAATATTATAAAATGGCAATTGACCTTGGTCATCCTGACGCAATGAATAACTATGGACTCTTGCTAGAGAATGGCGATGGCGTTGACAAAGACTTGATTGAAGCTGCTAATTACTACAAAAAAGCAGCTCTTCTTGGAATAACAATATCGATGTGTAATTACGCAATTGTCAAAAAAAGTGACAATTCAATAATAACCGATAAAAAAGAGGCTGCAAAATATTTCAAAATGGCCGCCGGTTACGGAAATAGACAAGCTATTTATAATTACGGTGTCATGCTTTTCGATGGAAATGGAATTGAATCAGATAAAGTTGAAGGTTTAAAATTCATTAAAATAGCTGCTGATAAAGGTTACATTATCGCAATGGTAAAATATGCTATCATTTTGATACAAAATAAAGAAGAGAAAAAAAATTTGAACGAAGCTGTCTATTATTTGAAAATGGCTGCAGATTTGGGAAGCAGCAATGCAATGTTCATTTATGCTATAATGCTGAATAATGGAGAAGGAGTAAAAATGGATAAATTAGAAGCTGAACGTTACTTTAAAATGGCAGGCTATTTGGGTCATGAAAAAGCTTGGAGAATTTATAGTTTAATGACACATTCACTTAATTTTGCTTTTTAAAATCTAACTTTTGTTTTATAAAACTCTTTATAAACTTTTTTACAATCCTTGCACTGATTTATTCTCAATTATCTTCATTATTTACTTTTTGAATATATGAATACAATTATATATATCTTTATTAGCTGATATGACCTAATTTATTTATCAAAATGCATTTTATCTTTTTATTCTTTTTAATAAAAGTCTATTCCACTTTTCTAAAACAGAATTGAGATTATATATTAATATTTTTTTTAATTAATAACCAAATAAAGCGCAGCTCTTCGTTTGAAAATAATTTTCACATTTGTTTTGTTTTTACATAATCAAGTTCATATTAACAGAAATGCCAATTTCACAATCAATAAAATCAAATATATTTTTATAAATCTTTGGTATTTCAGTCAGATATACCTGCATATCGATTGGCTAAAGGTAAAATATAACCAAAAATGTATTTTTTTGATCCATTGATCTATCTTATACAATTTTATTGTAATTTCCGCTTAACCATATTTGTAATCAGCAATTTAATCTTTTTTGTATATATACTAATCCCCTGTTAGAGTATATGCTTTTAAACTTTAATAATTCTTAATTACATATAATGTAACTCTCTTATTCTTATGTATCTATATTTTATAATAATTCAAGTTTTATACTTTATTGTGCATTTGGCACTTTATTTATCCATATTTACTAAAGATATCTTAAATTGATAAATAGTACTTTTATTTTGAACATTTCATTTGAACAAAAGCTTTATTATTAATCAAATTAAAAATTTTTTCATCTCCAATTTCGATTCCCTGTTTTTTAAACTTTTTTGATGATAATAATCAAAAAATTAGAGAAGAATATTATAAAAATAGAAATTAAGAAACCTTTATTATTAATACTTAAATTATAAAAAACTAACTCCATAATTGCTTACATACTGTAACTGTTTTGAGTCCAGAGTCTCTCAATTTCCCTGGAGTGAACTGAAAATAAATTGAATGATCAAAATTTTTATTATTAAACAGTATTTTTAGTAATATGAATGAATTTTATTATCAAAATTAATATGTTTTATAGAGAAAAGAATAAGAGAAGATTAACTTATCAAAAAGTTTCATATAAAATGAAAAAGAAATCAGGTTTTGTCCTCAACATAGTATAATTTATGGCAAATGAGCTTATTTATGCTAATTCATGTAATATTAGAGATAGGCTCTTTTTTTAAAACGAAAAGCTACTATTTTTAACAGATTTCAAAATGTAAAATTTAATAAAAAAATTTTTTAGCTAAATTTAGTGTTTATTTTTTTATTAACCTTCTTTTAGAAAATAATTTCCATTACTATCTTGCAATAAAAATAGCTAAAGACTGGAATGTAAGATATGCATCAATTTTTACGGCTAAATTGCTTGTCCAATAACAAAATAATCATCACATTCCTTTATCTTATCGAGGTTTTTAATTAAGAGTGAATCAAGCATTTAGCTGAGTCTGAAAACTAAAGACTGGAAAGAAAGATATTCATCAATTCTGTTAAATTTGTGCTGTTCCAAGAAGTTGTTTTGTAATTGTTAGCTTATCCTGTTGTATTGCTATTTTGTAATCGTGTGTTGCTGCTTCTATACAAGTTCGTCAAGTAATAAAAAATGGTAGACCAAAACAAATATTCATTGAATTTTCAAATTGTATAAAAATTATTAGTAAAATTGAATACATTTTAATCGTATTGCTCTGAAAATACCTTGGAGTAAAAACAAGAGTTTTTCTTTCAATTTAAACTTTTTCAAAAAGATCGTTTTTTTATTATCACTTTTTCAGTTACCGAGATTTTTTAAAACCACTTTTTGAATGAATTTTTAACTTCACTCCAGCCTTTTTGAATACACTCCAGCCTTTTTGAATACACTCCAGTCTCAAAACAGTTACTGTAAATAAAAAATATATAATTGAAATTAATTCAAAAAATTGAGAAGTTTATATCATTTTGTATTAAAATGCGACCATCCATAAAAAATATTTCAAAGGAAGACTGGCCACTTTTTTATTAATATTGAAAAGAAGAATTTGAAAAAGGAGAAGAAATAAACTTCATTCAATTTGAATTTATAATTAATTGAATTTTGATAATATAAAGATAAGAATATATCAAAATCAAGAATGTTTTGAAATAATTGATAGAATTATTCAACAGTACTATCAATTTGTGATTATTTGTAATGAAAAATATAAAAATGAAATAATCTATCCAGAGAATGATCACACACTTCATTATTATTTAATACACTCATTCTAAATGAAAGTAAACAACAACAACAAATGCAGCAACATCAGCCAGAACAGATGCAATGTTTATGTCATGGCACCTCTTGACGTCATCAACGAAGAAGGAAAACCATCTTACTTAAACAAATTCACAGACTGGTGTGAGCAGTTAAAAGAAGGAGGAATCGACGGAGTTATGATTGATGTTTGGTGGGGACTCGTTGAAAAGAAGGCCAACAGATACCGCTGGCAAGGCTATGACCAGCTCTTCAGAGTTATGCACAAACTTGGCCTCAAAATACTTCCAGTCTTGAGCTTCCACCAGTGCAGCGGAAACATTGGCGACACAGTTCACATTCCAATTCCGAAATTCGTATTCGAGCATGAAGTCAAGCCACATTTTGTTGACAGATTCAACCAAATCAACAACGAGTACATCTCATTCTCATACGACAATGTCAAACTCGGCGAGAGGACGCCGCTCGAGATGTATCGTGATTTCATGGTCAGTTTCAATCACCATTTTCAGAAGTACATTCAGTGCAAAACAATCTCAAAAATCGAAGTCGGACTCGGACCATGCGGCGAGCTTCGCTACCCTTCATACTTGCTGTCAAGGTGGGAGTATCCAGCGAGCGGCTCGTTCCAGTGCTACGACGAAATGTTCAAAGAAATGTTCGCCAGAGACGCGAAAGAGGCCGGCCACCCAGAGTGGACATCGCCGCCAAACGACATCGGCGACAGCTACAATGTGTATCCGGGCGGGCCAGCGTTCTGGCGGACGGGATACAAGACCGAATACGGCAGATTCTTCTTGAGCTGGTACTCACAGAAGCTGATCGAACATGGACGAGACGTCTTGAGAACAGCGCGAAAAGTGTTCACAAACACAGAAATCTCGGGAAAAGTTGCAGGAATTCATTGGCAATATTTGAATGAGGCAAGAAGCGCTGAAGCGGCAGCCGGATACTACAACACAAATGGAAATGACGGTTATTCAGAAATCGCAAAAATGTTCAAAGAAGAAGACATCGATTTTTGTTTCACATGTCTTGAGATGCATGGACAAGACGAGTATTCATCGTCTGATCCAGAAAGTCTTGTCAATGACGTCTTCGAAATTGCAACCAAAAATGGCCTGAATTTTGAAGGCGAGAATGCTATCGAGTGCCACCACTGGGATGCATACAACCAAATCTTGAAGTGGAAGAATAAAGGAATGAAAGAATTCACCTTCTTGAGAATGACAGACAAACTGATGAACAATGAGAAAACATGGACGGATTTCGTCAAATTCACACAGCAAATGCACCACTGCGGTTATCAAGATGATTACGAAGAAGAGGAAGACTCTGATTCAGAATATGAAAAAGAATGCTATGAATATTATAATTCGATATGCAAATATAACTTATTGTAGACATTATATATCAATTTATATATAGATATAGATATAAATAAATACACGATTTATTATTTTTAAAATCTATTTATTTTGTGAGAAATAAAATGAAATACCAAAATATCAAATAATGACCATTAATTAACTAATAGAAGATACCATTCATGCTATGCAAGATGGGTTGAAAGCTAATATTGATATCAATTCATTTAATAAATACTTGTAATTAGTTGATTTCATAAATTATTATCAATGACTAAAACACAAGATTATAATATAACAACATTTCTCATATGAGATAGAAAGAGAGGATCAATGAATTTAAAATGAGAATGAATCAAATCAAATTCATTGATTCTCTCTTTGTATCATCTTCTCAAAATGTTTCTTTTTTCAATTATACCTTTAAAAAAACATATTAGACTAATTATTGATTTAGTTAAATGTTCACTATTTCATATTCTCTTGTTCCCAAACCTAATCTTACTGCTTCTTCAACGATGTGGATGGCGTGCTGCTTCTCCATTCTTTCACACAATGCCTTCTTTCCTGGATCTGGAGAGTTGACAACAGCGTCATAGCAAGCCTGGTCAATTGCGACAGGATCAAGAGATGCAAAAATCCCAATGTCTGCCAATTCCGGTGGTGCTGGATTTGCATCGCAATCGCAATCAATAGATAAGTTATTCGCCACGTTAATATAAGCCATATTTTCTGGTTTGAAATAGTGGATAATCGCATAGCAAGCTTCAGCCATTGATTCAAGGAAGTCGTCTTGTTGGGCGACATTTTCGAAGAATTTTGCAGGATCATCATTTACACCAGCACTATGAATCAAAGCCTTTCCATTTGATGAAGCAAATCCAATGCTCATATTCTTAAGAGCACCGCCAAAACCGCCAGCAACATGTCCCTTGAAGTGAGAAAGAACTAATGTAGAGTTGTAATTCTTGATATGTGAGCCAACAACATCATAGCCGTGAAGATGCTTTCCTCCTTCAATCGGGAGTTTAACAGCTCCTTCTTCATCTAAGATATCGCATGGTGCAATTGCCTTGAAGCCATGATCTTCCATCGCTTGCCAGGCATCTTTGATGTGCATTCTTTTTCCTCCATAGGCTGTGAGTCCTTCAACAATTGTTCCATTGAGTTTTGTTACAAGGTTCTTAATGAGATTTGGATTCAAAAAGTAATGTCCTCCTGGTTCTCCTGATGAAAGTTTAACACAAGTTTTTCTTTTAAGCTCTCTTCCAAGTGCGTTGTATATTTTGATCAAACTTTCTGATGTAATTTCTTTTGTGAAGTAGACCTTTGCTTTGCTCATATAAAAAAGTGAAATTAGCTGGAAATCAATATTAAAAAATTACGATTCTTTGTTTGAAAAATTACGATATTTTTTGCTTTGAATTTATCTCAATATTTTTGAAAATGAGTTCAGAAAAAATAAAGTTTGAATTAAAAAAAAAAAAAAACTTTTACACACTGAATTAATGAGAATGAAAACGGTTGTGGTTAGCCAGAAATATTTTTTTGATAAGGGGTTAGATTCCATTTTTTCCTTAAACCATTCAATATCAATATTGATAAAACTCATAAAATTGAGATATCAATAGCAACATACTCTGGAATTGTTAAATGAGCTTGGTATTTGTCCTTAACGATCAAAATCAAATCAATGTTTACGTATTTTGGAATATTTAAATAACGATTAAATGAAAACTTTGAGAAATGAAATGAATTTCATAGGTTAATCGATCTTAATAAGTGATATTTTTTTGATAAAAAAAAACTGAATTAAAAAGACAAAAAATTGTTTTAAAAGTCATTTTTTAAATTAGAGGCCATTATAGGTTGAAAATGGCCAGTATTAATGCATTTTATTACTCCAAGTTAGCAAAACCAATAAAAAATATAGGGTTATAAAATGCAAAGGCCAAAAAGTAGTCATTATCCATTTAAATTGAAAGTAAATAAAAAGATTTGTCATGTTTTTTTTATTTTTGATAGGATTAAAACAATGAATATTTTATTTTTTCCCTAATGAAATTATTTCATCGAAGTATCTATAAAAGATTATTCTAATCGTAACGCTGTTGGTTCAGATTTTTGCATTTTTTTGGCTATCTGACTATTTTGGCCAATTATCAATAAAAAGTTTTGAAATGAATTCACATCACTTTTTCTAATTAACATCGAGATGAAAAAAAGAGGAGACAAAAAATGGAATTCTGATTCAACCATCCAATGCAAAATTAATGGCACTGTTGTAAATATTGAATTGCCAAAAGAAACAAAAAATACAAAGAAAGAAACAAAAAAAGAAAAAGAAATTATTAATGAAAATGATCAAAAGACATATTTTTCAGTTGATTTTAATGATGACAATGATATATTCAAAAATTGCTTCGTTGATTTTCAGCAAGGACTTTCTGATATATCATTTGATTTTGATTATGATCAATATGGAAATTTTGATTTTAATCATAAATACGATTCCAATTTTGACGATTTTTCTGTGTTATTTGATGATTTTTAATCTAATCTAATTTGAATAATGAATATTGAATAAAACATTTTTATCTCAATAATATAAATAAATTATAGAGATATTTTAGATAGAAAAACTATTATATATTATATTAAATATTATATGCACTTATGAAAAATCCAAACCAATTATACTATTAGTTTTTGTGTTAAAAATAAGTTGACCTCCTCTCATTTAATCCAATAAAAAAAAAAAAGAAAAATTGAAATTTAATTTATGATTAAAATCAAATACATAATCTTTTATAATGATCCTATTATTAAATTCTTTGGCTAAAATATTATTGAACTTGATAAAACGATTTTTTAAAAATCATCAAATATCATCGATTGGCCTTAACCATATCATAAAAGTAATTTTTATATATAATTATTATTATATTATTTATAAATAAAATAAAATTTTGAATTTAATAATTAAATAACGCAAAAAAAAGCAAACAATGCGAAAAAATTGGCCATTCAATTAATTGACCTTCCTCTTTTCATTGATCAAAAAAACTTTTTGAATCATGAAATAATAAAATTTTTATTCAAAAAAAATTTTATATCCACTTTTTGAAAACATTAATTATGTAAAAGTTTTTTTTTTTTAAAAAAAACTGAAAAGATTTTCTTCTGTTCTTTCTATCTCATGACCATTCAATATGTCAAAGAGATCCCAAATGATATGTTCATTGGGTTTAATTCAATTGGAACAGGATCTTTTTCAGACATTTTTTCAGCAACTCATGTTAAAACAAATACAGAAGTTGCTTTAAAAATTTCTTTTATAACCAATTCAGATGAAATAAATTTAATGGATCAAGAAATAAAAATCAACAAAACCCTCAACCACCCATTTATATGCAAATTTTTCACAGAATTTGATACACCTCATTTAAGAATTCTTTCAATGGAACTTATTGATGGCGTTTCTGCTCTTGAATATGTTAATAAACGGTCTGGTCTCACGATACCAGAGGCACGGCAATTTTTTACTCAACTATTAATATCAATCGAATATTTACACAATGAAGCTCATATTACGCATCGAGATTTAAAGCTTGAAAACATAATGATTGACAGCCATGATCATATTCGTCTTATTGATTTCGGATTTAGTTCAAGAAATTTAATGATGTCTACATTCTGTGGTTCAATTCCATATTGCGCTCCGGAAATTCTCTCAGGACAGAAATATAGTAAAGAATCAGATATATGGAGTATGGGTATTATATTATATTCTCTTATACATGGAATATTACCTTTCCAAAGCAATAATATTACAAATCTAATCGATATGATACTACACGCAAATGCCACTTTTCCTGATGATTTCGATATTGATTTACGCGATCTTATAACACGAATGCTGATCAGAGACCCGAAAAAACGAATAACTCTTGATGAAATAAAAAATCATCCTTTTTTAAGAAACGAAAGAATTTTTCAAATTGACTATAAACGTCTTTTTTCACCTTCACAAAATATAATAATAAATTCAGAGCCAGATTCAATTTATCAGTTGAAATTATACAAGCATTACACTAATATTAAAATAAACGTTAATACAATTTCGCCAATTTTACGAAAAGAGCGTTCAAAATCATTGTATACGTCATCAGTTCATTCTCGTAAAAAAGACCTTCATGAAAAAGTTAATTTAAAAACTGATGATGTAAACCTTTCAATTGAAAGTAGAAAAAATTATTCGGAAAGTTTAAATACTCTTATTCAGTACGCCTTTATTCCAAATTCAAAATACTTTCTCCAGAAATATAAAACCAGAAGACAATTGATTTCAATGACAAACTCTTTAGGTCACATGATAAATAATAATAATATTAATGATTCTCCAAATCAGCCCGAATTAAATGATAACGAATTGGAAACAAAAAATAACCAGCTTTCAACTCGTTTCAGAGTTCAGTCATCACCTCATTTGGAACGAATCCAAAAAAATGTAATCAAATCTTCTACCGCTGATCGTTTATCTTCTCTTCTTCAACCTACAACGAAGAGTCAATTTTCATTCAAGAGATTTCATCCTCAATTAATGTCCTTAAACAGGAAAATAGAAATTTCTTCAGGTTTAAAATAATAATAATAAAAAAAAAGTAATTTTAATATTGATGACCCAAGAAACAAGAACCCAAACTGAAATATAGGTGACAAAGAGCAACCATTAGATGCAAATTCATCTTAAAAAGTGAAATGAACCAACTTTATATAATGATTGTTTTGTATTAAAAACAACAATAAACGAGTTCATGTCATTATCGATATTACCTAGTTCAGCTGTTAATATTGAATGAACAAATAACTGAATATATTTATTAAAAGCAATTTCTTTATGGCAGTTATATACAGCATTCATCAAGGCCGTCTTATTAAATGTTATAGTGAAATTCAATAAATCATTCAATTTTTCAATCAAACGAAAAAATTAGATTTGAATGTTTTTGATTTAAAATGTCTTTCATATTGATATCAATGCATTCTTGTCGTAATAATAATTCAACAATAATATTAATGGCATCTAGATGCAGCATTCATCAACGCCGTCTTATTAAATAGTTAAAGTCGATAAATCATTCAATTTTCAAATCAAATGAAAAAAAGGTTGATTTGAATATTAAAAGTGCTTTTTGATTTAAAATGTCATTTAAATAATAAATGTTTTAATTGTCACATTTATGTTTATGTCTCCGTCTTCTAAATAAGTGTTTCACAAGTGAGTAGGCTTGTTATTCTCCGATTCTCGAGATCGATAATTGATTGACTTTTTGATATCGATACATAAATATGCACAGATTCTCGAGATCGATTTCAGAGATCGAGAATTTTATTTCTCAGCTTTTGATATCAGAATTTTCAATTAAACTTTTTGATAAATATATGATCGTAATTTTATCTCAAATATTTCATAAAAAAGAATGTATTTTTTGATTTTAATCTTAAAATAAACATTAATACATTCTATTATTTATTTTTAAATATTTTAAAATCACAAATACCAATTATAAAAAAAGATAAATCTGTTTGAGATCTCGAGATCTCGGTAATTGATATCAAGTTTACAATTATTTTCATATCACATTTCATATCTGATATCTTGATAATCGATAATCTTGATATCAGATTTTAAAACTGATAATCGAGTATCAGATGCAAAAAAGTGACGTTTTTGATATCGATTCTCAAAATAACAAGCCTACAAGTGAGTATTAATCAAACTTGCATAAAAAAAGAAACATCACCTTATATTACGACATAAAGGCATTGATATTCAAAAAATTAAACATAAAGTATTATTCATTGAATTAAATACTTGAGAAAAAAACAAAACCACTTTTTCTCCAAAAGATTCTTTATAAAACAAATGCATCATCAAACTAGATTACTCATTCATATATTTGAAACACGAAAGATAAAATTATTTATGAGAAAAAAGTGATTTTTTCAAAAAAGAAGATAATATCACCGATCTTTACTTATTAAATTTATAACTTTTTGATCAATAAAACCAATAAAATAAAGAATTGAGTATTTATAAAATGAACAAAATCATGGTTTAGCTAACTTTTTCCCCATTAAATAAGCTTTTCTGAGATATTCGTCCCAATTTTGTTCTTGGTATAATTTTCTTTCAGGTGTAACAGTAGATTTAAGCCTATATGTATCAACATTTTTCACATGCTTCGTTATATATACTTTAAGTGAATCATAATCTCCAATAATGGATTTGTAAAAATAGTTTATAGAATTCATTGAATCGTCACCATTTTTGTTGCATGTTAATTCATCAATCATTGATTTTGGTGCTCCCATTGTGAATATTAAACCCCATTTTTGATCTTTTCTTGGATATAAATTTTTTCCTTCTGGATCTTCATAATCCAAAAATGGGTACAATAAACGTTCTGTAAAACATCTGAAAAATCCATTTGGCTGCCAAAAGTAGATCGGTGAACCTACAATTACTGAATCTGCCTCATAAATGCATTTTTCAATGATTGGTGAAAGAGCATCTTTATGGAAACAAGTGTTTGGAGGAAAATTTTTCAATTTTTTGCATGCCATACATCCTAAGCATCCAACAAAAGAATATTCGTGAAGATGAATTATTTCAGTTTGTGCACCTTCTGATTTTGCACCTTCAAGTGCTTTTTGAAGCATAATAGCAGTATTGTTTGTTTTACGTCCTCCATTGATAGCAAGAACCTTTCGAACACTCATTCAGAAGAAAAATGAATTAAAAAAAAAACACTTATAATTCGCTTTAATAAAATTCAATTGTTTATAATATATTGTTCTCACTTTCATTTAAACATATATTTGAATTTAATTGAAAGCCATTATAGCGATGTGGAACAGTTGGTTTAAGTTCGTGAGGCTCATAACCTCAAGGTCGGTGGTTCGAGTCCACTCATCGCTCTTTTTTTTTATATAAATATTGAACACAATAAAAGAAAGATCTCTTTTTCATAAAGGATATAAATTGCTTGTCTGAATATCATGACATGAGAGACAAGAATGAAAATGAAGATGGAATTACTAAAGCGATAAGAAACGACGACATTAATTAATTACAAATAATTTTTTCAAATAATATTAAACAAATATCGAAAAGAAAGCTGAAAAATAATACTTATATATATATATATATATATATATATATATATATATATATATATATAAATTCAAACATTTCACTCAAAATGATCAATAATAATAATAAGCGAACAAATTAATGTA
Source organism: Tritrichomonas musculus (assembly GCA_039105265.1). Lineage (NCBI taxonomy): Eukaryota > Parabasalia > Tritrichomonadida > Tritrichomonadidae > Tritrichomonas > Tritrichomonas musculus. The sequence goes on along the minus strand of JAPFFF010000016.1, from coordinate 2,847,376 downwards.
AATTTTTACTTATTTTATCTGCTTTCATCTTCGATTTGAGAAAAAACCAGCCATTTGCTTTTTGGTTTAATTAAGGATTACTTTTTTAGTGTATTAAGATTTTATTAAATTATTCGCGAAATGCTGCTTTATTCCAAATTTAAAAAAAAAAAAAATAAAAGAAAAACAGAATCCTTTGAAAATGTGATGGAGGCGTAAACTATTATCCGATATGAATCTTTTTGGATGAATCACACATCATTTTTATATATATATTATGATAAATTGCAAATAGATTTTTGTACATTTTTAATGAAATTGTTCTCATTGCCATCTCTGCAGAAAAGGAAAGTCAAATTTACAGGAATCATAATAATTAAATCATTGCATCCATTAAATATATTTCGATCTAAGTATTTTATTGGTGACTTTTCATCAATTTCTATTATTTTTAATTGTTTGCAACAAGAAAAAGCAGAATCGCCAATTACACTGAGATTTGATGTGATAATAAAGCTTTCGATTGAAGATTCAAAAAACGCATATTTGTCAATTGTGTGAAGTTTTGAATTGAGTGGAATTTCAATTGTTCGAAGCTTTTGGCAATAAGAAAACGCGTATTGATTAATTTTGGAGAGATGAAGAGGAATTTTAAAGCTCTCAATTGAAGATCCAAAGAAAGCTCGTGTATCTATAATTTGAAGCTTTGAATCTTCATGTATTTCAATGGAATGCTGCTTGAAACAACGTTCAAATGCATATGGACCAATTACTTTGATAAAGCTTGGAATTTCAATTGTTATGATGTTTCGCGCACAAAAAACAAGAACATCAAAATATTCTGTTTGATGAACGTCTGATTTTCCAATGACCATTTTGTCAGAATATGTTGAGTATCGTGGATTGCTTGTACTAACAATCACTTTTGTTAGCTGTAGCGCATTGCAGCACCACCCTTCACTCAACATGATGAGGCTCGATGGCAAAAATAAATTTTCAATTGAAGATCCATCAAAAGCTCCACTTTCAATTGTTGAAAGATTTGAATTTTCTGGAATCTCAATTGTTCGAAGATTCTGACAGTTGCAAAAAATACTTTTACTAATTTTGGTGAGGTGAGGTGAAATTGTAAACCTTTCAATTGCTGTTCCTGAAAAAGCATCATTTTCAATTGTTTCAAGCTCTGAATTTGGCGGGATTTCAATACTTCGAAGTTGTTTGCAAAAAACAAATGCAAATTCTTTGATCTGCTTGAGGTGAGGTGGAATTGTAAAGCTTTCAATTGATGATTCTGAGAAAGCTAATCTATCAATCGTTATTATTTCAGAATCTGCCGAAAATTTTACAGTTTTAATTTCGGAAAACTGGAATGCCCAGTGCAAAATGCTAGTAATAACATATTCTTTTGAATTATAGACAATTGATCGAGGAATTAATATTTCATCTGTTGTTACTTTATTTCCAATGATGCTAACTGTTTTTCCATCATCGTTAATCGAAAAAATGAGATCTCCTTTTTCAATTTTTTCTTTTGCTTTTAAGAAATGATGATTTTTATTCATTTTACTATCTGAGAAATATTTCAATTATTTTATTTGAAAAAGTGGATGTAAAAATAATCAAAAAAAAATATAAATAAGAGTTTTTTTTGAACATATGCTTATTAAAATCAAAGCAATATCAATATTTCATATTAAATTAAATTCAAAACTCTGACTTATAAAGAGTTTCAACTCAAACAGAAGAGAATGAATAAATATCAATACATATTTTGAGCAAAGATTCGTTTGAAAACTAATAATCCATGTTTAAATGAACAAAATTCAAATTAATATTAGTTTCTGCAATTTATTTGAAAATAAGCATTTTTTTTTTAAGTTTGGGAAATTGGATATACAATTTATGCCATAAAAATTTAAATTCAAATGAATAAAGAACACACTTTTACTTAATTACATTACAATGACAGTCTGTCATTGACAGACGCAGTTTATTTAATATAAAAATATACTTGACGAATTACTGAATTTTGCGTAATCTTTTTTCATATCATCTTTTTTATGCTTAATTATTTTGGATTTATCTTTTTTGTTATTATCAACTTTTATATTTTTATATGGTGAGTTAAATGTAAACTGAACTTGCATTTGACCAAGAACTTTTCTTTTAATATCTTCTTTTTTTGTTTCTTCAAAACCATTAACTTGTTGTTCCCGCATTTGTTTAGAAATCGGGTAATAGATATTATAATTTTTTACTTGAGTATTGATTGGATGACTTAAATCTCTTTTTATTTTTGGAAGACTTGATGTATAAATAATTGTAGAAGCAATAATTGGATCTTCATTCAAAAATTTTTTTTTACGGAATACCATTACAATTCTTTTTGTTTGATTGGTTATGTTTAATGAAAAAACATAATTTGATTTGCACATTTTCTTCCCTTTAATTTTAAAATGTTGCTTTATATTTTCTGGTTTTGTCGTAATACTAATACGAATCTCATCTTTACTTTTAATAACATTTTTGGGAAGATAAAACGCTAATAAATGAATATTAAATCCTATTAAAAATGTATCTTTGCTTTGGGTTATTGGGGAATTCATTTAACTTGAAAAAATGAAATGCCATCACCAAAATTTTATTGAATATGAAATTTAAAATAAAATAAATAATCAATTGAAAATCATGATCGGGTTCAGAAATTTCAAAACATTCTCAAAAAAACATGTAAAAACTTCACAAATATTTTTTAGTATTTAAATTTTTATTTAGAAACTTGACTTTGCTTTAAATAACAAAATCTTCAAAAAATTTCATTATATTTTTAAATATTCATGTAAAAAGTGAAATTTCACTTCAATTTTGATAAATATTTATAAAAAAATTTATATAATGAAGGAAAAAAAAAAGAATTTTATAATACAAAATAAACGATCTTACTGTTTATTGAACAAAATTTAGAGATGAAATTCATCATCTTTTTTTTTTTTTTGGATCAATAATTTAATAAAAAAAGATTTACATTGAATTAACGAATAAGAAATGTGGAACATTCAAATTTAAAATAATTAGCATCAAATACATCTGATATAATAATTGAGTAATTAAAGGATGAAAGATAGTGTTAATTAAACCACATCCCTTTTCATTAAAATCAATTACAAAGCTTGGATCAAAAGTATCATCTGTTTTATAGATGAATGACTCTGACATTTCTTTTTTGTTCTCTTTTTTCATGAGAGGAGGAATGATAAAATCGCCACTGTTTTGAGTAATGATTGTGTAATCATAAGAAGTATTACTGAAGTCGAAATCTGTAAACAAAAATTCAGGCATTGTGAAATTAACATCATCAAATTTTATTTCTTCGTTTGGCTGATCATAAAAATTAATAAATGGAATTTCATCATCTACTTTTTTGTTGTCTTCTTGAGTTGGTTCGTCAGTTCTCTTCCTTTTACGTATTGTCCAGTTCCTCATTTCAAAATATCTTCCTTTAAAGTAAGGCATTGCATTATAAAGTAATTCTTGATTTTCTCCTTTTGTTGGAATCGTAACAAATCCCATTTTAACCAGAGCACCGTTAATAGAAGATTTACTTTTTCCAAGTATAACGATTAACTGGCGTATGTTGATTGAAATAAATTCTTCATTATCAATTGAATTATTTTGATTGATGCCAAAACTAAAATCTTTCTTAGTATTATTATCATTTATCCAAATAACACCACATACAAGACACCTCTTCCAATCATCTTCGTCATTTCTTATACAAAAATTTTTAATTGCTTTGATTGCGTCTTGGCATGTGGATATTCTTTTATTTCTTGCATATCTGTTTTCTGGCGATGTTAGATCTTTTTGTAATTCTCGATATTGACTTTGATCGTCTTCAGAAATTAAATTGAAATATTCAGGCGTCTCCAATTCTTGGTTTTCTTTGATTTTTTTGTTGTTCCTATTATAATTATTTGGTTTAAAACCGTCGCTTGAAAAAAATTCCATTGGCAGACTATCTATAATGCGCCTTTTAAATAAATGTGATACGATATTTTTTATAAAATTTTTATTTCAAAATAATGGTTGTTCGAACAACCTTTTATTTTTAAACTTTTTGTTAAAAATTCTCAATTTTAAATATTTCATTTAATATTTTAAAATAATAATTTTAAAGGTAAAGAAGATTTTTTGATAATTACTAATGATAAATTTCAATTATTTGAATTATTATTAAAAAATAAAATAAAATAAATTTCATTTTTATTCAATAATTTCCAGAAAATTTTAATTTTATCATTTGGCCTTTTCATTCAAATTCATTCAAATTTGATTGAAATTGTGAATTCAAAATTTGAAGCAATTTCTTTTCCACAAAAAAAAAAAAATGTTTCAAACATATTATAACTCATCCCACAAAAAAGATATTATATTATATATCTGATTGGAAGTAAAACTGAAATGGTTGAATTATCATTATTACTGATTGAAAATTCAATGAATATTCTACATCTAAAAGAGTATATAATGCCAAGTATTCTATTGATAAAAACATTTTTTCAACTTGCATACATTTGTTTCATTCTTTTTTTTTTTTTTTTTATAAACTAATCATGAAGCTTATTTATTATAATAGAATTTCATGAAGTCTTAATATGGTATTGGTATCATACTAAGATTATATATATCGTCAAAATTATCACAACAAAACATCAAGTATATATATAAAAAAATAGGCATATTATTTAATTTCTGAAAAACAAACAATCTTTCTAGAAAGAGGAAAATTTGTTGTAAACTAATAGCTATGATGAATCCAACAAATGAATTTTCAAAAAACTAGAAAAAAAAAAATCAAAAACAATTGATATAATTTGATTTTTTTATTCACCTAGTGGTTTATTTTCGATAAAGTAATCGACAGTTTTTTTCTCATCTTTATCGTTACTTATGAAGTATTGGGTAGCAATTTCAATAGATGTGCTGAATAATTGACAAATTCTTTTTACAGATTTGATTTCGTCTGGTGTCAAATCCTTTGTAAAATCAAATAAATACTTCTGGTAACCAGAAATTACTTGGCCTGGTGGTGGACCAAATCCAGGTACTTTTGGAGGAGGCGGACTTTTATATAGTTTGACATTTTCATATACTGATACATCAATCTTAATATTGAGGTCATGCCAAATTTGTTTGTAGGTTTCTTTGAAGAGTTCGTCACTAATTGATGGTGACAATCTATTTTTGACAGATTCAATCTGTAAAATAGTAGGATCTAAACCAAGTTCATATACAATTTCTTCTACTTCTTCCCGAGCATTTTGTCTTCTAGTGCATTCCATAAATTCAATGACATTTTCGAGCGCGATTGGATACTTTTGAATAACTCGTTGAAAAACTTGATCCAATAGACTTATACCGTTTGGCGAATAGAGTGGGATAAAATATCTTAATAATTTATAAGCTTCAATTGAGTCTTTATGAATAGCTTTGGGTCCATACTTATTTTTTGGATTTTCGGGTGGAAAATGGGCTAGTATAAAATCATTCTCGACTATATTAAGAGATTCAATAGTTTGGTCATCTTTTAATACTTTCGCTTTGAAAAGAAGTTTGATTTGATTGGGGTCGGCGATTTTGGCTTCTTGTGAGAGTTTTTCTTTAGCTTGTAATATTTTATCTTTATTATCAATTTCTATTTCATAATATTTTTTTTGTAATGTTCGAAAACGAATAAGAACCATGTCAAAATTTATTTTAATGAAAATTTCTCAAGGCCAATTAAAGGTGAAATACACAAATTATATTTCATATCAATCTTCCAACGAGTATATCAAATATTTAGTCTTCAAAAGTTATCATGAAATTATTTCGTTTAGATGTAAAATACATATAAGCGTACTAAAAGTACTTTTTATTACTCAATAGGCTATTAGGAATCTATGAAAAGAATATCTTAAAATGTTAAATTGGAAAAAAAAAAAGTTTACTTTTGTGTATGGAATCATCATATAAATGTTAAAAAAAATTGGGAAAAAAAAGAAATTTTTGGTATTGAATAAAAATTTTTGAATAAAGAATGTTTATATATATTTAACAAGATTGGCTTGCATTTATACTTCATAAAAAACTAAGAAAATGGTCTTAGTCTTAGTTCAATGCAAATGATAAGCTTATCATTTTCATTAAAGAAACTTTTTAAATGAGATCATTCACAAAAAGTGGGATCGTTCACATTTTTAAAGGCACCTGTAGAGGAAGATACTTTTGAATAACTCTGAAAATAGTATAATGCAATTTCTTTTATATCTTATAAATTTCAATTAAGTATGTATAAAATTGTTTCAATTAAAAGTATAATAATAATAATTAAAATACAATTAACCTATTATGCAAATTTTATAAAATTCAAATAAAATATTCATATCAAAAGTGATGAAATTGCATACTTTTTATATGATTCTTCATAATTAGGATATTCATTATAATCAATACTATCATTACTTTCATTATCTTCAATATCTTGTTGCTCACAAACTTCTGTTAATTTTGATGTTTTATTTTTTAAAACTGATTCGGTTAATGGCTGGATAAATCTCAAATAGCTATAATATTTCTTTAAATGCTTATACCAACGATTCTTTACATTGCTTCCAGAACGGCCAGGTATGTGATGCGATATTTGAACCCATTTTGCACCAAGTATTGGAAGGAGAGTTAAAATTATTCCATCTTCTTCTTTTGTCCAAGGCTCGTTAGTTGTAGCTTCTGATAAATAATTAAAATACCTATCTCTGCACTGTTTTGCACTTCTCGATGGCATCAATTCTGATATTTTCATCCAATTTAATGCACCAAACTTGTTTATTAAACATTTCAGCATCTCGTCCTCTTCTGGCGTGAATTTTTTTCTCTTTGTTGCTTTTTTTGTTATCAGCTTATCTTTGCATATTTGTTTGGGAGGGCAAAACATTTCAATCATTATAATTAATTATTTATAAAGCTCAGAAAAAAGGGTTCTTCTCATTCAAATTATTTTTGAAAAAGATTTCTAACCGGCTGATTGAAATTTGAATGCTTGAAAAAATCTTTTTTTTTATTTTGTAAAGAAAAATTTGAATGTGGAACCATTTTTTTTCAAATTTAATGTGCTTTAAAAATCAAAATCAGAAGATCAATTGATTTCGCATCTTCAATAATGAAAGATTCATCAGGACGAATGACGATCGCATTTTCATAAATTGCGAGAATTTGCTGAGCTTTTTCACCTTCAACTTTAATTTCCTTGTTAATTGCGATGTTCAAATTTGTCAGCAATTGAAGTAATTCAGCACGGAACATCATTGTTGTCCAAGTTGAAAATGGCTCAACCTTTATTTGTTGAACGGCACATGAAATCGATTTCTGAATGAGATAGCAGACGTAATCAATGGAGATTGTTGAAAGAGGAGGACAATCACAAACGTTCTCAAATTGATCGACACCTTCTGTTGGTGTCCAAGAAGAGAGATCGATTAATGTTTTCATCTTCAGTTCGGGGACAACTTTGAGTGTTTTAGATGTCTTTGATTGTGATGCTTTTCCATCTTTCGCTGTTTAAACAGCCAAGAAGTCAAGAAAACTGTTTCTAATGGGGCCTTTGTCGAGAATTGTCGACAAATGTGTCCAATGTCAGAGAACAAAGAGACAGGTGCATTGAACTCGAGTTTCGACAACAAAATCCTACAGTTTGAAATAATTCGTCCAGCTGAAGCTTTCGTGCTGACTGATGAATAAAAGATAGAAGTGAAGAACTTGACAGCAAGAGAAATATCAGAAGAAACAATTTTCATCTTGGCAAGTTTGTTCAAACTTGACTTACAAAACACTTCGATTGAACCTGTAAATTTCGATTTCAACTCATTTGCAAGATCAGTGAATCCTTTGGAACTTTGCAAGACTTGAAAGGGAGTTCATCATGTCCTCTACTTTTGCATCATGCTGATATGTGAAAACATAAGGCATTAAAAAAAATAGAAGAGAAAGGCCACTTTTAATGTCAATTAGATCTCTGTTTTGCTTCCTTGATCATCAGAGAAGTAAGTGAGTTGGGCTGTTGTTTTACTTCATCTTTGAGATTGACTTGTCATCATCGCCATTTTTGGCATATTCCTTGAACTTCGACTTTGGAGAGAGAATGTTATGGGCTATTATATAGAGTGACAATTCTTAATTCGAAGCAAAGGAGTTATCGACAATTTTTGGCAAATATTTGGAGACAAATTTTTTGAAATCGTTACATGTTCTTGTGCTTTCTGATAAATGTCATTATGAGCTTCTGCTATATTCTTGAATATGTACGAAATTATTCCTTTCTCTTTCTTGTCCTAACTCCACTTGTAGTTCTCTTGCGGAATTTCCAATTGGCATTGAGAAGTATAGTTTTCTCCTCTTACAAAATATATGCAAGATTCAATATGATATGGAGCAAGTTCTGGATTGAACTTCTTTTCAATATACTTGTCATAGTACTCTTTCAAAGTGCTCTTCATTCGCTTGTGCTTAGTGAATAGAGAAGTGCCCAAAGAGTGTTGGCTGTACCAATGTAGTTCCTTTCTTTGGTGCAATTCTAAAAGATCAAAGATAAATTGATGTTCTCGGTATTCTGGATGGCAAACAAGGAGATTTCCCATTAAATTGGTGAAAAATGACATCGACTGGACATGAATTTGTCCTTTTGTTGACCTTTTGGCAATGGACTCAAGATCATTGAACTTTTTGGGAAGGCTGCCATAATCTAGCTTGGAATCATTCCCTATGTATATGTATTGGGAAAGTGTGAGGTAGATTTGAATTGAGATATCTGTATTATTTTGTTGAGGCATCCGTTTAATTAACAGGTCATTTGCATCTTCATCTGGCATCTTTGATGAAAGCATATATAGAATATCAGACCATACTTTGCCGTTAATAAGACGAAGTCGTTCATAAAACGGAGGATGTTGTGACACTCAACTTTCCATGATCAAATTAAAGATGTTGTGACACTCTTCTTTCGTTATCTCGGTCGAATCAAAGAATCTACTAAATATTGAAAAGTTGATCGCTGATATAAGTCTTCCCAATCTATGTCTCGCATGCTTTTGAAAAAGGTTAATGTCGGATTCCCTTTTTCATTGATATTGAAGTTCGGCAAAAGAGACACAAGATTTGATAGACTCGTATCCAGTTGTGATGAAGCAACAAATGAAGCGTTGTAAATGATTTTTTTGATATCGCTATCGATTACTGCTATTTGACTGATGTAGTCGTATATTACATTTTCTTTTTTGCTTTGCGATTGTTTCTCAAGAAAATTTTGAAAAACTTGATCAACAATTCTTTCAAATGGACGCAATATAGCCAAAAATATATCTGTTTATTACAAGGTATGACATCTCAGGATTAGTAAATTAATGAAAAAATAATTGCATTTTCAATTCTAATTTTTTCTAGCCAACATCAAGTGTAGAATCTCAAATAATTTGGTTTTCAAATATATTAATTTTTAATAATATTTAGTATTCAAAATATCATCAATCACAATTATCTCAATACCAACAACCTTAAAATAAACAAGCACAACCTCAATCTCAAAAGCAACCAATTTCTACAGGACAACTTGGTTCTTTTGATGAAAAATTTTATGAAATTATTTTACCATTCAATTTATTTGGGAAAAAAACAATTATAATCATAATAGCTTTTGGTAAACATAAATTTTTTGCATTAAAAGCAATTTTTAAATTTGTTTGGGAACAAAATTTTGTTCATATTTTCAATTAAAATTAATAGAAATATAGATTTTGTTTTTTCCACTTTTATTCAAAAAAATAAATTTTATTTGATTATATTCAGAAAAATTGAAACAATTTATAAATATTTTACACAAAAAGTTACTTTTAATCTCAATTTATATATAATTATTCAAAATTTGAAAAGTTAACAATATAAACAAATCATTTCTAAAAATGTTTTCGTTATTTACGAAAAAGGCTACACATCCAGAATTTCAAAATTTAACCGAATCCAATACGATTTTTATTCAGATTGAGAGTGAAATTTCAACAATTGTTCAATCCTTATCTGATCAATCTAATAAGATGATTTTTTCAACTGGAAATTTTTCAAATTTGATTTTTCTTCTTCAAAAAATTTCAGAATCTTTGAACATTTTCAGTCAAACAGCTTCTGTTATTAATCAAGAAATATTTAATCTTCAGAAACTCAATGAACAGTACACAAAGAAAAAAAAATTTAACGATCAAAAGAAATCTGATGAATATCAAAAAGAAATTGTTTCAAAAATAACTACCGTGTTATGCATGATCTCTGAAGAAAGAAAAAGAGAATCTGCTGATATTATTCAAAAAATTGATGGAATTAAGCAAGAATGTTTCAGTATAAGCTTACCAAAGCCTGAAACATCAATTGATATTAAAAAATTGCAAAAAATTGTAGAAAAGAAAGAAAAATATATGTCAAATGAGGTTTTGTTTGAAAATGACGATGATGACTTGATTATTGTTAAGGAATTAAATGGAATTGTTGACTCATCTTCATCTGACGATGAAAATGAAGCAATGGAACAACAAAAAACTGAGGATATAATTCGTGAACAAGAAAAGAAAGAACAAGAACTACTTGAACAACAAAAGAGAGAACAAGAACTACTTGAACAACAAAAGAGAGAACAAGAACTACTTGAACAACAAAAGAGAGAACAAGAACTACTTGAACAACAAAAGAGAGAACAAGAACTACTTGAACAACAAAAGAGAGAACAAGAACTACTTGAACAACAAAAGAGAGAACAAGAACTACTTGAACAACAAAAGAGAGAACAAGAACTACTTGAACAACAAAAGAGAGAACAAGAACTACTTGAACAGCAACGAAAAGAACAAGAACTACTTGAACAGCAACGAAAAGAACAAGAACTACTTGAACAACAAAAGAGAGAACAAGAACTACTTGAACAACAACGAAAAGAACAAGAACTACTTGAACAGCAACGAAAAGAACAAGAACTACTTGAACAGCAACGAAAAGAACAAGAACTACTTGAACAACAAAAGAGAGAACAAGAACTACTTGAACAGCAACGAAAAGAACAAGAACTACTTGAACAGCAACGAAAAGAACAAGAACTACTTGAACAACAAAAGAGAGAACAAGAACTACTTGAACAACAAAAGAGAGAACAAGAACTACTTGAACAACAAAAGAGAGAACAAGAACTACTTGAACAACAAAAGAGAGAACAAGAACTACTTGAACAACAACGAAAAGAACAAGAACTACTTGAGAAACAAAAGAAAGAACAAATGCTTAAAGAGCAGCAAAGAAAAGAGCAAGAACTCAAAAAAGAGCAAAAGCGAAAACAGGAACTTCTTGAGCAGCAAAGACTTTCTGAACAAGCACCAAAACAAAAGAATGAAAAGCAAAACAGAAGATTTCACTTCAACAAAGATATAAAAAAAACAATACAGCAACAGAAAATAAATGGAAATAAACAAATGATAGGCTATATTTCAATTAAAAAAGCTTTATACTGCAATCTACGAAAAGAGCAAAAACGTTGTGAAAAGCCCCAAAATCAAAAACAATAGAAATGATAAAAACACTTAAACAAAAATAGATGAATTGTAATATCTTTCAATAAGACTTTCCTCTTACATATGTAAAAACATAAAATGATAAATCCTTTCCTTTATTATGAAAGTAAGGTGAAATTGTAGCAAAAAAGACGATTTTTTTTAATATAAAAAAATGTATACTTTATAATGAGCATTTTCACAGTGTTTTCCTATATATAAGAAGCTCCAATACTACTTAAAGACTAATGAACCATCTTAATATCCTGTGAAACATTAATGATACATCGTTTTATAAAGGAATCTTCTTTTATTTGCCATTCTTATTAAATTTATTTTGTCGTCAACTAAGAAAATAATAATAAATAAATAAATAAAAAACTAGTTTTATTTGTATATAAAGATCTATATTATTAAAATCAAATCAGGATTATAAAAAAAATAAAGAAGCATCTTATTAGTTGAGCTTATATAAATAATGAATTATTTAGTAAAAAAAGATCATACTTAGTCTAAATCCAAATGATCTTTAAGCTATTTATTGTTTTGGGGAATTTTAATGATTCATAACTTTTATCTTTTCTGAACAATGGCATTTCACCTTTTGTAACAATGTAATACATAACAACTCCGAATGAGTAAACATCAACTTTTTCATTGTATTGAGTACTTTCATCAAATATTTCTTGTGCCATAAATACAAAAGTTCCAATATTTTTTGTCAATTCAGTGTAAGTAGTTAAATCCATAACTTTTGCTATTCCAAAATCACATAATTTAACATGTTTTTTGATGTATATAAGGATATTTCGCATCTTTATATCACGATGAATGACTTTATTTTGATGAACATATTTCATTGCTGAGCATATTTCATAAATAACACCAACAAGTTCATAGTATTTAAAATTTTTGATTACTTTTTCTAAATTGAATTTGCAATACTCAAGTAAAATTGCAGGCTTCATTTCTTTACTGCCATAGAAGAAGCCATAAACTTTTTCAATGTTTGGACGATCGAGACATTTCAGAAGTTCATATTCAGAGTAAAGTTTTCTTGCCTTTTCAAAATCAAATGTTGGTTCTTCTTGATTATTATCATAATTATGATCATCATCATCATTCCAGTTAATTTGAGTAGAAGTTTTTGTATCATTTGATGACTTGAAAATTGTTCTATTTAACATTTTAAGACAAAGAAAACCTCGTTTTGTATAAATATTGGGAACTCTGTAGACATCAGATGTTGCACCACTATCAATCAAAGTACTTTTTTCTAAAAGTTGCTCCATAGTGTCGGCGTCTAAAATTTTTATTTTTTTCATTTCCTCTTCAAAAGATTCAAAGATTGAAAGTATTTGTTGCTTAGGAAGAAGAGACTGAATTATGCTTGATAAATATGATTATCTATATATAAAATAATAAATTATGTCTGATTATGTATTTCAATTTTTCTTGTTTTTTCTTTTGTCTGAAATATCTTTTTCTTCATATTTTGAAGCCAAATTCTATGTTGACTTTGTAATGCATTTCTATCTTCAAGAATTTTGTTAATAGAAGTTTTGATATCTGTAAGTTCACTAATTAAACTAGTTTCCATTTCTATATATTCATTTTTTGTTGAATCAAAATCATATTCAACTTGCGATAAGGCATCTTTATCAGCATCATATTTTTCTTTTTCAGCGAAATTAAAATTATTATTGTTTGTTTTTAATAAATGCAATTCTTCTTGACTTATTAGTGAACTTTTAAATGAATCTTTATTACTTTTAATATTTTGAATTATTAGTTCAAGATTATCAAAATATTTATCAGGATTTTTTATTATTTCAGATGAATATTTTTTATATCACATATCATCGTAACTTTAAGGTACAAATCCAGTACGTTATTTTTTGAACAGGAGAACGTTTATTATTTGAATAGTTGCATGTCTCTGAAAAAGTTTAAATTGACTAGGTTTGTTTTTGACACTTATTTTACAATTTAAATAAATATTATGACATGTTATATGAAATGGATGAAAATAATCGTTTTTTATTTAACATGTCATTTAATTCTTTGAGAATGTCAAAAAAAATTGCGGTTACTAAACGTACTGGATTTGTACCTTAAATGCTACCCATTTGTGATGCTACAGAACTTTTCCCATTTTTAAAATATTTTTATTAATAATTTTTCTTATATTTATACTATTAAAAGAAATAAAACTCTAATATTTAATTTTCTTTCAAAACTTGATCGTTTTTTTGTCGGTTGCTCCCTTATCTTTTTATTCAATTTTTTTTTCAAAAATTTTTTTATTAAAAATTCTTTAATTTTTAAAGGTCTTCATAATCAAAATCATCATCATCATTCGTAAACCCAAAATGCTTTTTTTCACCTTTATGTCCCAATTCTGCAGCTTTCTTTAGATATTCAATTGATTTATTATAATTCGGTTCAGATACATTTCCAGTCTTATAAATTGTTCCTATGTTATAATAGGCATCAGCGCAGTCCAATTTAATAGATTTGTTGAAATATTCTAAAGCCTTATCAAAATTCTGTTGAACTATATTTCCTTCATAGAAAAGCAGTCCGATACGATTATAAGCCTGTCCTGAGCCCAATTTACCAGCTTTTTCATACAATTCTAAAGCTTTTGTTACATTCTTCTCGACTCCGAGTCCAATTTCGTAGCATTGGGCAATTTTAAAGAGTCCATTTGCATCGCCAAGATCGAATTCTTTTTGATAAAACTCGATAGCTTTTGTGAAATTCTGTCCCATTTTATTTTCACTTGCATAAATCGAACCAAGAATGTAGTAAGCAAAAGAAGTTTCCGCTTTTTCTAGCAATTCGAGACTTTTGTTTAAATCAGCTTTGCATCTCTTGCCTATTATGTATTGATAAGCGAGGTTTGTAAAAGCGTAAAAATCGCCACGTTCGCCTCCTTTCAAAAAGAATTCCTCAGCAATTTTGAAATCAATTTCAAAAAAATTATCATCAATGTACATACATCCGATGTTATTGAATGAAAACATGTTGTTTAGCTTGGTACCTCTTTTAAAATATTCGAGTGCTTTTGCATAGTTAACTTCAACACCGAAACCAAAGCGATAACAATAACCAATCCGATTGACTCCAAACGAATTCCCTTGATCTGTTGATTTTTCATAATATTTCACAGCTTCTTGAAAATCTTGGTCAACAAATTCGCCACTTTCATACAGTATTGCAATCATGTAAGATGAAACTTTGTTTCCTTTGTTCGATGACATTCGAAGATATTGGATCGATTTCTCTAATGAACGCTCTGTTTTGTTACCAAGGAGGGCATCAATCGCTAAATATAAATATGAATCTGCTATTGCTTTATTTTTGGTCGTATTTTCATCTTTTTCTAATTGAGATTTTAACATAGCATTTTCAGAACGAAGAAGTTTGTTTTCTTCAACAAGTTTCGCAATGATTTCTTGCATCTTTTCTTGCTTTTGTATTTCAGTAACTGATTTTGGTTCGGATTTTGCTGACTTTTCGCATAAAACAGGATATTGTTCTTCAATTGGATTATAACCAGATTCACATTCATAACATCCGTATACATTATCGCAAAAAATACAATGCTCAGGACATTCATCCGAATAAGATTTTGGTATGAGAAATGTTAAAAGTAGTAACAAATTCATTTGTAAAATTGGGCTGAATTTATGATTAATTCAAAAAGTTTTAATGCTTTTAATTTTAATCTTTAAATTAATTAAAATATCTTAAAATTGTATGAAAATTTTATTTATTAAATTATAAATATAAATTAATAAATTGTTTTAAAAATATTAAATAACGAAATAAGTCAAAATTTTGGTTAAATTTTTGCATCTTGACAAAATTAGCTTTTTTAACAAATTATTTAAAATTCATGATTTTTTAATATATTAAAAAATCACTTAGAAGCAACAAAGAATCAACTTAAGCAAACAAATTGATATCAACCAAAAACAGCACGAAATAATCTATCAATTTGAGCACAACGAGCAAATCAAAGAACAAATCGATGAACTAAAAGATGACAAATTAAAACTTGAGAAGAATCTTGAAGAAAAGAAGCAAAGAATTAAAGAAAATGAGGAATATCAAATCGAGAATGAAAAACGTGAGAAAAGAATTGAAGAACAAAATAAAAGAAATCAAAAAATTGAAAATATACTTAGCGAACAACAAAAGCAAATCGACGATAAATCGAAATATAATGATGAACAAGCAGAAAAAATTCAAGAGTTAATTAATATTTAATGCCAACTCTTGAATAAACAGTCTTAAAACTAAATTAAAATATTTAATATACCTGCTCCAAAATCCAACAGAAGAAATTGAATCGATTAGATTTAATTTCAAATTAGTTGAAAACCATAATAAAGTCATCAATACAAAAAATATTGAAAACCAATTAATCGTTGATCTTTTAGAGATCAAACTTGAAGAAAAAGACAAAATAATTATTTTGTTCTTCAATTCTTTTCACACGTTTCAAAATCATGAATTTTCGTTTCAAGTTCTTCCTTCTCGTTTTTGAAATTATCGAAATGTTTTAATTGTTTTTCTAGTTCTGGCTTTTGCTGGCTTGATTGCTCTTTTTTCTGAATTAAATCTTTATTTTTTGAATAAGTTCGTCGTACTTTTGTAATAGTTTATTTGCTTGAAGTTTAAGCTATTTTAAATTTTGAGTTCTTTTTTCAAGTTTTTGTTCAAGTGCAATTTTAGTTTGTTCGAAATTATTAAATTGATTTGATTGATCTTCTTTGTTCAATTCGAATTCTAATGTTTTTTCTTGCAGTTTAATTCTAATGTTTCATGATTTGCTTTTGTAACAATATTTCTTTATCATTCTATCACTACACTTTCTTAATTTGGATTAGAATTAAATAACTTTCACTTTTTTCTGCAAAATTGTTTTTTTGATGATCATCGCAGGTACATATATTCTGGATTACCAATATAATTCTGACCAAACCGATATTCTTCAAATACAGATTTCTTGATGTGTTTCGTGCTGTTTTCAATGTCATTGTAAACTGTGAGAAAAATCAAGACAAGATCATTACGTGAATAATTAAGATTATTGTAAATATTTTTGGTTTCATAGAAATGATCTACAATATTGTAAATACTTACTTGATCAAAATGAATTTCAATCGATTTCATGAAGTTACTGAACAGCTACGCCAAAAATTGTTTCAAGAATATCTCGTCTTGAAAAAATATTATTTTATGAACTTTTGTGTAGAGAAGCATTAGATAATCTCTAAAACACATAAATATATTCAATATTAATTGAAGAAATCAATTTATGAATTATAATTATATAAAATATTCCATATTTGAATTTTTTCAATTAAAATTTTGACGATTATTTTCAAGTCAAAAAAGAAAATTTTGCCATATTGTTGAAAAATCATTTTTCTCATGAATGCAGATCTAAATTTAAAAATTGAATTAGAGACTGAAAGTATTTTTAATGAATTATCAAGGATTTCATCAATTATTAATCAAGTAACAGAAAAGAATTCAGATCTAACAAAAGTTCTTGTTCTTGGTCAAGCTGGAAGTGGGAAAAGTTCAATTATTAGTACATTAACAAATCAGGAAGTAAAAGTTAAGAAAAAAGAAAAAAAATTTCTAAAATTTCTTGAAGGTAAAAACATTTTTAACGAATATAGAGACAATCCAGACAAATATTTAATCACAATTGATAACAATTCAAAAATGATTTATTTTGAATGTCCTATTGAAACAGATGAAAATCTCAAAGGTAAAATTATTCGATCATTCTTCATTGACAAAATATTTCAAGAAAATCCAAATCTCGAAAATAAAATAAAAATATTATTGGTTGCTTCAATATCAGATATACAATGCTGTCATGGCACAAATATTTATGTGTTGGTTGATTTCATTTGCAATCTTTTAAATTTCAATGAAAATTTAATCAAAAATGTTGGATTTGTCATCACAAAATGTGATCGTCAAGATAATAAGTATTTGATTGTAGATGAATTAAGTTATAGAAAAGAATCACTCTATAAATTAATGAAAAATATGAGTATTGATAATTTTTTCTCATTTCCAATACCAAGAAAAGATCAATTAAATGCTCCTTATCATTACGAAGATCATGATTCTTTGATGCAATTTTTGGCAAAAGATCCTCTCGTTAATCCAAAATACAAAATAGAAATAAGTGATTATCGCATGACAATTGTTTTAGATATTATTTTGCATAAAATGTCGAAATTGATGAAAAACATTTTTGATAAAATTGAAATTGAATATCAAGAATGCATCAAATCAGAAGAAAAGTGTCATTTGAAAGATTTGATGTTTGATGTAATGAAACATGAATTTAAAAGTGTTAAAGATATTGAAACATTCTTCAGAGAGAACATTCAATCAGTCTCTGAATATGAAGAATATCTAAATGAAATGAAGTCAATTGAGTATTTGGATTCATTCATGTCAAAAGTATTTGATTCAAAATGGAGTTTAGAATTAAATAAAATGATTTGCTCATTATCACAAGAAACAATTGATTCTCTCCATTTAACAGATAATTCTTAATTAATAAAAAAAAAATTATTTTTAATTTTATGCATTTGATTGCTGAATTTTAATGCAAATCAAAGGAAATCAAAGTTTCCAGCATGCTTTCGAATTAATTCAAATAAAAATATGTTTCTTCAAAAATTGATAAACCGTTATTTTGGTTATTCAAAAAGTTGTATAAAGTATTTAATTATAAATTGACAGCAATTCGGTAAGAAATTTTGTGAATATAGTTTTTTATAAATTTTTATATTATTTGATTTCATTTTTATATATAATATTATCAATTAATCAATCAATAAATAATGCTGATGATAAAAAACAAAATGATGTTTCAAATGATGAATCACATTTTAAGGAGGAGTCTCATTTTGAATTTTAAAAATTTTTCACAATTTTTGAATAGGAACTAAATTGAATTTTTTTCAATCAATAAAATAAATATATACATATTTCATTTATTATTAGTTTTCATAAACATCAGAGAATATAGACTTCCAAACTTGTTGTGAATCTGGGCAATTATCAGAAACAATAGCACGCATTGGTCCTCCATATACTGATGCTCCTGCATACCAAAACAAAATAAACACGATAAAAATACCTGTTGTTGCTCCTTTTGAATTCTTACCTCCTATCTTTTCACCTATTTTACTTCAAAAGCCACGGCAAGAATGCCAACAACACAAAAAGCAGCTGAGCCAATGATATAAATCCTTCTTCTCCCTCATTTAAAAGTGCACTGGTCAGAGAATGCAGAGAAAATTGGTTGCACAAAGAACACTTCAACCATGCCGGCAAGGAAAACGCATTGTTTTGCAGTTCCAGTGATTCCAATCTTGATCATAATTGGTGTTGATAACTGAAATATTAAACTCCAGTTGATGGTGTTGAAGAAAGCGCCAGCAGACATTGTAAACATTCTAAAGATGGAAATCTTATCTCTTTTGGCTAATGGAATCCAATCGTCACCACGTCCCATTTCTTTAGATTATTAGAATAGTGATGTTATTAATATATGATTAAATTTTTATTGAATTCGTTTATCACTTCATCTTTTCTTAAATTTCATGATTCAATGTAATTTTTATTTTCATGTTTGAAAAAATCAATTTAAAATAATCAATATCATTTGATGCTTCATCTTTAAAAAGCTTTTTG
The DNA here is from genome assembly GCA_039105265.1 of Tritrichomonas musculus. Classification (NCBI taxonomy): domain Eukaryota; phylum Parabasalia; order Tritrichomonadida; family Tritrichomonadidae; genus Tritrichomonas; species Tritrichomonas musculus. The sequence goes on along the minus strand of JAPFFF010000016.1, from coordinate 2,828,036 downwards.
TTATCTTCTTTTAGATCTCTTTTTTTTAATAAAATCTTTATGTAATTTTTTATCATCCATGCTGTCCTTCAATGCAAAAATCGTTTTATTTTTGACCAATGAGGACCAAACTGTTCAAATTTTAATAACAGAGTTTTTTCTTCCTCTCTGGTTCATATTGTATTTCTTATTTGTGGATCCAAAACATCATTGTAATGATCCATGCATTGCTTAGCAATCTTTGTTTGTATATCTGCCGTAATATATTTCCAATTCTTTGGTCCAAACCTTTTAACATGATTTACTATTTTTTCATTATCTTCATTTGTCCATTGGACACGAGAATATGGACAATGCATGAACAAAGGAGTCATTTCCTCAAAATTGCTTTTATTTAAATCTAGGACTAAATAAAGTTTAAAACTATTGGAATTTTCAAAATTCTTTTTTTTTTTATAAAATGTGAACTGAATGTAACAATTCAATTTTTTAGATATTAAAATATTTCAATTTATTTTAATGTTTAGTTTCAATGAAAAAAAATGATTAACGTTTTGTATAGTTAAAAATTTGTATTAATAAAGTTTAAAAATTATTTTTTTTTTTTTTTTTTTTTAAAGAATATTCATCAATTTCAAAAATGATCAAAGAGATGTTAGCAGCAGAACCGCATCCAAATGCAGCATTCCTAATTCTGGAAGCCTCATTGTTTGCAGATTTCAAATTTACAGCAATTTGAGACACATCATCGTTTGAAAGCACATCAAACACACCATCGCTGCATATGACCAGATATTAATCGTAAACTTTGATTTCGAACTCTTTCAAAACTGGATCTCTTCAAATTCCATACACGTCTAAGTCTCCGAATGCTTTCGTCACCACCGTGTTCTATCAACAAGGCTTTCTTTTGACAAGTAGCCGTGAATGTTGTAAATCCTCTCAAATAGACTTCTCATCGACTGTGTTTGATCTTTTGCCAGTTCTCTCGACTTTCCATCAGTCTGAACAATCAACACGCCTGCATCTTCAAGATGAGTTGTGGAAGTTCTTCTTTTTCGGGAACTGTTTATACAAATAAGAGTAAGACAGTGTGCTGATCCTTTTTGTCAATTCATTGAAAGCATATCTGAAGTTATTCCACAATATATTTTCAAATGTCACCCACAGTATTTTTATCCAGAAATGAAACTAATTAGTGGCCAAGGAAAATAAAATTTCGTTTTCAGCAGGTGGTGAAGGAATATATCTTGAATCACTAGAATTCATAAGAAATTTAACTTTTTCAGAAAGTTTTCAATTTTTCAAAGATTCCTTTATTGAATATTTCATTCAATTTGCTGATATAAAAATTAGATCTAATTTGATCATTTCTGATGAATTTCTTACAATCCGAAAAATCAGAGAAAATGGCAAGAAAATATACCAATTAATTCGAGAAGACCAACTAAACGAATTTATCGCATATATCAGTCAAGAAAACGTTCCAATTGAATTTGAAATAGTTCAATCAATTTTTGAGACAAACCGTTTTATATCAAAAAGTTATCATAATTCTTTCCTTGATTGAATACTCAGCGTTTTGCTGCTCACTTAATATTTTCAAGTACCTTTTTACAAATAAAGCAGAATTGACTGACTCTGTTTGGTTATACCCAATTCACGGAAAGAATTGAGAGATCATTTGATTGAAGAACAGAAGATGAGACATGCTATATTATGAAGCACTTAAATGTTTTCATTATGAAATTGCTGACTACATCAAGAACAACAAATTTTCTGAGCAAAACGATGAGAAATATTATGAGTCAATCATCAAGAATTCGAACTATTCATTGTTCACGGCTGATTTATGCAAGAGAAAAAAAATTATTTGCGTCATTTTGCAGGTATGATTATTTCGAAATTGCGCATAATTTAGCTGATAATTGTGATGTTGGTTTTAATTCAACGTTTGTTGAAGCAGACAATCACGCAAAGGATGAGAAAGTTGCAATTCACGATGCCATTGAAAACCGCAAAATTGATTTGTTGAAAATTTTATTGTCTAAATCGAATCTTGATATGAATTCGAAAAGGACACAATCATTGCTTATTCCTGGAATGCGACATTGAGAGATTAAAATGACAAATATAACAACTCCTTTAACAATAACAATTTGGAAGCGAAATAAAGAAATTGTTGATTCTTTAAGTGAACATCAAAACGTCGTTCCAAATAGTTTGGAACATAAAGAATTATTTCAGCTATGGATATTGATGCGACTAATCTTTTGTTATCTAATAAAAAGAATGATGTTAACATGGATATGAATGTTTCTGATCCAAATGAAATAAAGCATAACAAATTAAAGCAAAAAATTATTCTCCTTTAAATTTTGTTCTTATCAAAAATGAAAACAAAATCGCTCACATCTTCTTAAGCAATCCAAAAGTTAAAATAAATAATTCTCTTCTTGATATTGCTGCGTTTAAACAATTTTACATATAAACCTTCAAGATTTTGTAAAAATAAAATCCATAATATTTATTTGAGTCTTTTTTTTTTTTTTTGCTCATTTTTCAAAGGTTGATTTCTCTTAAGTTATAAAAGAAAAAAAAAGTGTTTTTAAGTTAAAATTGTTTAATTAAGATTAATTAAATTGATGATTTTAATCATCATGATGTTGGTATTCGAAAGCTTCGATCTTCAGAATTCGCTTTTCAATTTCATTTTTCATTTGCTTTTGCTTGACAGTCAATTTGGAGCTTTTCTTGTTGAACAAGTCATAGTTGTTTGACTTAATGATTTCAAAGATTTCTGCAAATGATGGACGTTCATCAGGTGATGGTGACATGCATCTAACGATCAGTTCACGAACCCAGTCAATGATTGATTCAGGAAGTGGTGGGAGGATTCCATTTGATGCGTTTTTCAAACTGAACTTTGGGTAAGCATCACTTACGATGAAGATCAATGTAACTCCAAATGAGTAAACATCGACTTTGTTCGTGTATTTGATTCCATCATCGTTTTCTTCAAAAAGTTCTGGTGCCATGAAACGAAGTGTGCCGACCTCTTTTGACTGTGAGATTGAGAGGTCTTCTTCTTTCGCAAGGCCGAAGTCGCTGATTTTTACATGCAATTTCTTGCTCAACAGGATGTTCAATGGCTTCAGATCTCTATGCATGAAATTACGGCTGTGGATGTATCGCATTCCAAGGACGATTTCAACTGTGATTCGGTTCTTCTGCTCTTTGCTCAGAATCTTTTCGTTGATTGCTTTTTCAAGTGAATTTGGTTCAAGTGACAGTAAAATCGATGGACGATGACTTTCATCACCATGGTTCATTCCGTGGATGCCGATGATGCAAGGATGAGGAAGTTTGAAGAGAATTTCTGCTTCTGTGAGAAATCGCTGGAATGTTTTGTGATCATATTCTTTCAGTTCTTTCTTTGCAAATTTTTCTTGTGATTTCTTCAAAACAATTTTTACGCTTGATGTGGCTCCTTCTCCAATTACTGACTCTTCTATGTAGTCATCGAAGTTGAAAAATTCAATGTTTGATATTTTTTGTTTCAGAGCTGATAAATAACTTTTTAATTGTTGGTTATCAGTTTCAAGTTGGCTGTTTTTCTCTTTTAATTGGAGGTTCTGGCTTTCTATTTGTTGGCTATTAGTTTCAAGTTGGATAATTTTCTCTTTTAATTGTTCAATTTCCGATTCTTTTTGGTGATTTTCCTCTTCTTTCGCAGGTTTTTCTTCTCTTTTAGGTGGGGAAATTGGTATTATTTCTTCGCTTTTTTGTATTGGTTTCGGCATTAGAGTCAATTTTTTATTTTCGGTATCGTTTCCTGGTGTAATGACTTGATTAACTCCTTTCGTTAAAAGATCAACAATTTTTTGATGCTTCTTTTCTTTTGCATAATTGATGGCTGCTTTGTTAATAATGAATATTTAAATTCCAAAAATGATGAAAAATGTGAATATTATAAAAATATATTTTGAATATCATGAATGTTTTAAGTTTAAATGTCTTTGCAGTTGATATCGATATTTGGTTGTGATAATAAAAGTTGAACAATTTCTTCATAACCTTTAGAAGATGCAAAAATTAATGGAGTACTATTAAATATTCAAAATGAATTCCAAAAGTGATTAAAAAGTTAGAATTTTATTGAAAAATAAGATTTGAATGTAATGAAAAAATAAGATTTGAATGGAATGAAAAAAATAAGATTTGAATGGAATGAAAAAATAAGATTTGAATGCAATGAAAAAAAAAGATTTGAATGGAATGAAAAAATAAGATTTGAATGGAATGAAAAAATAAATTTGAATGTAATGAAAAAATAAGATTTGAATGTAATGAAAAAATATGATTTGAATTTTATGAAAAAATATGATTTGAATGGTATGAAAAAATAAGATTTGAATAGCATGAAAAAATAAGATTTGAATGTAATGAAAAAATAAGATTTGAATGGAATGAAAAAATAAGATTTGAATAGCATGAAAAAATATGATTTGAATGGTATGAGAGTTTTTATAGTAAAACACTTTTGCAATTGATATCGATATTTGGTTTTGATAATAAGAGTTGAACAATTTTGGTATGGCCATAAAAAGATGCATAAATCAATGGAGTCCAATTAATTATTCTTATTAAATTCCAAAAATGATGAAAAATGTGAATATTATAAAAATATATTTTGAATATCATGAATGTTTTAAGTTTAAATGCCTTTGCAGTTGATATCGATATTTGGTTTTGATAATAAGAGTTGAACAATTTTGGTATGGCCATAAAAAGATGCATAAATCAATGGTGTCCAATTAATTATTCTTATTAAATTCCAAAAATGATGAAAAATGTGAATATTATAAAAATATATTTTGAATATCATGAATGTTTTGGTTTAAATGCCTTTGCAGTTGATATCGATATTTGGTTGTGATAATAAAAGTTGAACAATTTCTTCATGACCTTTAGAAGATGCAAAAATTAATGGAGTACTATTAAATATTCAAAATGAATTCCAAAAGTGATTAAAAAGTTGGAATTTTATTGAAAAATAAGATTTGAATGCAATGAAAAAATAAGATTTGAATGCAATGAAAAAATAAGATTTGAATTTTATGAAAAAATAAGATTTGAATTTCATGAAAAAATAAGATTTGAATGCAATGAAAAAATAAGATTTGAATTCCATGAAAAAATAAGATTTGAATGTAATGAAAAAATAAGATTTGAATGTAATGAAAAAATAAGATTTGAATGGAATGAAAAAATATGATTTGAATGTAATGAAAAAATAAGATTTGAATAGCATGAAAAAATAAGATTTGAATGGTATGAGAGTTTTTATAGTAAAACACTTTTGCAATTGATTTCAATATTTGGATTTGATAATAAAAGTTTAACAATTTTAGTATGGCCATATAAAGATGCATAAATCAATGGTGTCCAATTAATTATTCTTATTAAATTCCAAAAATGATGAAAAATGTGAATATTATAAAAATATATTTTGAATATCATGAATGTTTTAAGTTTAAATGTCTTTGCAGTTGATATCGATATTTGGTTGTGATAATAAAAGTTGAACAATTTCTTCATGACCTTTAGAAGATGCAAAAATTAATGGAGTACTATTAAATATTCAAAATGAATTCCAAAAGTGATTAAAAAGTTGGAATTTTATTGAAAAATAAGATTTGAATGTAATGAAAAAATAAGATTTGAATTTTATGAAAAAATAAGATTTGAATTTTATGAAAAAATAAGATTTGAATTTCATGAAAAAATAAGATTTGAATGGAATGAAAAAATAAGATTTGAATTTCATGAAAAAATAAGATTTGAATTTCATGAAAAAATAAGATTTGAATTTCATGAAAAAATAAGATTTGAATTTTATGAAAAAATATGATTTGAATGGAATGAAAAAATAAGATTTGAATTTTATGAAAAAATATGATTTGAATGATATGAGAGTTTTTATAGTAAAACACTTTTGCAATTGATTTCAATATTTGGTTTTGATAATAAGAGTTGAACAATTTTGGTATGGCCATAAAAAGATGCATAAATCAATGGAGTCCAATTAATTATTCTTATTAAATTCCAAAAATGATGAAAAATGTGAATATTATAAAAATATATTTTGAATATCATGAATGTTTTAAGTTTAAATGCCTTTGCAGTTGATATCGATATTTGGTTTTGATAATAAGAGTTGAACAATTTTGGTATGGCCATAAAAAGATGCATAAATCAATGGTGTCCAATTAATTATTCTTATTAAATTCCAAAAATGATGAAAAATGTGAATATTATAAAAATATATTTTGAATATCATGAATGTTTTAAGTTTAAATGTCTTTGCAGTTGATATCGATATTTGGTTGTGATAATAAAAGTTGAACAATTTCTTCATGACCTTTAGAAGATGCAAAAATTAATGGAGTACTATTAAATATTCAAAATGAATTCCAAAAGTGATTAAAAAGTTAGAATTTTATTGAAAAATAAGTTTTAAATGGAATGAAAAAATAAGATTTGAATTTTATGAAAAAATAAGATTTGAATTTTATGAAAAAATAAGATTTGAATTTCATGAAAAAATAAGATTTGAATTGCATGAAAAAATAAGATTTGAATGGAATGAAAAAATAAGATTTGAATGTAATGAAAAAAAAAAGATTTGAATGTAATGAAAAAATATGATTTGAATGTAATGAAAAAATATGATTTGAATTTTATGAAAAAATATGATTTGAATGGGATGAAAAAATAAGATTTGAATGAAATGAAAAAATAAGATTTGAATGGGATGAAAAAATATGATTTGAATGGAATGAAAAAATAAGATTTGAATGGGATGAAAAAATATGATTTGAATGGTATGAGAGTTTTTATAGTAAAACACTTTTGCAATTGATATCGATATTTGGTTTTGATAATAAGAGTTGAACAATTTTAGTATGGCCATATAAAGATGCATAAATCAATGGAGTCCAATTAATTATTCTTATTAAATTCCAAAAATGATGAAAAATGTGAATATTATAAAAATATATTTTGAATATCATGAATGTTTTAAGTTTAAATGTCTTTGCAGTTGATATCGATATTTTTTTGCGCAAGAAAACTTTGAACAGATTCGATATCTCCTTTTTCAGATGCTTTGAGAAGCTTGTTTGCTTTACTTAATAACATTATTTATTAATGTAAATTTTCATTGAATTTTGAGTACTTTGAATATTTACTCTTATTGTGTTTATCTTTTTATATTTAAATTTAAAAACAATATCTATCACATTTTTATAATAATAATAATATTTATAAATTATATTTATAGATAACAAAGATATTAATTATAATTCAAGTTGAATATAATTTAATTCAACAAGATTGAATTTGTTTTTTTTCAATGTCATCCCAAATCTTACTGAAGCCTAGTCTTTCATTTTGATCAAATCCATCATAAATCTTATAATTTTTCTGATTTAAAGTTTGAGACTTTTATCAAAAATCAAAATTTTTTTTTTTCAAAAAATATTTTTTAAATCTGATTTTTTTTAATAAGGGTGTAGTCCATTTTCAATATCTCGATATGTGCTTTGTTTTAGAAAGTTTTACGCATATATTTGTTATGATAATTGACCAGCTGTTATAATTAAATCATGTTCAAAATGACTTTTATAGAGATGATATTAACAATATATCTCATTACTATTTTTTTTTATTTTTGAATAGCAAAACGTAATATAGTATAGTACGGTATAAATTAAATGAATGTGCAAATATTTTATTAATATTTTCATGATATTTTGAGATATTCAAATTTTTCGTCAATGATCTTTTATTCAATTAGAAAAAACGTTAAATATCGATATTTTTCTAATCGCATGCATACTTTTTTAAACACGCATTCATAATGTAAATTAAAAATATCAAATTGAAAAAAATTCAAAAAATGAACGACTACATAGATTTTTAAATGCATCGCTTTTATATAGTAATTTCAAAATCTATGTAGTCATTCAATATGTGATTAATTACTGCATAAATTTTGCATTTATTAATATAGATCATAGAATAAAAAAGTATGCATCGATTTTAAATAATTTTATTTATTCATAAAGATATTTTTATTTTAAATTTAAAAAAATTGAATAGAAAATAATATTATGTCAATATCTAGATTATTTTAATTTCGCAGAAAATAAATTTTAAATACAAAGTTCGTTCTTTCATTTTTGAGCCATTAAATAGCCCATTTTTCAATTTTGAGATTAAGTCTATACTTTTCAATTTTGAGAAATCATAAGTCTTAGCTTTTCAATTTTGATAATATTGAATTTTTCACCTCTAACTGGTTTTATATTTGACCAGGTAAAAAATAATCTATGAATATCTCAGTAATTATAGAATATATTCATAATATTATTATACATTTTTTATTATAAAGCAATTTTATATTATGGTTCATTTTTATATATAAAACTAAATGAATATAACAATTTCGGCATCTGTTTGATATTCTGGCTCCAAAGCCTTTCAAACAATTGATATATAATCAAATAATAAAATGCATAATTATTATAAAAAAATACTTCATATTCAAATACTTTTCCCTATAAAAAAATTCAAAGAAAAAGAGTGTAAATACCTTTCGTTTTGGATACTTTGCTTTATAACAAACAATTTTTATTTAAAAAAATGATGTTTTTTATTTTTAAAATCATTTTCACCACTTTTTCCTGGGAAAACATAAATTTCAAAAAAGGGTAAAAATTTCAATATGCATTGAAAAATTGCAAATTCAATGCTTTTTTTTTCGAGTAGAAAAAAAGAAATTAAGTTAAATCATGGGAATATATATTCTTCAAATTATATACCCAAACCAAATATTTAAAAAAGAATAAAAAAAAATAGGTTTTTGAAAATTGGACTACCCCCATAATCTGATTTTTTGATTTGATTAGGCTTGTTATTCTGATATCAATTATCAGGTTTGTCACTTTTTTTAACTCAGATAATCGATAATAAAATGCTATCGATTGGAAATTTTAATTGAAGAATTAGATTATCAAGTATGAAATGTGATACGAAAAAAATATTCTTTTGATATCGAATCTTGATTAATCGAAATTAATAGTAGTAGAAGTGAGATAAGACTGGGTACAAAATAGAGGTGTTCAAAAATGACTCATAACTCCACGCCGGAAAGAAATTTTAGAAATTAACCTTAATTTATTTTTAATTTATTTTTTTAGTAAATTATAAATAACTATGAGTGACTATTACACACACTTTAACGATTTTGGAGAGATGAAATCATACCCGAAGTCAGAAATTATGCCAAAAGATGTAAAACGTTTATTTAAACATTGTGAACACACTTATTATATTCGTCCAGTATTTTTTAGTGAATCAACAAAATTATTTTATTTATTCCATGAAAATGAAAACTACGTTGATATAGTTTATAGTCGTAAACGATCACCTAATGCATCACCAACGTTTTATTTCATTGATGATTTTAATTATGAAAATAAATTTTATGGTCATGATAATATAACTGTTAGTAAACAATTTTTAAATAGAGTTAAGAATATGAATAAAATTGAATTAGTGAAAATATCAAGAAATCAAAAATGACTCATAACTCAACGCCAGTTTAAAAATCCATGAAAACATAAATTCTTAATAAATGATATCATAAGTGCTAACCTCTATTTCTTCACGTATTTCATCAACCGACAAAAACGACTTTTGTTAATTTTTCATAAATTGAAAACGTAAATGTGAAAAAATTAATTGATTTAGTTTTAACCGTCCGCAGATTCCAAATAACGAATAAATTAATAACCGTCCGCAGATTCCAAATAACGAATAAATTAATAACCGTCCGCAGATTCCAAATAACGAATAAATTAATAACCGTCCGCAGATTCCAAATAACGAATAAATTAATAACCGTCCGCAGATTCCAAATAACGAATAAATTAATAACCGTCCGCAGATTCCAAATAACGAATAAATTAATAACCGTCCGCAGATTCCACATATTTTAAAAAATAACGTATATTTTCATGAAAAAATACTCTGCTAACCGCTGCGGATCATTCAAATATCATCTAACCGTCCGCAGATTCTAATTTTTATAAAAATTTTATAATTCAATACTTTCAGAAAATTAAAGTCAAGAAATTTTTTTAAATAAACGTTCTCCAAAATTTTTTTTAAATAAACGTTCTCCAAAATTTTTTTAAATAACCGTCCGCAGATTCCAAATATTATTTTTAAATAAACGTTCTCCAAAAATTAAATATTTTTATATCAAATGTCATAAATAAAATAAACCTAATTATTTTTTAATTTTTTAAATTTTTATTTTGTACCAAATGGAATTAGAAATTACCCCAATTAATAAATTAGTAGAACTTGAAAATTTACTACATAATGATAATAACACAGTTGATGATTGGTTAAATGCTTTTGATAATGACGTTGAAGAAACACGTAATGCTTTAATAGATGATATCGCTGAAGAATTATTTATAAAATATGATTATAACGGTGATAACGATTTTAATTTGATGTTTTGGTTCACTAAAGGTTTAAAACTTCAAAAACCACATCCTCCACGTAAATATGTTGATTCAGATGAATACTTTTATAAAAATTTACATAAATATAAAATCAGTGATCCCATCGATGAATATAATAAACGAAAAACTCATGTTAAATTTAATTCTCAAATTAACAAGGAAAAATCAATTATTACACATAAATTAAAATATAAGAATATGCTTAATGAACTTTTAAACAATAAACCATTATTAAAGCCATTACCACCAACAGAAATGAAACAATTAAAGCCATACGCTCAGAAATTATTTGAAGCTCAAAATGAAGAACTCATTAGCTTTTTCGAAAACTTTGGTCATGAATTCCAAAGTAAAGATTATGATTATTTAATTGTTAATATTCCTCATGATTACGACCAAGCTTTAAATTTACTTATTCAACACCGTAAATCATTAAAAGATCACGATGTTGTTATCAAAAATAAAAACAAAGATCCTATAGTTGTTTATTATTTAAATTCATTTTCTAACATTGATGATATATTTAATTATCTTGAAAACGTTGTATTTAAAGCAGAACGTAAACCTTTTAAATTAACTTTTGAATTATCCGGAATTTTTGAATCACCTATTAAACAACATGATGAAATTATCCGTTATGATTATGAAAAACGTGTAATAAATGCAACCAATTATAAATATTCTTCAAATATTCCTATTACTGTTCAAATGAATGCTGACTTAGATAAAATTAAATATTATATTGAATCTGTTTTACATAATTATGAAGTTTCTGAATCATCCGTGAAACTTACCTTTGTTTCATCAATTGCATTTACTGTTCATCGTTTAGTTAAAGTTACTGGTAAACTTCAATTACCCGAAGAATTAATTAAATCTAGATTAATAATTACTGATAACGAAGATGATAAATTATGTTGGTATCGATTTTTAGCTATTTGCTTATATCCTGACTTAATTAAACGTAAATTAAACCATCGAACATGTACAGCTCGACGTATCCTTTGTGAAGAGCATGGATTTCCATATAAAACTAATATCACTAATGAAGCACTTAAATTTATTAATCGTTATGATGGTACAACAATGAATGAAATGAAAGATTCGGCAAAAATGCATAAAATAAACGTTAACATTTATGAATATTTCGATACCGGTTTATATGACATTAGTGAACAATGGTTTTTTGATAAATCATATAAAACATTTAGTGCACTTCTTTATTCAAAAGGTCAAGTACTTCATATAATGTACATCAAAGATGCTGAAAAATTAACTGGTTTATTAGTTTGTCCTAAATGCAAATCATATATTGTAAGAGGTATTAACAATTACAAACGATTTGAAAAACACGTTAATAAATGTGATGGTAAATTTAAGAAAAACTTTGTTGCTGAGAAACAATCTTTGCCATATTGTCCTCATATACTTTCAAATCCTGTTTATGAATATTGCCTTGCTCATAATCTTCAATTCAAACCACAACAATATTATATAACTTATGATTTTGAAACAATGGAACAAGTTATTAATGAAACATTAACTAAATCAACAACGATTAATTCACGTTTAATTCCTTTATCTGTCAGTTGTTGTATCAAATATTCTGCAGGTAAGTAGTATATGGGTGTTGACAATGTGGGGTGAGATAACCAAACTACTGCAAGGTGGCAACCGTTAATCTAAACATCCATTATCAAACTCCTGCATTTACCCAACTTCTGAAATTATTTTTATTTTTTATCTTTAATGAAATGAGACCCTGCACCACATCGATTGAACAATTTTTGAAGGATACAATTGATATTAAATATAATGAACTTGATAATGATGTACCTAAGAGTGAAAGCAAGTTTTATGTGAAAGCAACAAAGGAGCAATTTGATGAATTCTTTAATAAATATGATGCTTTAGTGTATGAATACCCTAATGACATGACTGTTTACGGACAAGTTAAGTTTTATTTTAAGAAGAACCCCAAGAGAGTAATGAAAGCGTTTGTTGATGCATTTTATAGATGCCCGCACAATAGCTTTTCGAAAGTTAGGAACATTACTGCTGAAGGACCTGTTGAAGATAAAGCAAAGAAACATGAAGAAGAGAGACAAAAGAAAGAGGATGCATTGAGAGAATCGATGAAGGCTGAAGGTTGTGAATTGATTTCTAAATATACTACTGCAAATGCTGATGTGTTTTATTTGTTTGAAGGATTTGAATACAAAACAAGACCAACTAAATGGAATGCAGGACACAGACCACACAAAGCGAAATGCATTCGATACACACCAAATTATGTGAGGAAAGTATTTAAAGATGCAGGTTGTATTCTATTAACTGAATACAAGAACCAAAAGACTAAATTAAGATATTTATATGAAGGTAAGGAATATGAAGTTTATTTTAATGATTGGTTGTATTATGGAAGCCGTCCACATCTTGGTATTAAGCGTTCTTTCTTTACTGAAACATAAATGAATTGCTTTAATTAATGTTTTATTTTTGTTTTATGTTTTAGTAGTATATATCAGTCGGTTTCCGTCAGGCTAAAGCCCGCCGTCAACACGACTAATGAACAAAAATAATATGAACTCATTTAATGATTACCATCAATTGATGTTCATTTATTAGACAGTTCATTTAATTCATTCTCAAGCTGATGCAGTTTGTGTTTATTTATTATTCCTAATATATTTATACTTGTTTTATATTGTTTTTAGAATTTGCGAAAATAAAAAATTATTTTTAAAAAATATTTGTATATAGCAAAGATAAAAAATATTATTATTATTTAATTCTGAAATCGGGGCGAGACCGAAACGACATCGAGACAAGCTGGAACGTAGCCAGTTCTGGTAGTCAATGAGAATGCTAAAGGTCATCAGAAACGTTGTCGAACGCCTGAAAAGCTAGCTGGTTAGGAAAAAAAAATTTTATTTATAAAGAACCATGTTGTTGTTGAAGAACCATGTTGTTGTTGAAAAACCTTGTTGTTGTTGAAGAACCATGTTGTTGTTGAAGAACCATGTTGTTGTTGAAAAACCTTGTTGTTGTTGAAAAACCTTGTTGTTGTTGAAGAACCATGTTGTTGTTGAAGAACCATGTTGTTGTTGAAAAATCTTGTTGTTGAAGAACCATGTTGTTGTTGAAGAACCATGTTGTTGTTGAAGAACCATGTTGTTGTTGAAAAACCTTGTTGTTGTTGAAGAACCTTGTTGTTGTTGAAGAACCTTGTTGTTGTTGTTGAAAAATCTTGTTGTTGTTGTTGAAAAATCTTGTTGTTGTTGAAGAACCATGTTGTTGTTGAAAAATCTTGTTGTTGAAGAACCATGTTGTTGTTGAAAAATCTTGTTGTTGAAGAACCATGTTGTTGTTGAAAAATCTTGTTGTTGAAGAACCATGTTGTTGTTGAAAATCTTGTTGTTATTGTTGAATATCTTGTTGATGACTCATGTGATACCTTTTATTTAGAGTGATACCTTTTTCCTCATAAGCTACCTTTTTCCTCATAAGCTACCTTTTTCCTCATAAGCTACCTTTTTCCTCATAAGCTACCTTTTTCCTCATAAGCTACCTTTTTCCTCATAAGCTACCTTTTTCCTCATGTGATACCTTTTATCTCATGTGATACCTATTTCCTCATGTGATACTAATTGTTTCATATGATACATATCATTAAATTTATTTTTATTTTTAATTAAATGAAAATGTCAACACCAAAGGTTTATGATTACATCAATTCATTGATTGATATGCTGGATGAAACAGAGAAGTTTAAACAATGTGATTTCTCAATATTGTGTGATAGATATCCAATACCAAGTGGAAAGGCTACATATAAAGCTAAAGTGATGTACATATCATTGAAGAACAAAGAGAATGAATTCAAACGATTCTATCATGATAAGATTGTTGAACTCGGTCTTGAATACATAACACTTACATCAAATGTTAGAAGAAGAATATCAACAACATCCATTGAATTCTTCGTTGAAGGTTCAAGTGAAGAACAATCATTCAAAGAATATAAGTATTATAATTACAGCATAAGGAAAGCAACAGATAAGAAAACAAAGGAATTGATTGAACAAATGAGACAAAAATATAATATCAATACACCACAGCTGTTTGTTGGTGTTCAACAACAAATTGTATTAGATGAATGAAAGGTTATTAGTTCGAACATTGATTAAAACGAATTGATGTGCTTTCATTGTTCTGTATCGATTCCATAGCTCTTCGAAATCTATTGGAAATGGAACTTGTTGATATATGTAGCCGAGTTTCTGTCGTGAATAACCACTAAAGATGAAGAATGATGTTGCATTATTTTTCCATTCTGTTGTTAAAGCTTTGAAGAACTGGATGTTAACGAATATGATTAGATTCTTATGTCGAAGCTGACTGATGGTATTGATAAAATAGGATGATTTAATTAGTTTCGATTTCAAGAAGTCTTCACAAAGAATGATAGTATTTAGTGGTTTATTTGGTTGACCTAGTTTATTGATATGAAGAAACTCAAACATATCGTTTAACTTCTTTTCATTTTGCTTCGCAAAAGGGGACTCCGTCCCTTCGATTACTATTTTTGGTGTTGATGAATATTTGTTATACAATTCTTTATATAAATCAAGCTGTTTAAGATATTCTTCAGCATTGCTGTCAGCAACAGTTTTTATTGGTAGCTGTATCAATTCGCGTTGGCTTTCGAATGTTGCATCATTGATTGTTCCGTTTCGTGATACATAAACAATTAAATGAAAGCCAGCGTTCTTCATTCGAGACATTTGAATAACATCTCGTAGCATTATATGACTCTTTCCTTTACCTTGCTGACCAACGAGTATGTTCAATGAATTGTAATATGAATAAATACCGTTTGCGATTGGTCTGATTGATTCATTCTTTATTTTTGATTCATTGCGTTGATATGCTTTATTCATCTCATCATCAATATTAAATGTTGTTTCATTAACAGTTGGCTTGAATGATTCATATTCAAATGCAAAACTCATTTGGTCATCATCATAATCAGAACCACTAGAGAATAAAATCTCTTTGTAATTAAACTGAGTGGGTTTCATGAAACCTTTCATTTCTTTAGTTTTCGTTAAAGCTCTTCATGAATACATTTTTGTTCTTATCTCTTCACTGAGTTCTGGTTCTTTGTCAGGCATCATTAAAGATACTTCAACAATCTTCACTAAAAATAAACCTGTTAATAATGAAACAACTAATATTTCATATATCATTTATTAGTTTTTAAATACATGTTTTTAATGAAATGTTGTGTCTAATGAGTTCGGTATAAATGCTATTATATTTGTATTTCAAGTCATTTGATTCATTATTTTTGTACACCAATATCCTATCAATTAAAAGATATTTGGAACGAGAAACGCAACCATTACACGCACAATCATCATTGACAATCAATTCAACTTTATCTGCTTGTGTTAGTAATTTGATGAGTTCCATTAATGTATTTGAATGACAAATCAATAAATCATTGACTTTTATTGGATTGGTTTCATAGATGGATAATAATATCTCAAGGAATTTGTTTTTGGTTTCAAGTTCTGTTATATCAGCTCCAATATCACTGATACCTCTTTCTAGGGAAACGTTGTTTGTTGGATGCTGTGATTGATATACTCCACTCATCTGAGGTATAGTAAAATTTGTGGCTTGAGATGATTGTGGTAATGGTTGAACTGATGGATATTCAACTGGTTGTGGTTGCTTTGGTTTGATGTTTATATTAATACTGGTTGATTGTTCCTGCTTAACTGATGCATCGTTCTCGCTACTTAATATACGAGCTTTATTCATATTAAAGTTATTCGTTTTAGGTAAAAATAAAACCAATACATTAATGATTCATTAACTACATCAAACCATATGAACGTTTAAATATTGATATATAAATTCGAACAAATTTGTGTTCATTTGATACCATTACAACAAATTTACTACCATATTTATTTTCATTAACTCTAAGCTTTTTATATTTCACACCATTATAATAATAAAAGTTATCGTCATCAAAATAATAATCAGTGAATTCATGATTATTGTATTCATCAATAACTGTTGCATCATCTGATATTGAATCAACATATTCAATTGGAATATTCTTATGAATAGAAAGATTTCTCATGTTTGTTATATGAGTGCACCAACGAAGATTGGATAAATGATAATCACTTCTATCATGATTAATGTGGTCTACTTCTGGTAGATTATCAGGATTTGGTATAAATTGTTTTGCAATTAATATATGTTTGTTATATGATATTAAATTCAAATGAACTTGAATATAACCATGTCCTCTATCACTTTCTTTCAATATCCTTCCTGTTTTCTTCTTCCTTATGTTATATGGATAAGTTGTTTGAATTTCATAATCATTTTCAAATCCTTTTAACGGTTCAAATTCAGCTTCATCATTAGTGTTTTCATTGTTAGCTTGTTCAACTGGTTGACTCATTTTAATGAAAATAAAAAAAATTAAAATCAAAAATAAAACAACATTAATGATGAGTCATTCAATGATTCATTTACAAAGTCATTTGTTCAGCTGATTTGATACGTTCATCAATAGCTCTTATTTGTATTTTAATCGATTCAATATCATTAAATAGTTGTTTATATATCGACAATATGTGAATCATCTTATCAAACTTTCCGTTTAATGCATCATCTTCAGAATTCATACATTCATTGAATATCTTGTCTTTAACTATTCGAAACTGAGCGTGTAAAGCTGATGTATCACAACTCAAACCTTTAATTGCACTATTCATTTTAAACCAAAAATAAACAAATTAATTAAATGATATTTTTATTCTTTGTTGTTCTTAAATGCCAATAATCTATTAATCATATATGATGATACATTTAACTTCAATTTTTCCTTCAATAAGTTTTGTGTATATGAACACCTTTTATGTCCTGGCAACTTATTTATATCATTCATTACTTTATCATCCAAAAATTGTATAACTTTTTCACGTTCATCCTTGTTCAAGAACTTTGATGAATTGAATATTGAACGCGTTCTTTTATGGTTTGCTTCTGTATTTGCTTCTTCATTTGTTTCTTCTTCTTCACTTACTTCTTGTTTTGATTCTAATATCAAAAGTAATTTATGTATTTCTTCAATGTGTTTTATTATTTCTCTTAACTCAGACATTTCAATGAAATAAAAAACTCGAAATATTTTTTATTTTTTGATTTAACATTTTTTCAAATTTCAAATAATTTGATTTTTTAATAATATCATAAATGAGTTCGCGTTATTACTATCAAAAAGATACCAAATCATTTGTTATTGAACAAATCAGGTATATCAATAATGAACTTCAATTAAAACCTCGCTTATCAACATCTAAACCTTCTGATTATGATGTTAAACATTTCAAAAACATTTTAGAAAATTATCTAACTTCATTCGGTTTTAGAGAACATGAAGGTAATAGAATCAATGATACAACAATATTAGCTTTCGTCAATAGAATGAAAAGAGAAGCAGAAGAACAAGAAGAAGAGGAGGAAGAGGAACAATTTGAAGAAGAAGAACAAAATGATGAACAACAACTAAAACAAAAACAAATCGAGAACAACATTAAAATAGCTCATGATGCACTCAACAAAGCCCTTCAATTAATTAAATCTGAAAATATATTATTGAGACCATTACCGCCAAAGACAAACAAACAACCTCAACGATATGAAGACATTCGATTCAACAATGAAAATGCTGAATTAATTGAATACCTCAAAAAGTTTGGCTATAAAGGTGTTCATTCAAAACATGACTCATATTTCATAATCAATGAACCTGAGAACTTTGATGAAGCAGTTGAAGCATGCAGTCATTTCATTGACCAATTCCCAAATGATAATGAAAAGGTTGAACGATTAGATGAAGACAGTAAAGAACCGATAAAAATATATTACAAGAACGGAGTTTCATCAATTGAAGACATCAATGAATATTTGACTGAAACAGTATTTAAACAAGAAGTGAAACCGTTCAAAATATATTTTCAATTGACTGGTATATTTGAGATACCACCAAAGAATGAAAACGAAAGATATACATATGAAGCAAGTGAAATCAAATGGAAGAATTATAAATCATCAGTACCGATAATCGTTAGAGAGAATAAAGATATTGATAAAGTTAAACTGTATATTGAATCAAAGATTCATGAATATGAAACCACTGCTTCAAACATCAAATTGTGTATCGTTTGGTCTGTTTCATTTACAATCTCTCGTGTCGTTAAGATAACAGGTAAGATTGATGGATTACCAGAAGAGTTCATTAAAAATAAATATATCATTATGGATAACGTTGATGATTGTTTATGTTGGTATCGTTTCCTTGCTTGCTGTTTGAATAAGCAACTTATTGAAACACGAACATTTAAAATCTCCAACAGAACAGCAGCAGCAAAGAAAATATTATGTGAAGAACACGGAATAACTTATTCAACAAAACCTTCAAAAGCAGCAAATCAATTCATCAACACATTCAAAGGAATCACGATTGAAGAAATGAAAGAATCAGCCAAGAATCATAACATCAATGTCAACATCTATGAATATGACAAAGAGAAACATATTTATGATATTCAAGACCAATGGCACAACACTGATGAATCAAACAAAACATTTTCAGCTCTGTTGTATTCAAAAGATAAGATACTTCATATCATGTACATCATTGATGCTGAAGCATTAACAAACATTCATATATGTCCTCATTGTGGTTCATACATTCACAAAGGAAATAACAATATTGACAGATTCAACAGACATGTAGATAAATGTGATGGCAAATTCAAAAAGGATTTCATACCTTCACGAGAAGCTTTGCCATATTGTCCACACATTTTAAACAATCCTGTTTATTTGTATTGTCTTTCATATGAACTTGAATGGAAGCCAACAATTCATTATATCACTTATGATTTTGAAACAATGGAGCAAAAGATTGAAAAGAAAGTTAGTGATAAATCAGTTATCAATTCTCGATTGATTCCTTTGAGTGTTTCATCATGTGTGAAACTTGATAAAGGTTTGATAACAAAGAACTTTGATATAAGAACAAATGAATTCATTGCCAAATGGATTGACTGGTTATTTGTTGTTGGCTGTGATGTGTATGTTGATAAATTGAATCATTTAAAATCATTCATTAAAGATAAATCAGAAGATGAACTCAATAAAATAGATACATCATTGAAAA
The DNA here is from genome assembly GCA_039105265.1 of Tritrichomonas musculus. Lineage (NCBI taxonomy): Eukaryota > Parabasalia > Tritrichomonadida > Tritrichomonadidae > Tritrichomonas > Tritrichomonas musculus. The sequence goes on along the minus strand of JAPFFF010000016.1, from coordinate 2,808,194 downwards.
CAATAACAGTATTCGGTTTTAATTCATCACGATTTGATTCAAACTTATTCAAAGAGCAATTGATTAAAAATCATTGGTCTATCGATAGCGGAATGATTGGAACAGCTACATCATTGAAACAATTTATATTGAAATCATCAAAGTATCCCATTCGATTACGATTCATTGACGCACAAGCATTTGTTGCTGGAGGAACACTCAAACAGTTTGGAATCGATTTTGGCGGTATATCTAACAGTTCGAAAGGTGTATTTCCTTATGAAGCAATCAACAATGAAAATTATAATGAAGTGTTATCAAAGAATGAACCATTCAAATATGAAGACTTTTACAGTTATCTCAATCAAAAGAATCCATTAACAAAAGCTGATTATGAAGAGTATTTGATTGATTCAAAGAGGTTTGCAACACGTTGGGATTACTTGTTATCATACAATGACAATGATGTTGAAATGATGATTAATCCTATTGACAACCTTATTCAAATGAATGCTGAATATAAAGTTGATTTGATTAGCAATCTTTCGTTATCAAAGAATGCTTCATGTATCAAATATGCTCTTGCTTACAAAGATTTCAACCCGAAGAACGACTATGAAATCATCAACAAATCAAATACATTCAAACCAACAATGAAATGGTGGTTAAATAAATGTGATAATTATCGAAAGCAAGACATGAAACATAATTTTTGCTCACAAAAAGGCGATTCATCGCTTCAAACGAACCAAAATCAACGAGATATTTCAAAATGTGTTAGTGAAAAGGATTTCGAAGCATTCATGAAATTGTATGAATCAAATGAAACAGGTAAATGTCATTTATGTGGTGAACACTTTACTTACAACAACAAACCGACACTTGACAGAATAGATAACAACAAAGGACATCAGATTGATAACTGTTTACTTGCTTGTGCTGAATGTAATCGTTTGAGACAACGTGATGATGACAAGATAACAAGAACCAAAATACAATTGAAGAAATTCTGCAAGCTCCATCACCTGCCAACACTCATAACTGATGAAAAAGAATACTACAATTTGAGAGAGAACATAACGGGAGGATTATCAAATGTACTTCATCGAGTGAACATTAGAGGTCAAACATTAATCAATAAACTCAAATATGATGCCGTTAATGACAGAATCATTAGCTATGACACTTCAAACATAGTTTCACACGTTGCTGGTATTGATTTCAATTCATTGTATCCCTCATCATTCAGTTCAGTAAAACATTCATTCAATCCTTATCACGGAGGAATCATGTTCATGCCTGGCTCATTTATAAAACGATTTGATGTTTATGATGAACAAGGAAACAAGAATGAAAAGGTTCTTAATACTGCAATGAATATCATTCAATCAAAGAAGCGATTTGATGCAAACCCTGAGTTTATATTCAAAGCTGAAGTCAAATTGAGATGTCCAAAGAATAAAATCAACGATTTGATTAATTTCCCTCCTGTGTTTAGAAATATCAATATAATGAATGATGAGCAAACGATTGGAAGCTATATGTACAAATATATGAAAGACAATAAACTGAATTCAGCAGATAAAGAAACAAGAAAGCTGACAATGTTGCTTGATACATGCGGAACATTTATGACGTTCTCGAATTACCTTTTATGGTTTTTAATCGACCACGGACTTATAGTTGATGACATTAAGAGCTTAAGTTTATATGAAGCTCATGACGGATTCAATCAATTTGTTTGTGAGTTTATGAAGAAGCGTCAGGATATATTGTCAGGAAAGGCACACGGGAACGAAAAGTTTTACAAGATTAGTATGAACGGATCTTACGGATATGACGGTATGAATTCAGAGAACTTCAACAAAGTCAGAATTGTTGATAAAAATAAAGCCTTTCAATTGATTGCATCCGATACTTATCGCAATGGATGTAAATTGTCAAATGATTGTTATTTGATACAATCACAACCTCATTCATTCAAATGCACTACATGTCTTCAGGAATCATTTTGGACATTAGACAATGCGAAATATTGGTATTTGACTTTCCTTTATGACTTTCTTTACAAATGCATTGACATGAATAAAATTCATTTCAACTCGGTCGATACAGACAGCCTTTACATGTCTATAGCTGGTGATATGAATAAACCGATTGACCAGTTGTTTGATTACGTCATCAAAGACAAATCATTTTATGATAAACACATTTATAGCTTTATGCCAAACCCTGCAATCAATGATGTATATGATGAGAAAAAGATACTCGGATGCTGTGTAGAAAAGTTTGGAGCAAATCAAGTTGCTTTGTGTGCTAAATGTTATACGATTTGGTCAGATGACAAAACAATTTCATTAAAGCTCAAAGGTATATCATTGAAGAAGAACAACATCAAATCAAGTGATTACAAAAATGTCATTGAAAAGCAATCAATAATGAAAGGAAAGAATATAAACCTTCAATTAAATTCACAACTGATGAGTAAAATAACTGTAATCAAAAATGCTTTAACAGCAGCACATTCAAAAATGTTGGTATTATCAAATCATTGTTGTTGTCCTTATGTCAATGGTTTCACTGCAAAGGATTATTTCATTGAGAATCATTAAACAATTAATTTAATGATTTTATTTTAAAAAATCAATTTTTTTATTTTTGTTATAAATGAGTCAACCAACTGAACAAACACAAATTGAAAATGCTGAAGCTGAATTTGAACCTTTGAAAGGTTTTGAAAGTGATTATGAAATTCAAACAACTTTCCCTTATAACATCAAGAATAAGAAAACAGGAAAAATAATAGCTGAAGGTGAATACAGACAAAATGTTTATCCGTGTGTAAACCTAAATAACAAAATATATTATAAACATATTCTTGTAGCAAAGCAATTTATTGAAAACCCTAATAATCTACCACAAGTCGACCATAAGAATAGAATCAAAACTGATTATCATCTTGATAATTTACGATTTGTATCAAGTTCAGAGAATAATAAAAATAAATCAAATTATAAAGGTATTCAATATGAATTCATTGATGACATACCTGATGATGCAATTGTTATTGATTTCTATGAAACAAAGACAGAAAGGAAAGAATTTGAAGAAAACACGTATTATTATTACTATGATGATACTAATAATGAAGACATTTTTTATGCAAAGATTACTGATAATATTTATAAAATTCTTCATATCAATACAAATAAATCAGGCAATGAATTTATTTCAATGAACGATATAAATAATCAAAAAGTTAGCGTATATATTAATAGATTCAAACATCAACATGATTTGATTTGATTTGATTTACTCTTTGAATACAGCTAATGTTCTTTCATCAATGATACTTGTAATGATTCCAACAGTCATACGTTTTATTTTTGATGTTATTGCTGTCTCTCCTGAAAGAACTTTCAGCTTATTGTCTTCATTATCGATAAACACCTCATCACCGATTGAATAACATGATGAATCATTAACTTTGCAAATGTAATCGCCATGACTTGCGAATGTGATACAATTATTTTTGTCATCGATTCTCACACATATACCGACATATTCTTTCCATGTTCCTGATGTCTTTACACTACAAATACAATCAGTTGTATCATCTGCTGTTGATGGTTTCCATTCATCACCAACATGTTTGTAAACCTTACCTGTCATATACACTGGAGAACCAACAACGAAATCACTAACAGAGTTCATTGATGATTCAATCGGAGAGTAATGTGTGATTGTATTTGAACCGTTTGATGTTATCTTGCCAGAAACATGTAAATTTGAATCAATTGTTGTATTTCTTGCAGTACCAAACATGCTAAATGATTGAAATCTATGACCATCAACATATATAAATACTTCACCAGTATCAGCAGTTTTTGAAGACCTATACATAAAGACAGTATTATAAGTATCATTATATCCAAATCTAAATAAAGCAAGTGTATTAGAATCAATAGAACTAAAGAAACTTGCAATATTACTTTCGGTACTATTAATTGTTAATGAACCATCATTATTTTTTGATACATAACCCGACAAATCGACAGGTTCAGGAATTTCACTCTTCACTTGGTCAATAGCACGGGTCAATTCTGTTTTCAATACAAAGTTATCATTCACATATTTCACCGAAGTAATCATATTATCGTTCACAGGTCGGATGCTGATTAATGTGATAGACGCATCATATATATTGGTTAGTGTATCATCCGCAGCTCTCAATGAAACGATATGGGTATTATAATTAATATTTATTAATTCATTGCTTGTTGATTTGTAAATCATATTCAAACTTTTATATAAACTGTATTCGTATTCAACTTCTTCATATGATGCATCATCAGCATTTCGTTTGAATTTGACGATAATATTTTTGGTTGTGAATACTCTTCTTATATCATCATCAGGAACTACACAACCACTTTCATTCTGTGTACATTGAATTGTGATTTGTTCTGGATTTTCATCAACAACATTTGCAGTTTTAATAAATGGTGATTCGATTTGTGCTTTAATGACGTTGATTAACCATTGAGTATTGCCACTTGAATTACACAACATAAATTCGCCACGGTCATACCATACAATAGATAATCCATTATCTAACATCATTCTATACCCTCTCATATATTTTTCATAAGGCTTGAATATCAAATCAAAATGTTGAATATTGTTAATGTAATCCTTGTTAGAACCCCAATTAACATCAAATATCACATGTATATCGGTTTCTGGTAAGTATGGTTTTACAAATATATAATCACGAACGGGATTCGGATATTCAATATTCAATTCAGTTCCGTATAATGCAGTACTCAATGCAGATTCATTAACCAAATCAGTTGGAATTGTTGGTATATCTGTTTTCAATGCATACTTATCTAATTCATAAGCCAATTCATCTTCATCAACAAACTTCTCATCAGCTTGTGCACTAGAATAATATGGTGTCAAGTCAACAGGTTCTGGTATATCCGTCTTCAAAGCATAATTGTTTGACACATATCTAGCTGAATAAGCGTTTCTGTCTGTTGGTTCGATAGTTTTGGTAATTGAACACGATAAAACTTCTGGTGTATCGCCAGTTCCTGGATTGATTAATTCATGGCTGTCATACAAAAACCAAATACTTGAATCACTTCCTTCGATACGCATTATCTGAGAGGGTTGTTCGTCATCATCGTCATTGTACGAATAGTCTACATGAACATAATGACCCGTATAAAAACTGTTTGATGAAACAATATCCAACCCGTATTGCTCAATCATTTCATGATATGTGTTGTAATCCAAATCAGGAATTGTATTATTGACGATTTCGAATTGAATTGTTGTTTGACCCTCAATAATTTCTGGGATTTCACTCTTCATTGCATATTTTCCTTCTGCAACTGTTTTCGTTTCATACTTATCTAATTCATAAGCCAATTCATCCTCATCGACGAACTTCTCATCAGCTTGTGCACTAGTATAATACGGTGTCAAATCAACAGGTTCAGGTATATCACTCTTCAATGCTAATTCATCATTTGTTTCTGCTAATGTTATTGTTATTGGAAGGTATTGATATCTATCATAAATTGCTCCACTAACTTCATCCCACACTAATTCAAAATACTCCCCTTCACTTTCAAATCCTTCAGCTTCATGTTGTTTAACGTTATATTCATCATCAGCATATAATTCATTTGTCTTGAATCTGATATCAAAATGGAATATATTACCACTATTGTCTAATTTATAACCAACCAAATGTGTTCCTTCTTTGAACGGTAAAACGTGAGATGTATCCATTCCGTTTTCTTCATATTCTTCTGGTACTGGACCTATATTAGGAAACATATATGTCTTGATTTCAATTGTGTATTCAGTTGATACATTCAAATTATCTCTCGTGATGTAATTCTTCAAATCATCTTTTGGAACATATCGTTCGGCACAATCATCCAAAGCCGATTGAAAACCTTCATTAACTGCTATACTTGTTAAACACATTGATGCTTTAGCTGATAATGGTTTATCATCTTCAGCCATCAATTTCTGAAACATTTCTTCTGATAATTGTTCTTTTATGTTCAATCGCAACTCACTATTTTTGAGTACTTCTGGTATTTCACTCTTCAGTGCATAATTCGTTAAATCAACAGGTTCAGGTATATCAGTTGATAAAGCATAATTGTTGATAACATAATCACGCAATCCGTTAACTGCTTCATTCAATTGTTCCTCAGTGATTCCATTTCCGTTTGAAATCCCTACGTTTCCGTTCGATGTATCACCTTTGATAACATAATTATCGACATATCTTTTAATGTATTCGTTAATCAATCCGTCAATAGTATTTGTTTTTGTTATGTGTCCGCTCTGCTCAATCGTAAACATTCAATTTATTAGAAACTAAACAATGTCAAAACAAGATAAAAATAATTCATCTGATAGCTTTGAATTAGATTTAAGTAATATTGATGATGAAACTATATTTGATAGTGAGGTATCTAAACCTGATGATGATGAAGAACTAGAGGACCCGATAGATTATTTTAAGAACACGTTTCTCAGTACATACAAACTAGAACACCCCAATGATTTAATTAATTTGTTGTATCAAATACAAAACAATGAATATACAGGAAGAAGTGTGGGAAAGATTCGTGAAATGAAAGTCAAGTTTCGTCGATTTGTTTCATTGATGAACAAAATCAATGCAGGTATTAAAAGTAAAGGTAATCGATTCCTTAGTTTAAAAGAGTACACAACAGATAAAAAAAGTCTTGATATCATTATCAATTACTTCAATATTGTTGTCAACGATGATTTGAATTATAGCTCTGACGGTTTTCGTTCATCACCCATCAAACCACCGAGAAAGAGTCAAACACCACAAACCAACAAAGGAAGAAGAAAGAGAACAAGCATACATGAACCAACACTTGATACTAATAAACGAAGAACACCAAGAAGAAAACGCATAACTCCGAGTGATTCTGATGAAAATGACTCGACAATACAATTGCCTAAAGACAGTGAAGATTCATTACTTAATATAACATTAAGCGAATCAGATTCTGAGTCATTAATATTGAAAAACGATGATTTATCTGATTCTTTTATTGAACCATCAAAGGAACACAATAAAAATAATTTTTCAACTAATAAAATGGCAGACGACAACAACAATAATAACGGACCTCTTCAATCATTATATGATGATGAATTAGATGATTGGCATGATGATGATGAAGCAGCAACCGAAGCATACAGATATACAAAAACACCTGCAAAACAACCATACAGATATGTTGATAATGAAGAAGAAGCACAAGAAATTAAATCACCTTTTGCAAGGAAATACAAAGGATATGCAGAAGATAACAAAGCAGATGCTGAAATACTTGATGAATTAATAAGAAATGCAAAGCAACCCTCAAAGAATACTCGCGGACGTCGTGATAAAAAAGATATGCCTCTTGTTAACTCAACATTAAAGGATTCATTTGACAAGCTTGAAATACCTCGGGTTGGTGGTAATATATCCTATTACAGAGATAAATTTATTGATATGATTATTAACGGAAACTTCAGAATCAAATACATTCCGAATGCAGCTTGTCGTGATACAGCTATTGAATACTGTAAGAATTCAGTTGATAAAGACGGTAAACCAAGATATCGTTTATTACCAGAAAATGCCAAAGACCCGTTAGGAAACTCAATAACAGACTTGAACGGTGATAAAGTTGATGATGTTGTTTTAATTGATAGGAACGGTAATCCTTCAATCATTAACGGATACAAGCTTGTATTTGCTTCTCCTTACAAGAAAGTTTGGAAATCTGTTATTAAAACAAAACAAGAAAGAAAAGAAATGCCGTTCAATAAATGGATTCAATCATTATTTGATAAAGATATCAAGAAAATTGATTGGGATGCTGGTCAATACAAATTAACAAAGGGAAAAGAAATGCAAGAGCTAGAAAATTATTACGGTCCTATGGGTCTGGGAAAAGCAAGAGTCAGCAAACGTATTACACCAAGTTCTTATTGGTCATCAATCTTTTCTAAAGTCTGGAAAGTGTATTGGAATGACGAACAATTCTTTGTATTATCTCCTTTGAAGAAACTCATCAATTACCTTGCTGTATCAAATATGTTATTTGCTTATCTCTTTGATGCTCCTTTCAAAGAACTAATTCAAGACAATAAGTTCAATGGAAAGATATTAACATATGAACAATGGACATATTGGAAACAACAGAACAATAAAGAATATGTTTCAGTATTAGGAAAGAATGTTCAATCATATGTTGAGAAGATTATTGATAAAGCTATTGATATCACATCAGGAGAATTAAAGGCTGAACCAAGTCAATGGGGTAAACAATTTACTGAATTAATGCATTACATTGATTATGTTGTCTTTGGTGTTGGTTTCAATGTTGATGTAAGTAAGCAAGAAGGATATAACAGGTTGAAACGAAATGCAGAAGGAATTAAAGAAGCAACGCCAGAAGATATTAAGAACGTTAAAGATAATTTCATTAAACGAATCACCGCAGCAATAGAAAGAGATATATATCCAAATTGTGGATACACAGCATTCAAAGCACAACTCAAAGAAAGCAAATTGCAGAACAAAAATAAATATGATAATTTTGCTGTTAATCTTAAACCATTACATCAAAGAATGAATAATGAATAATTAATTTAAATCAAAACCTCCATTATTGTTATTATTATTATTATTATTTTTGTCATTTGGGTCTGAAACGATTCTAAAACTATAACGTTTTGTTGATTGTGGTTGTTGCTTCTGGTCTTGCTGATTATCAAGTGAAGTTGACAAGTCTTCAAAAGTATCATTATTTATGTTTTGTTGTCGTTCAGAATAATTTGATGTCTTATTAGGATTTGGTGTTTCAAAATAAAAGCCTTGTGATTGATTTTGATTTCTTACATGCCAATCGTCTTCAATTTCCATAGGTTCATAGCTTGTTGGATAATTTGGTTTTGTACTTATGGCTGATGCTGAAAAATGAACTTTGTTATCATTTTCTTTTGATTTATGCTTTCTTGGTGGATTGGGAGTTAATGATTTAATATTTTCTGTTGTTTCATTTGCTGTTGTTTCGTTATCGGGTTTTATATTTGGTTTGAATATAGGATATTCAGTGAATATAGTATCATTTCGAAAACCTAAATGTGCAGGTTTCTTCGGTTTATAATTCGTATTTTGATTTAAATCGTTCATTGTTTGTATTCTAATATCATTGGTGTCAGAACCTGGTTCTGTGTTATCATAGAAATCAATTATCGGTATTAAGTTTGGATTATCATAAACGGTGAATGATATATATGTTTTATTTGCATTAGGATTATAACCTGTATCAGCTGCAGTAATTATATTATTAAATGCATTCATGAATACCTCATAAGTAAAAGCGAAATTTACTCTATTAAAATAAGCTTCACCATCATATTCTACATAATAATTTGTTATATCTTTAGGTGTGTTATCATTTAATAATACAAATACAGGTTCTTGAAATCCTGGTAGTATCTTTCGTATAAATATGTATGACGGACTATAAATTCCATCACCAATTAAATATAACATCCATGCAGGTCTAGTCGTTAATGTTGTACCTTTATAAATACTTTGAACTTGCCTCGGAAATGTAAAAGTTGATGGAAAAATATAAATTGACCTTGATTCAGTAGTCGTAATCATAGCAAATGCAATCGGTGCTACACCATTAATTTTATAATTACTCATATCAGCCAATTGATTCGGATTTAAATAAAATACATGAGAATCCATTTTGAATAGTCATTAATAAATCAAAAGACAACTGAATATAAATGATTCAGGTTCAATAACGTTTCCTTTCATATCTGTGAACCATAAATGATATTCTTTTTTTGTGTTGTTCAGACACTCATATTTTCTGTATTTGGTTTGTCGTCTGTTAGCAAGCATAATGAAATGGTCACAGAAAGGCATGAATTCAACTATATCTGAATGAACCATCAAATCACCGACAATATGTTGATTGACAACAGCCCCACAATACTGAACAACAATGTACTTCTTGTTGCGACTATAAACGAAATCATCAGGAAGATTAAAATCTTTTGATTGTGTGTGATAGTATCGTTTTGTGATTGGTTGTTTAGCTTTCATTTTGCGTTTTATAAGTCAAAAAGAATACTTTATAATCATCATTCAAAGCATCTATTGATGAACAAACATATTTTGTGTACATGATTGGAACTGTTATTATTGTTTTGTTCTTCAGTGTTTTGTTAGTTTGACGCAAAGGATTTAATAGTTTACATTTAACGTTTCCTGATTCATAACAAATGAATTCAGCAAGTTCATTGAATACTCTTCTTCGCTTTTCATGTTTCTTTTCTGTTTTTCCGTAATCGGTGTGAATGAGTATTATATTTTTGGGTTTATATGACAGAAGACCTTTAAATCGTTGTTTTTGTTGAATCTCTTTCAATTGCATTGATTTGGCTCTAATGTATTGCCATTCAAGGTCGCGGTCATCTTGCATCTGTTGAGGTGTTAGATAAATGTATTTTGATTGTCGTTTGTCAAGGTATTCATCAGTTTCTTCGTCAAATGATGTGTATAAAGGATTCAATAAACGAAGAGATGCATGAGGCGTGTTATTGTACCATTCAACCGTTTGTTGTATCAATACATTGTTTGTCATTCGTTGTTGTGATTGACCGAAAGCATTTCGTAATGTTCTGATTACTGCATCGACACATTTATGTGCATTCGTGAAAGGTGAATCATCAATGATTAACTTTATTTTGTTTGGTGCTTTGAATTTAATTGTGTGTTTGTCTAATTGATATCTTTGCTCTTCACCGTTGCAATAACTTTTGAATGCATTTGATATAAAAGCCTTTTCACCATCACATTTAATTGTTTCAATTCTGATATTTCTTTTATTGACTAGTTTATCAATTACTTTGATTACATAATACTCAGACTTGTAATCAATTGGTTCAACAATTAGGTATTTGGTGTTTACATTGATTATTACTAAATAAGCTTTATTTAATGCAAACATTATATCAATTTCGTACGCATACGGTTCAAATGAGAAGTCAGGTTTTGATAGTTTCTTTACTGTCTTCAATTGGTAATCCTTAATATAGGGCTCGGTTTTAATGCCCGTGTCTTTGATGTACTTGTATTTAGATTTGAAAGGATAGTTGATTGATTCATTCATTTGAATCGCAAAAATAAAGCATTAATTTATGAAGGAACTCTGTTCCCTTTTGCAAAGCAAAATGATTATTTAATGAAATCATTATTTTTATTCATTTGCTTGACTTCCTTGTGGAGATTCGTCATCAACGTAAACCAATCCGTCAAGAGATAGTTTAAAGTAAGAGTCCCTAGTTATCCATAATTGAGTCGGAGGAGGTTTGACAATGGTTCCATCTGGTTCAACAACATTGAAATATGTGTCATCATCTCCTGTATATATTGGTTGCCCATTGACTTGTATCTGAACGTTTCCGAAACCTCCATCAAGTCCGTCATAACAATATCCTGCACTTGCTCGTTCTGTTTGAATGTTGAATACAAATGATGTTGCATCACTGATTGTGTTGTTGTATCTCTTACCGTTAGCGTCATTCTTTGGCATTGTCATCGAATCCTCAAATTCCTTTGTGCATGAAAGAGTGATTGCATCTAAATCACCAGCCGTTAATTGATTTTCAAAGAATCGTGCACCAATGGTTGAAACGTTTTCGTCTGGGAAGTTCTTTCCACCAATATTCAAGAAACAGTTTTGATAAACTGGATTTTCAAAGACAGTTAAATCATTATGATGCTTTGGAAACATGATTGATAAATTAGTTGCATTGATTAATGGGATATTCAATGTTGACTTGATTCCGTTTGCTGCTGGAGCGATTGGAAAAGCATGATAATCAACTTTTTGTGAAGGAATGATTAAACCTTGTCTTAAAATGTCTTCAATTCCTTGTCTTGTAGCTTCACAAACACCAAAGCCTTGCATATTAGATTTACAAGCTGTGATGGTCATTCGATTAACTGTTAATGTTGCTGTTTGTTTTGAATAATGAGCGCTCATCAACTTGTTGGCTTCAGTTTTAGATACAAAGTTAACGTAAACATGACCTGCATGTGATGGTTGAGGTAATTTACCATGTTCTTTGGTATAATGGGCTTGACAAATTGCTTTATTATCATCAGTCTTTTCAATTCCAAGTTCAGTAAATTCATCATCAGTAAAGCTAAATATTAATGAACAATTTTCAATCAGTTCATCGAAATCACCTCCAGATGCAGATACGTATTGTTCTCTAACTTCATACTTCAATTGATATTTCGTTGGTGTTGGTTCAGGTGATGGTGGGTCTGGATTGTCTCCAGGTCCTGGAATCACTGCTTGATTACCAATTTGTGTGAATTGATGTTTGAGGTGTCCTCGTGCTTTGATTTCCTTTAGTCTGTTTAATTCTTCCATCGATATTGAATCATTATCTTCAAGAAATACTTTTGCTTCAGCAACTGTGTAAGGGTCTAATACTGCCCAAACAAGACCAGCGGGACTAACTTGAAAACGAATTGATAAATCACCAATGATTCCGTTAGGGAATAAATCGAATGCTTGTAATGCGAGCAAATCATCAAAAGGAACATTCAAATCAAATTCGACTTCACTTCTTCCTGTGTTCTTAAATGAATTCAAGTTGACATAAGCTCCTGCATGTGTTTGTGAATAGTTGCTAATGTTTTCCCACAATGAATGAACGAATCTGCGACGTTTCTTCTCGGCTTCTGGTTTAACTGAAGAATATAAGAAGCCCTCACGAATGCATTCATTCTGTTGGTATCCGACATTGACATTATTATGAAGAATCTCTAACCTGTCAAACAACTGGTTTGATGATTTGAAACCGACAAACAGTTTGTACAAGTTGTTGGGGTCATTGATTTCATTTAATTTACTCATATCTGTATTCAATGACAAATCTAATTTAACGTGAAATGTTAAGAAACCTTTATCAATATCACTTATGAAGTGGTCAGGATGTGTTAAACTGATTTGCGAATATTGTCCTTGATGAAATGGAGCTGGTTGGTCATGACAGTCAACAGTTCTAAATGAAAATGAACGCGTACCGTCATTGACATTAATCATGTTTCTCATCTCTTCAAATGCATGAAGAACGTTTCCTGTTTCAGTGCGAAGATTATGGGCTCTCTCGTTTCTGTATAACATTTATGATTGAATAAAAAGGAAATAAAACACTTTTATCATTAATTAAATTATGGGTGTCGGTATATTCAACAAAATCAAGAACGCATTTAAATCAATTGGCGGCAAAGTAAAATCATTCGCTCAGAAAGCAGTTAAAGCATTACCAAAAGTTGTTGATGTTGGAAAGCAAATCGTTGACAGAGTTAAACCGATTACACAATTCATTCCTGGTGTCGGTCAGGTTGTTGACGCAATTGATACAGGTTTAAATGTTGCTGACAGAGTTGGGAGATTTGGAAAATCAATATTGAATGAAGTTAAATGAAAAACAATGAATTATAATGATTTAATATAATTATAAATGAATGAAAACATTAATGAACTTAAAGTTATAAATGATAATGTAAATGAATCAAAAGTATTTAAATCAATTGAAGAGTTCAATTTGTTCTATCAAAAGAATATCGAGCAAATGAAATCACAAACGACTAACTATTTGAACAAGATTTATAAAATCATCACTAATGACGGCAACGAATACAAAATCACTAAGCGAAATTGTACAGACGGTAAAAGACTTAACGGCGACATTTATTTGAAGAAAGTTGGGAACACAATCACTAAAACACTTGAAAATGACAACATCAAAGCTGATATATCATTAATGAAAGAATCGATTAACGAACTCAATGAATTAATAAATCAATTGAACAACAAAAATAAAATACTTGAAGAACATATTAATAAGCTTTCAAACGTTGTCGACCAACAATCAAAAGTTATTAATGAATATGTATTAAATGTTGTTGCTCCTGACAACCACAGAATGATTAAGTGAATCATGATGATTTAATGATTTAGTCGTTTTTGGAGGTGGTTCATGAAATATATTTCCTTTTTCATTATAACATTTCACTGTTGGTGCTGAATTTATTTTTGTTCTATTCTTTTGCATCGTTAATTGTAATCTATCAAAATGGTTTTTATGCTTATCGTCATGAACGGTTCTTAATTGATTAATAGCAGACATTTAATTATTATTAAATGAGTGAACTAACAGAATACAAGAAAGAAATACCAGAACTAAAACGAATCAAAAGAGGATTGAAAGAAAAGTGTTATGATTACAAACAATGTCTCAACAATATCAAATCAGGAATGTTGGGCTCTGACGGTCTTGCCGTTCGTGAGTCTCTTATCGAAGACATCAACAGCCTCAAAAATAAAGTTCATCAGCTTGAGAATGAATTAAATGAACTGTCTAATAAATGAACATCAATTGATGGTAATCATTAAATGAGTTCATATTATTTTTGTTCATTAGTCGTGTTGACGGCGGGCTTTAGCCTGACGGAAACCGACTGATATATACTACTAAAACATAAAACAAAAATAAAACATTAATTAAAGCAATTCATTTATGTTTCAGTAAAGAAAGAACGCTTAATACCAAGATGTGGACGGCTTCCATAATACAACCAATCATTAAAATAAACTTCATATTCCTTACCTTCATATAAATATCTTAATTTAGTCTTTTGGTTCTTGTATTCAGTTAATAGAATACAACCTGCATCTTTAAATACTTTCCTCACATAATTTGGTGTGTATCGAATGCATTTCGCTTTGTGTGGTCTGTGTCCTGCATTCCATTTAGTTGGTCTTGTTTTGTATTCAAATCCTTCAAACAAATAAAACACATCAGCATTTGCAGTAGTATATTTAGAAATCAATTCACAACCTTCAGCCTTCATCGATTCTCTCAATGCATCCTCTTTCTTTTGTCTCTCTTCTTCATGTTTCTTTGCTTTATCTTCAACAGGTCCTTCAGCAGTAATGTTCCTAACTTTCGAAAAGCTATTGTGCGGGCATCTATAAAATGCATCAACAAACGCTTTCATTACTCTCTTGGGGTTCTTCTTAAAATAAAACTTAACTTGTCCGTAAACAGTCATGTCATTAGGGTATTCATACACTAAAGCATCATATTTATTAAAGAATTCATCAAATTGCTCCTTTGTTGCTTTCACATAAAACTTGCTTTCACTCTTAGGTACATCATTATCAAGTTCATTATATTTAATATCAATTGTATCCTTCAAAAATTGTTCAATCGATGTGGTGCAGGGTCTCATTTCATTAAAGATAAAAAATAAAAATAATTTCAGAAGTTGGGTAAATGCAGGAGTTTGATAATGGATGTTTAGATTAACGGTTGCCACCTTGCAGTAGTTTGGTTATCTCACCCCACATTGTCAACACCCATATACTACTCAGGTACTTTAACGAAACATTTTGATGCTCGTGATAAAGATTTTATTATTCATTGGATTGAATATATGTTTAATCAAGCACATTTAATAATTAATGATAAAATTAACTTTTATAAGCAAATGCTTGATGTTGAAGATCCTAAAAATATTGTTCATGATATTCAAACAGTTACTGTATTTGGTTTTAATTCATCACGTTTCGATTCAAATTTATTTAAGCAATATTTTAATCATAAAGGTAAAAATTCATCGTGGTCAATCGATAATAACTCATTAATTGGTTCATCTACTGCTCTTAAACAATTCATTCTCATTTCTGGTCCCATTAGGTTAAGATTTATTGATGCTCAAGCATTCATTGCTGGTGGTACATTAAAACAATTTGGTGTTGATTTTGGTGGAGAATCTAATACTTCAAAAGGAGTTTTTCCATATGAAGCAGTCAATACTGAAAACTTTAATACTGTACTTTCACAAACTCAACCATTTGAATATAAAGCTTTTTATTCATATCTTGGTCAACGTTTCCTCATTACTGAAGAAGAATATAACTTATATCTTGAAGATTCAAAACGTTTTAATACACGTTGGGATTATTTACTTTCATATAATGATAATGACGTTGAAATGATGATTAAACCAATTGATAATCTCATCAACTTAAACGCTGAATATAACGTTGATTTAATATCTAATCTTTCATTATCTAAAAATTCGGTTTGTATTAAATACTCATTAGCTTATAAAGATTTTGATCCTTCACTAGATTATGACATAACTAACGAATCAAACACTTTCATTCCTACTCTTAAATGGTGGAGTTATAAATGTGATTCTTATTATTATCAGGATGAACGTTTTAATAAATTAAATCCAAAAGCACCACAACGTGATTTAAATAAAGTAGTTTCTGAAGATGATTTTGACGCTTTCCTTAAACTTTACAATGACCCCATAACTGGAAAATGTCATTTATGTGGTGAACATTTCACTAACGGGAATAAACCCACACTTGACAGAATTAATAATGATATTGGACACGAATTAAGTAATTGTTTGTTAGCTTGTGCTTCATGCAATAAATTAAGAAATCGTGCTGATGATAAAGTAACACGTTTAAGAATTCAATTAAATAAATATTGTCGTCTTCATAAATTACCAACGACTATTTCCAACGAATCTGAATATTATGATTTACGTGAAGGTATCACTGGCGGTTTATCAATGGTTATGCATCGTCAAAATATACGTGGTGTTACTCACATTAATAAATTCAAATATGAAAACAATAAAGTTATTTCATATGATACACCAAATATTGTTTCACATGTTGTAGGTGTTGATTTCAACTCTCTTTATCCTTCATCATTTTCGTCAAATTATCATGAATTTAACCCTTATCATGGAGGCATTATGTATATGCCCGGTTCATTAATTACTCGTTTTGAATGTTATGATGAAAATGGAAACAAAAAAGATGAAGTTTATAAAAAATGTATGAATATAATTTATACTAAACATAGATATGAACCAAATCCTGAATTGATATTTAGAGCTAAAGTTAAATTAGAATGTCCCATTAATAAAATAAATGATCTCATTAACTTTCCACCAGTATTTCGTAATTTTGATATTAAAAATACTGAAGATGTTATTGGTAAATATATGTATCAATACGGAAAGAAAAATAAAATTAGTGTTATTGATAAAACAGATACTAAATTAACAATGACATTAGATACAATGGGTGAATTTAAATCATTTGGTTGTTATTATTTATGGTTCCTCATTGATCATGGATTAAAAGTTACTGATATCCTTAATTTATCATTGTATGAGGCAAATAAAGCTTTTCATCCATTTGTTAACGAATTCATGCGTAAACGTCAAGATATTATTGCTGGTAAATCATCCGGTAACGAAAAATTTTATAAAATATCAATGAATGGTTCATACGGTTATGATGGAATGAATACAGAAAAATATAGTAAGGTTAAAATTTGTGATTCAGATAAAGCTTATCAATCAATTGTATCAGATACTTATATTAATGGTTCCAGAATTGCTGATGATACATTCCTTATTCAATCAAATCCTAAATCATTCAGGTGTAAAACATGTATTCAAACAGCGTTTTTCACTCTTGATAATGCAAAATTTTGGTACTTAACATTCATTTATGACTTCATGTTTAAGTGTTTAGATCTTAATAAATTTCATTTTACTTCGGGTGATACTGACAGTTGTTATTTCGCTATTGCTGGAAACATGAATGAATCAAATGATCAAGTATTTAAACACATCATTAAAGATCAACAATTTTATAATGAAAATATTTATAAATTCATGCCTGATCCATCAATTAATACAGTTTATGATGAAAAGAAAATTTTGGGTTGCTGTGTTGAAAAATACGGTGATAATCAAGTAGCTTTATGTCCTAAATGTTATACAATATGGAATAACGCATTTATAGATGCGCAGGGCAAAGCCCACGACGGTGTGACCAAATCCTTAAAACTTAAAGGTGTTTCATTAAAAACAAATAAAATTGTTTCATCAGATTATAAGGATATATTGAATAATCAATGTGTTAAATCAGGTAAAAATATTAATCTTCAAATGAATCATAACATTATGTCAAAAATAACGATTAACAAAAATGCTTTAACTGGATTTCATAATAAAATGATTGTATTAACGAATGAAGCATGCGCACCATTTATAAAAGGATTAAGAGCCAACAATTATGAAGTTCATGAATCTTAAACGTAATCAATCTTCCACCTTGGTATCATTTGTATTTTTCCATTTTTACCGTTAACATTACCTTTAACTTCATATAATCCATTCTTGAAACCAATAACTTTAAATTCACCGGGTTGAATTATTGACCGTCTTTTACCCATTGTGTCTTTTTCGTTATAAACTTTAACACTTACACCTTCATTTATTCTAAATCCGGGACTATTCATTACTTTCCAATTCTCCTGACATATTCGCCTTACTATATACTCCTCTAATTCAGAATCATCATTTACCATTTTCGGTGTTACTTCAAAGCCTGCCCATTTACTTAAACCTTTATGTGGTGCATTATTATATTGATTAACTATTTCATCCATAACATTTGGTGTAATTACGCCAACTTTCATCACATATGCCATATCTCTAATACTCCTAATTACTCTATCAATAACGCCCAAACTTCCATGTAATGGATCACTTTTAACTGCTTTCTGTTCTTTATTCATGAAATCGGGATAATTTCCCATTACTTGTCTTTCAACTGGTTTAAAATCAATTCCTCGTGAATTAAAAAATGACTCCCACGCTAATTTTGAATTAAAACTTTTTTCACCATCACCCGTTAAATGTTTAACATTCATTCCTTTTTCAATCATTCTATTTAATGCTCTCAAATATGAAACACTACTTTTTAAATTCTGTTTTGTAAATGTTTTATCATCAATCATATCATTTAATAACTCCACATATAAATATTTAGTGTTTGCATTTATTGCAACTAAATAAGCCAGTTTTCCAACGAACATTAAATCAATAATCCATGTATTCCTTGCTGTGCATTTATGAAGTTGATAATTTTTAATATTTCTTTTCAAATCAAATGATGACTTTATTTTTCCATCACTTACTTTCATTTCTGGATTAATTAATTTTAAGGCATTAACTTTATCTTTACTTTTATAACCAATCAACCCCGTTAATTCATTTTCATCATAATTTATCGTTGTTCCCGGTTGTTTAAAATATTTCTTTTTATAATCTTCATACCAATTATTAATTGAACGTCTACCTCTATTCCATCCACTAGTAACTCTTACAAAATCATCATATGTTAATAAATTATCATTCATGTGTTCAACAACAAATTTATCTAATTTATCGCCAAACGTTTCTTTTCTGACTTTCAGCTCTTCATTCTTATGTACTTCCTCCCATTCTCTTTCATACTCATCATATATTTGTCTAATATCTTCATCTAGTAATGGTTTAAATGAGTTTAATCTTTTCACTTGATTAAATGATAATTTATTTTTGTTTTTATAAACTTTACTCATTAAATCCTCTCTTGCTATTCTCACTGCTACATCATAATCTGCCATTCGTTCACGTTCCATTTCTACTTCACGTCTACGTTCTTCATCCTTTACTATATCACGAATGGTGAAGTAATGAATTATATAGAAATTGTTTATATGTTGAGCTGGAATTTTCACTTTCAAATATTTTTCACAATAATGATTTATATAATATTTCACTTGTTCCTCAAATCTATTCGGTTCATACTTTTCTATCTTACTTGTCACATATGAAATTATTCCATCTGTGTTATTAAATAATGTTTCAGTCATGTTTAAAATAAATTAAATTAAAGATATTTGATGATTTCATGAATGCAAAAATAATTATTTAGTTTATTTTTAATTTTTTAAATTTTTATCACATAATAAAAATATGACTCAAACCTTACCACCCCTTAAACAACGACATGAAAGAAAAACATTTGCTACTCCAACGTTGAAACTCATAAATTCACGTCTTCAATATTATAGAAAAGTATTAAGTCAATCTGAACCAACAACGGAGAAAGGAAAACTTAGTCGTGCAAGAATTCAAAATAAATATGATCAGTGTATGAAAGTTAGAGCATTATTAAACAGAGCCGTTAAGAACCTTTATCTTTAACAAGGCTTTGCCCAGGACTACGTCCATAGAACCCATCACTACCGAAATATTCAATTGCTGGATTATTTGAATTATCAAATTTAGGTAATATTTTTGCAACATTACCAACAACAGGTAACTTTTCCATTATTGATTTTGTTTTATTCCATCCAAATTTAAATCCATCAGCAAAATCTTTAGCTGCTTCTTTAACTTTACCCGCTAACTTTTTAAACCAACTACCAAAAGCCATTTTTTTAAATTAAGATTAAAATTATGATTTAATATTTTTATTTAAAACTAAATATGACATTAAAGCAAGCAAGAATATTAAGTAGTGAAACCGATAACACTATTAAGCAAGAACAAAACACAAATGTTAACATTAACATAAAACCATCAACTAAGTCACAACCTCAAACAGTTCCGTTATATCCTAATGTTCCACCATTAAATCCAAACGTAAATTTTACTCAAGCGAACCAACCTGCGGATATTCCACTGGCTGGTCAAACTTTATATATTCCGACGACGGAGGATTTGAATTATCAATCTCAACCTCAAACAAGCAACAATATCCCATTAACTCGAGACAGAGGTATTGCAGATTTAGGAAATGAAATTGAGGATTTAGAAAAGAAAAACCAATTTTTACAAATGTTAGTTGAAATGTATGAATCAAACCCGTTAAAAATAAATGCTTACGTTGTTTGTGAAAGTAAGTTATTAATGAATATGATAAAGTTATTAACTGATTGTGAAAAAGTTGATTTAGTACTTAATGAGGATATTGGATGTTCTGGATGTACCGCAAAATCAGGTAAAATCATTTATGTTTCAAAAATATTGGTTACTAAAGATGGTAAAACTAGTGAGCTTAAATATGATTACAATAACATTTATAGTGAATTTGTTAAATATGGAATTAGTTTGAAAATGGTATGCTAATTTAAGCCTTAAATACCGCCAACATATTTTCATTAATTATACCAGTGATGATGCCAACAGTTGTTCTACGTATTTTTGATGTTATCGCGGTAGCTCCAGTTATTATTTTTAGAACGTTATCGTCATCTACAAACACTTCATCCCCGATTGAGTAACATGAGGTATCTTTAACTTTAACTAAATAATCACCACCTGAAGCAAATGTAACACATTTATTAGCTTCATCAATAGAAGTGCATATACCTATGAAAGTGTTCCATTTACCATTAGTCTTTACTGAACAAATACAATCCGTAGTGTCTGATTCAGTGCTTGATATGAAAGACTTAGTTGATATGTCATATTTGTAAACCTTACCTGTCATATATACTGGTGCACCAATGATGAAATCATTAATTGAATTCATTGATTCTTCAATCGGAGAGTAATGAGTGATTGTTGTGTTTGATTGTGTACCGTAAATAGCAGCCTTAAATTTTGCTAAATAACCTCGGGACATGATACCTTTTGAATATATTTGTTTAGCATCTAATAATTCCTGAGTAGTTGTCCAAGAATATCCACCTATCGGGAAATTATATGTAAGTGGTATTCCTGATGTTATATCAACAGTGTCTTCATAATAGAATGGGAATTTGAAATTGTCGAAATAAACAGTTCTTTGATGTAATACAAGAACAATGTTATGAGGATTTTCAGCTGTATCATAGAATAACACCCTTATTTCATTACATAGTGCATATTCACCAATTATGTATTCCATTTTAATTACATTGTTTTCAAGTTTTAGATAATGAATTGCTATCTCACCACCCTCTGTAATCGGACCGCAATCAATTGCACATCTTCTTATTAGCTGCTCATCTGTAACAACATTCGACTGCAATGCATATTTCCCATCAGCCACATCCTTGGTCTCATACTTATCTAATTCATACGCTAATTCATCTTCATCAACGAACTTCTCATCAGCCTGGGCACTAGTGTAATATGGTGTTAAATCAACTGGTGCTGGGATATCCGTTTTCAAAGCATAATTATTTTTTATGAGATTCATATTTGGGATACAATATTCATCATAAACTTCAGGTCTGTATGAATAACATACTGATTCTAGATCGACAACATAGTTATCATTATATCTGAATGTTCCACCATAATAGAAAAAGTATATAGAAAAAGTATTTTCGCCTTTTTTGTAATAATAATATTCCGAGTCTTCACTATCATACAAATATTCTCCTGAAATATCATCATTATTACAAGAACCTTTAACAATTAATGATGATTTCTTTAATATTTTACATAAATCTCCATCCAAATTTACAATCTTTGTTCTTTTATCCTCATCATTTGTTGTTCCATTTACGAAGTAGGTAGTGATTGATAATTCTTGAGTTATATTTTCGGTTGATAATATGTCTTCTTTTGTTACATATGGTTCCAAAGCTGTTGTCAATGCAGTACTCAGTGCAGATTCATTAACCAAATCATTTGGTATTGTTGGGATTGCTTCAGCTAATTCTGTTTTTAATGCATAAGCATTTAATATATTTGTTAATTGATCGTTATTTTTAAAGTTTGTGTTTAAATATGTGTATGACGGATAATTATCTTGAACATATCGAACAGTTGCATAATTATTTAATGTTTCACTTAATTTATTCGTGAATGATTCATTTAATTGAACTTTATGGTTTTCAATCAATTTTTTTGTTGCTGATGCTGTTAATAATTGGTTATTAGTTAATGTTTCACCTAATAATAATTCATTATCGTTTTTAGCTGCTGGGGTGTATTTGAGTTTAACAAATGATGGTTGAACTGTTCCATAAATTAAAATATATGGAAATTCATAAACTAATTCGCAATTAATAGCTGAAATATCAGCAACATCTGAGTTCAAACATTCAATACTTCCATTTTCCTTATACTCATATTCGTAAATTCGGTACATCTCGCCAATATCATCAACCATAAATGAAACTTCAATTTTATAATTAGTTTCAATATGTTCACAGTAATATTTAAAACATAATCTTTCATCAGGAATTATAATTTCCGTTTCAACATATGGTTTTTCTTCAACTACTTCATGAGGTGATAAAACAATTCCATCATCAATTATTTCATCAACATATGCAACTTCTTTAACAGTTGTTCCAGCATTTTTACTAAACGCTAATTTTAATGCACCAAATATACCTTCAGCACCAACTTTCATTAATCCGCCAAAGTTAAAACAAAAGTTACTAATTTGTACGACATCCATAACTATATCAAACCAATTTGTTTTATTTTTCATATCGTTAATTTCTTTCTCTAATTTTGCACAATAATTTTGAAGTGCTGATATTTGATTAACCGCAATATCAACTGTATTTCCTAATGAATTTAAAACGAAAACGTGGGATTCAATGTTTTCACCTATGACTACACCTGAAGTTTGAATGTTAAAGTTTGTATATAATGTTGTGCATGCTTCAGGTCGTGGTGAGACAGTATAATATCCAGTATTAGCTAAGAACTCAAATGTATTCATTCCTTTTTCATAACTTACATCAGCAATAGTATAAATTAATTCATCATCTTTGGGCATATATAATATTAAACCATATGGAGGATTACCGACTTGCAAAGGTGAAGTATAATGGTATTCAAGTAATTCAAAATAATTGTCGGATTGAAGTTTATAATTATTTAATCCTGAAGATTTATATTCGAAGTCAACAATGAAGTCATAAGTTTTATTATTAATGTTCAAAGTTGCTGAATATGTACAATTAGCAAAATCTTTGACGGGGTAAATGTAAACCCTCCATGCGTCATTATCTTCTTTAAATGTTTGAATTTTACAGTTATCTTTAGGTGCTATCATTCCTTTATTAACTAATAACTCAAATGGGTTTCCTTGATTATCATAACCAGCGAAAGTGTGTAATACTTTTTTATTAGCTTCATTTTTAGCAATACATATAAAGGCTACTTCATGAGAACCAGGATTTTTACGTGTTAATTTCAGGGGTATATTGAAACTGTAATTAGTACCTACCCATTCATTACCTTGTTTAGTCATTTTGTAATCAGTACCGAATGCTTCATCATGAAATTCAAAAGTTTGACCTTCAATTAATGCTTCAAATTCAGGAGTACCTGGAATATATCCCCAATCAGCATAATATAAAGGATTTGTTTTATCATCTATTACACCAAATGCTTTCATTTCGTAAAAGTCAGGCAATGGTGAACGATATAATTTAAAGCAATTATCCGCATCTATTGTATTACACTTAAGATTTATTAATTTATTTGAATCATTAGCTTTGTCACAACTAACATTTGTTTTTTGATTTGCGATATAATTGATTTTCATAAATCCAGATGTATATAAATTTAATGGTATATCACCTTTTTTATTTGACATATATATTTTTGCTCCAACGTCATCTTCTTGATAAACCAACTCATAATTTCCATTTGAAATGTTAACAATAGGATTTTTAAACATGTTTTCTTTAGAAGTTTTAGTTATAATTGCTTTTGGTAATTTCATATATGCAGGTAATTCTATTTCGAATACATCACCGATATATTCACCAAATTCAGTTTTGATTGATAGCGAATTTAAATCTGGTTGATCTAAATTTTCCGTTAATTTATCTGAAGTAATGATGAAATCATATATACCATCTTCAAATGAAAAGTCACCATCATCACAATCTTGTTTATCTTCTAATGTTTTAATTCTTGATTCATGATTGTTTAATTCATCCGTAAATTTCATGGTTTGTTGATTGTATGAAGAAACTGAGGCGTCAATGTCAGCAAGTCTTAATGTTAAACTTTGAGGATTTGTTGAAGTCATTATTATGTCTCCATCAATAGTGGCATCACCATGAACATGAATGTTTTTAAATTCTGAATCTTTATCGGGCATACCACCGCCACCACCGATGAATGCTCCATCTTTCGCATTTTGTTTTGTAATTATTGCAGTCATTTATTAATTTATTAATTATAAAAATAAATATTTTTAATATACGAAGTTTAGAGATTTTATTATATAAAATCAATATTCAAATTTAAGGAAAAGGGTGAAGTTATCAGGTATTATTTCATTACCTTTTGCATCAGTGAACCATACTTTAAATCTATCATGGTTTAATGTATATTTATATTTTCTGTTGTCGTCTGGAGGCGTTAAATTAGCATACCAAACGAGAGAATCACAGTATTCATCACGTGGAACAAATGACGCGTGAAGTTCGGTTTCACCGTCTAAATATCCATCACATGTAGCACGGCAATATTGAAATGAAATATATTTATCATTACGAGAATTAACGAACTCAGGAGGAAATTTATTTTCATAGTCACGAGTGATAAAGTAAGTTTTGGTTGTTTTATGCATTTATGATTTGATAAAAATAAAAATTTATAAATTTAAAACAAGTCTGGGTCTATTTCATCTTCGTTTATGTTACATTTACTAGCTAATTCGTTGACGATTTCAACTTTAGCATCAGACCTATTTTTAATGAATTCATTTAGTTTATTTTGATTTTCACATTCTTTTACTACACATTCATGATAAAATGTAGTTTTATAATTTATTCTATCAGCTTTAATATAAGCTTTCATTAATCGTATTTGTGATCCAGACGTTAGACCACCAAAAGAACGTCTAGGAATAGTTAGCCATTCACACTCAGGGAATAACTCTCTAAATTCTTTATATGTCATGACTTTTTGGGTATTAGGGCTTTGCCCGGGACTATGTCCTTCTTTATAAACTAATGAAAGACATAAAATTTTTATGTTCATTTTGTATTTATAGAATTTATCAGTTATGAAGTCATCAAAATATACTTGAACTGCTTTAAGTTCTGATTCAGGAAGTTTTTCGAATAATTTATTAATGTTGATGTATTCACTCATTTATATAGAAATAAAAAATTTGAAAAATAAATTTTAAACTAATTTAAAAATTTTTGAAAATGTTTGAAATGAAAAAATAAATAAATTAATTATTAGATTTATTCATAACCAACTGGAACACCTTTAGGGAAATATTCAACACCTTTTGTTGACCAAGCAAAGTATGTATCGCTACATATCCAAGCTTCAGGCGCAGGTGGGTGTTGATCTGGAAATTCTGGATCAGGAATATAATAAGTGTCATCAATTCCTCTATACATTGGTTGACCACGGAATGTAACTGTAACAGAATTAGAGCCAGTATCAATTCCATCAAATACATAACCAGCGTTTGAACGTTCAAGTTGGAAGTTAATACCAAAACTTGTTCCATCACTTCTGCAGTTTGAGTAACGTTTACCAGTTACTGGATCATTAAGGGGTTGAGTGAATGAATCCTCAAATTCTTGTGTAGCTTCAAGTGCTCCATCTAATTCATTAGCTATTAATTGATGCTGATAGAAACGAGCAGAGCAAGTATTTGAAAATTCAGTATCTGGATAAGTTCTTTTATTAACGACCAATTGAACGTTTTGATACATGATATTATCAAAGCATGTAATATCTAATGGACTCTTAGGGAACATCATTGTTATATTTGTTGCATTTCTGAGAGGAATTGATTTTGATATTTCTAAACCATTAACTTTTGCAGTACCTTCAAATATTTCACGTGTTAATTCTTGTGATGGAACTAATAATGCAGTTTGTAATTCACGAATAAGACCTTGATATACACCAGGTTTGAGACCAAATCCTGAAAGATTTGATCGACCTAATTGAATAGTACCACCTAAAACATTTAATGTTATTTTACCAACTTTCATATCAATTCCATTTGCTGCTGTTATAGTCAATTTATCATTTACTACTTTATCTTTTGATACATTAACTTTTAATATATTTGGATCAGTTTCTTCGTTTTCATTTGGAGTTTCACCAGCTTTATATTGAACGACAATATTTGCTGGCTTTCCTACTTGTGTGAATTTACGAGTAATTGGAACGACAGCAGGCATTTCTTCATCAATGGCTTTATCATCGAGAAATTGAAATGTTTCTTTAACAACATTAGGATTAACTTGACCCCAAACCATGGCACGAAGTGATGTTTTAACTTCTGCTTCAATTTCTCCACAAATATCGTTAGGGTAAAGTTGCCATGCTTGAAGTGCGAGCTGATCAGTAAATGGTATTGTTAATTCTATAGTTAATTTGTGGGGTTTACCATCGGCAACGTCTGCAAGTGGAAAATAGCATCCACAAATTGAAGGTGAAAATTGAGATACATTTTCCCATGTTGAGTGAGAGAATTTTGAAGTTGCTTTAGCATCACGTGGTTTAATTGAATTGTATGCGAATGATTCACGTTGAAGTTCATCTTGTCTGTAAGTATCAAGTAATTTTCCATCAATCCAAAATCTACAGTCTTCATAAAATTCAACGGCATTTTTGAATACAGTATAAAGTTGCATTAACTTATTAATATCTGCGGAAACATCAACGGGTTCAGATAATTGAACAAAGTACTCTAAAAGAATCGTAGAAAATCCTTTTTCGATTTGTGAAATTGTATGACCAGAATGAGTTAATTTTATTCTTGTTTTGGTACCTACAGGCATTGGTGCATCTTTATTTGTGAATTCTTCCATAACTTGACTAAATGAATTATCACCACCATTTCGTTGAATTAAATTTCTAAGTTTGTTTTGAAAGAATGTGAGAATATCTCCTTCATCATTACCTAAATTTTTCGTTTGAGCGTTTAAGTATGTCATTTTAAATATTGAAAAAAAATTAAATAATAAGTTAATAAAGAAAAGAATTTATAGTTTGAAAAAAATAAATGAATTAAGAAATGAAAAATAAATTTTTTACATTAATGAAAATATGGCGTTTGGAAGTTGGTTTAAAAATATTGTGAACGGAGCTAAAAACATAATTGGCAAAATAGTTCCAAAAGTAAAGAAAGTAGTTGAAACAGTTGGTAGATTTGCACCATTGATAGGACAAGCTGGTGATTTAATAGGTGGAAGTGCTGGTGAGGTAATAAATACAATCGGAAATGGTGTGAGTAAATTAAATGACAGAATTAATTATAAAGGTGGAAATGTTAACGCGTTAGGTGCGAATGGTGCAGGAGCTCGAAGAATTGTAGGCGCAAATGGTGCAGGTATTAGAAGGTTTGATATTCCATTACTGAAGGAATAAAAATAAATCATGAGTAAAGTCGTTTCCTCATTTCATCTGTTAAAGGTGGATCTATATTTAATGTTGGGGAAAGTTTCACAATGCGAATGAGTAAATTAGCGAGTTCAATAATTGTTAAACAACCAAGAAAAATTTCTGATAAACTCATTTATTATTAATTAAAAATTTTTATTTTTGTTTTTAATTAAAGATCTTTGATCAGAATTATTTCATAATTCATGGATTTAAAAGTTATTGAACCAATTAAAAACTATTTAAAAGAATTTAAAACAGTAGATGAATTTAATTTATGGTACTCAAAGAATAAGGAAGAAGTAGATAAGTTAACGACTCATAAATTAAACAAAATGTATAAAATCGATGGCTATAGAATTACAAAAATAAAGGGTGTGTTGATGTTAAAGAAATGGGTTGAAAAAGAGGAAAAAGAGATAGTTAGTAAGGCTTCGCCCAGGACGGATGCCATTGAAGAATTAAGGAATGAAATAAATGAAATCAGAAATACAGTAAATAAAATTATATCATTTCTTCAGGAATCGTCAAGTTCTATTGATGTATTACCGCCATCGACAACTTGAATGATCATATATGGATGACTTTCACAATCTTCAGTTTTTCGTTTCAATATTTTTGAATACATTTCATAAAATTCGTCAAATGATAAATTAGATGCTGATTGTGAATAAATATAACGTAATTGTTGTTTATTGAAACATGGAAATATAAATAATGTTGATATTTCATTTTTAACATGAGGTTTTAATCCTTTCCAGCCTTGAATTAAAAGGAGGAATGAAAAATTTATATGTCTACATCTACGTATTAATTGGCTAAAATAAGATTCTTCTGAAGAAAAGAGTTTACTATTTGAGATATCATCGAATAAAACGATTGTATGCAATACTTCTCGGTTGAAATCAGAAACGGCAAGCATTTTAAACATATCCTCTTTTTGTTGATCATCTATTTTATCCTGCAAGTTTTCCCGTTTGATAAGATTATATAAATTCTTTGCTGAGATTAAATCCTTCATAAATTCAACAGCTTCTTGTTCACTAATGATAATATATGGAATCATAAGAAGTGGCTTTAAAGCTAAAAATGTTTTATCTGATTCTTGACCGTCTTTTGTAACGTAGATAAATAAGTGATGAGTGTTTAATACACCTAATTTGATGATTTCCTTTAATGCTATCACAGTCTTTCCTGATGATTGCTTACCAACTATGACGTTAACACTATTTAACCTAATATTAACCTCAGGGTGTATTTCAGAAATTAGGCTTTCATTTTTATTCATAGTATAGGTTTTCAACGTATTCATAACGTGCGTTTTAACAATATTCTCTAATGATGTGTTCATTTTCTATGTATTAATGTAAAAGTTTATTTTAATTATTGATAAAAATATATTTTTATGTTTATGAATCATTAACTGAAATTAGATATTAACACATTTCTTAAAATTTATTATTCAGGTTCTTCTACGATTGCTGATGTTTGTAATGCTTGTACTTGTGATTGAACATTAGCATCAAACCATTTATTAAAATCACTTGGATTTGGAGGTAATGCATTTATTCCTTGGAGTATTATTGCAATTGTTGCTTTAGCAACTAATGGAATATGTTCAGGGTTAACTGGTAGTCCGGATTTATTACACATTTCACATGCAGTAGGTACAAAATCAGCAATTTTTACAGGATTAATTAAATAATCGTGAACTATGAACTCAATAGCTTCTTTAACTGCTTTCTTTCCTCTTAAATTCTTCCATTGATCCTCATTAACATTCATAACACTTTCACCATAAACATAAACCATTGCAGGAAGTAAAGCAAATTGATTCCATATAACCGTTGCCATTTGTGTAAGTGTGAATGGTAATTTTACACCGTTGAGGTATTTGATACCTTGATAAATTGGAGAGATACACTTACCAACAAATGCCTGATAAGTTGAACGTTTCTTTGGTTTGATTAGGTGCTTTTCATCGATACCAGCAGCTTTTAATTTTGTTTCAAAGTCTTGCCAACTTTCACCCGCATAATTAGTGACTGTACGCCCTGTTTCATCAAATTCAGGATGATATATATTATTAATAAAGCCTCTTAAGTTTATACCTTGTTTATGAGCTTCTTTACGTTGGTCCACAGATGGGTAAGCTTTATAATAAGCATTGCGATATGGGAATAATGACGGAACGGTTGTAAATCCATTAACTATTACAGGCTTTTTACCTTCTTTTGTTTGTACGACGACTTCAGGAATTCCGTCACCATCTAAATCTTTGCCAGTGGCTTCATATAAATCATTATATCCATGTCGATTAATCCATTCATTCGCACTTACAACACTTTGAGCGTCTCGAATTTGTTTAACATCTTGATTTAATTTAGCCACAACATTAATTAAGTCATCCATACCAACATTACCGTATTTATTTTGTTTTGCCTTTTTCGTTGGTTGAATTGCAGCCATTCTTTCACGGTAAAACGCCATATCATTTAATGCTTTAGTTAAGTCTTTCTTATTAATGTTATTTTCTGCCAAGCTAGCGTATGATTGATCACGCATTTGGTTTAATTGAGAAACATTATTTATTAATTGCGGAATTTTCGATTTATTCATTTTATTAATTGGTAAAAAATTTAAATTATCGTTTTTGTTTTGAAAATTATTTAATCTAGAAATAAAATTTGAAATTGATTTATCATTTATTCTCAAACCTTCATGTTGTATATAATTATTTTCATTTAAAAATTTCATTAAATTTGCAACTGAACCTTGCCATGAAGGCGACTCATGAAGAGTAACGTTAAGTTTTTCATTAATTAATTCAATATATTTATTAAGTTTATCAAGTTTCAAACCTTTAAAATTATTTCTATTTAATTTTGACATATTCTTTATATTAAAATAAATTTAATCATTTACGTTATAAATTTATGAAAAATTAACAAAAGTCATTTTTGTCGGTTGATGAAAAGTGGCAAAAAGTTGTGAAAATTTATGAAAAATTAACAAAAGTCGTTTTTGTCGGTTGATGAAATACGTGAAGAAATAGAGGTTAGCACTTATGATATCATTTATTAAGAATTTATGTTTTCATGGATTTTTAAACTGGCGTTGAGTTATGAGTCATTTTTGATTTCTTGATATTTTCACTAATTCAATTTTATTCATATTCTTAACTCTATTTAAAAATTGTTTACTAACAGTTATATTATCATGACCATAAAATTTATTTTCATAATTAAAATCATCAATGAAATAAAACGTTGGTGATGCATTAGGTGATCGTTTACGACTATAAACTATATCAACGTAGTTTTCATTTTCATGGAATAAATAAAATAATTTTGTTGATTCACTAAAAAATACTGGACGAATATAATAAGTGTGTTCACAATGTTTAAATAAACGTTTTACATCTTTTGGCATAATTTCTGACTTCGGGTATGATTTCATCTCTCCAAAATCGTTAAAGTGTGCGTAATAGTCACTCATAGTTATTTATAATTTACTAAAAAAATAAATTAAAAATAAATTAAGGTTAATTTCTAAAATTTCTTTCCGGCGTGGAGTTATGAGTCATTTTTGAACACCTCTATTTTGTACCCAGTCTTATCTCACTTCTACTACTTTAATACCTGAAAAAAACATTAAAAATAGTATTTAAATGGCATAAAATAAATATATTCTAACTTATTATGTAAAAGAATCAGCTTTTATGAAATTTTATAACAGATATGTGAAGTAATCAGTAAAAAAGTTTAAAAATTTTGATACGTTAAAAAATTTTCAATATTGATAATCGATCTTTTATTTTTATTCATTATTGATATCAGAGATAAAATTTTTGATATGATATTGATATCAGAAAAATAGATTAATTATCGATATCGAAAATCAAGACTTAACAAGCCTAGATTTGATATTTAATGTTTTGAAAAAGTTACATTATTTATCTGAATTTACAAAACATGAGGTTCTTTGTTAACCTATTAACTATCACGCGGTTCCCCTAATTCTACTAGGGGGAAGATTTTTTGTAATTTCCCCTAAAAAAAATAGGGGGAAAAATTTGAATTAAAATTTTATTTAAAAATACATAAAAATAATTGAAATTTTATTAAAAATTCTTGGGAAATCGTAATCGCCCGTGGCGGTTTAGGTTAATATTGACCTTGTATCGTACCATAGAAAAAAAAGTCTGGAACTTTTTTGCACTTTTGCAAAAAAAAGCATGGGTAGCTACTCATGGTTTTTTCTATATAAAAAAAATATAAACGGAATATTTTTTTATAGTCTAAAATCGATATCATAATGAGCATTCGCATATAAACAAGAAAGCGCAAATATTTTTAACACCATCATTTTATTATTTTGATGTATACAATTACGTAAATTCCAACTTTTCGCCGATATCATTGATATTGGAAATCATATACTTTTAAAGTTAAAAGGTAGTTAATTAATTTTGAGTAATACGGTTTCATATTTATTTTTATGCCTTTGGATTGTGCATTTGTTTACACAATATAAAATATTCATATAATATTTAGATTAAAATTTTGATTTTCTTTGTTATAAAGTAATCAATAGAACTTTTATTAGCATATAAAATATTTGTCCTTTTTTGTTTATAAGCCAAAGCTCATTATGATATCGATTTTAGACTTTAAAAAATATTCCGTTTATATTTTTTTTTATATAGAAAAAACCATGAGTAGCTACCCATGCTTTTTTTTGCAAAAGTGCAAAAAAGTTCCAGACTTTTTTTTCTATGGTACGATACAAGGTCAATATTGACCTAAACCGCCACGGGTGATTACGATTACGGGCGATTACGATTTCCCAAAATTCTTAATAAGATTTTTATTATTAATACAATTTTTGTTTGAAAAAATTATATCTTTATGATCTAAATGGTTAATTTTTCACCTCAAAAAATCCGTGAATTGGCCTCCCTCTATTTCCCCTAATCCCCCTTAGGGGGAAAGGTCAATTTAATTGGCAAACCGTAAAAATATTAACAAAATTTGACCTCCCCCTATTCCCCCTATTTTTAATTTTTTTTTTTTTTTAGGGGGAACCAAATAGCCTTTGAATTATTATAACAAATATATTTTAAAAAAGAGGTATTCACGAAGAAAACTAGCCTAGCAATTTAATTCTAACTTATTTATTTTATTTTTAAAATATGTAATTAAGATAAATTACAAATTTTATATGATTCCATGTGTTTATTTTCAAGATATTGCTTAAGCATTTTTTTGTGAGAAAAAAAAACTATTTTCAATATATTTTGATATTTATTTGGAATTTTAAATGAAAGATTTTCTATAAAACAATATAAAATATCTCAATATATATATATATTGACATTAAATAATTATAAATTAAAACATATATCGATTAATAATATTTTAAATAAAAAATTATTTAGATATTAACTTATTTTTATTTCAAAAAAAAAAATATTTATTTAAAAATATTAGTTTTTCACAAAATTTGTGATCACTTTTGTGAAATCCTTTGAAAAAAAGCTAATTTTGATTTATTTGTTAGAAAAAATGAATATTAATAGAATTATTTAAATGTTTAGCAAATAATTTGATTCAAATTATCGGCATTTTCTATTATATATATATATATGTATTTAGAAATATATATTTTATCCAATATCTGTAAAATTTCAATTAATTATTTTTTTTTGTTGTTTGATTTTTGAACATTTTGACGTTTTGCACCCAAAAAAAACATCGATATTGTTGGAAACCAATTTTCTCAAAATTAAACACATAAATTTCTTATTGATCGCAATTTATGTTAAGATGAATCGCAATAATTAATATATTAAAAATAAAAGCAAAAAGCTAGGCTGAAAAAAAAATTGGGTTGGATTTTTATTAATTCTTTTGTTTTTTTTTGTTAAATCCTTTGCTTTTTTAAATATCGAATTTATTAAAATGAGATATAAAGCCAACTCAATATTTAATTCTTTATATATTTATTAAAATTTTTAAGAATTTTTAATCCTTATTAAAAAAAAGTCTAATAATTCTAATATATCTGAAAAAATAAAATTCTTATATTTTAACAATGCAATGCTTGCCAAAGATAATATAGAGCAATTATATGTTTTTTTTATAAATTAGAATATTTATACTCTAATAGTCATTGAATTAATGCATTTCTAAAATCCAAAAAGACGTTAAGTCACTTAACATGAATACCTCTTTTAAAAAGATGTTTTTATTTTCTCTTTGGTTAATATCAATTTGATGCATTTTTAATCAATTTGGGAATTATTTTACACAAAAAGAGATTGATACTTCCATAATGCAACGGTATATCTATCATTTATAATAATAGATTATTAAAATTTTCAAAAAAAAATTCTGATATAAAAGGATATTACAAAAAAAGTATAATATAAATTTAACAACTTGATAATTAAAATGATCCTTTAAATAATTTATTAAATAAAACAATAAAAACTTGGGCTTTTGATATTTGAAGAAATGCAATATTTGATTTTTGGAATGAACATTGACAAATCGCTTATATTCGATTTGATTATTTCAATAAATATAGAAAGTGTACGATTTTTATTAAAATAAAGTTCGAATTCTTTTAAGTTGACATTTGATGTGAAAATTCCCCCTAGGGGGAAAAAAAATCCCCCTGGCGTGATACTTAAACCTATGCTTATTATTAGCCTTTACTTTTTTCACATCACAAATTCATTAACGTAACTTTTTAACGTTTATATTCTTTAATCCCTATTTTGGTTGTTGTATTTGCACGTTTTTGGTAAAAATATCAAGTTTTCAAATTAAATTTTATTAAAAAAATCAATGAACAGATAAAATTAAAATTTTGAGGCACTTAAGTTTATATTTTATATAATCGCTTTTTAGTATTGGTTTTATATGTTAAAAAGGAATTAAAAGTTTATAAAACAATATTATAATAGTAAATAATCTAGATATCTTGAGTAATGTGAATTGGTTTGCTCTCAGAGTGATTATATTCTTTTTATAAAATGGTCAATCATTTCACCTTTGCAAAAAATGATTTTTAAAAATTGCATTTTACTTTTACAAAAATGGTTTTATTAAATAATTTAATTGATATTTTATTTATTCACAAAAAATTATTTAGTATATTATCTTTTTTCAGAGATATGATTATTTTATGTATTCAATATTTTCAATAAAAAATACATTGTACAAACCTTGTATTTTTTCTATCGTTCTTTGTAGAACAAGGTTGGTACAAAAAGTGAAGTCTACTTATTATGGTGGAAGTAGAGATTTTAAACGCTCATCCATTTGAATTTATTTGAAAGAACTATCACAATTATTTGAGAATATTTTTTTGCAGTTGATGATGTTAAAAATTCGTAATTTCTCAGAATTTTTCTGAACAAAGTTGAATGGTCGGAGGAAAAAAAATAAAGTATTGAAAAAAACTTTTATTAATTATTTTTTTCTCTTATCTTGATAAAAATTAAATAAATCAATTATTTTCCTGACTAAATATGTTTTCCATCCTGATTGTTAATTGAGCATGAAGCAAATCCTCTGACAAATATCAAATTATTTAATAATCGAAAAAAAGGTTTTGAAAATTGTAAAATCTCATTAAAACTTCTCGAGCATAAAGAATTCATATCAACATTTGAAATTGATGGAAATTTTGCTACTCACTTTAAAATATTATTATTGAAAATTGAGATTATTCTTATAAAAGCCTGACAGTCTTGACAATTTTTTGAATGTTCATAATAACTTCTTTTTCGTAAATGGCATGACTTTTTCTTATACGAACAAAAAGGACAATAACTTTCAAAATTCTCATGTGGAAAATATTTTATACCGTATCTCGCGAATCGTCGAACATTTTTGTTATATTCCGTATAATCGTTTTTTGAATCTATTTTTTTTATAAAATATCGATTATAAGATGAGAACCTAGCTGAAGCATTTTAATAAAAAAGAGGAGACAAAATTTTTAAAAAACAGATATTTTTAAAATTTTATTTTTCCATTTTAAACTAATGATAATAAAGAACTAAAAACTCTGCTCATGAACTTCTAACATCTTTTTATCATGTGATATGAACATTTTATTTTTCAAAAATTTTGAAAAAAAAAGGATCATTTTTCATATAAATAATAGTTTTTTATTTTTAATAATCATATATTGTTTTTAATAATGTATAAAAAATATAAATAATCTATCAAATTTATGCAATATTTTTTATGTATCTCTTTTTTGTAAAAATTACAATTTTTTCATTAAAAAAAACATCTGATTCTCAATGAATAATGTGGAGTATTTGAACTGATAGGTTATCCATATTCTTCATATAATTTCTCTAATAAATCAATTAGAAAAATAAAAAAATGATGATTGTATATTAAAAATTATGCTGTTTTTAGAGGTTAAAATCAACATATGCTATATTTGCTTTAGCAATATCTTGTTAAATAATTCAAATTTATCGAATATTATTGCATTATGTAATACAATAAATACTGTTTTAAACAATTTTATATTATTCTTAGTTATTCCCTGGATCATTTTCTAAACCAGTAGCATTATTTTCATTTAATTTTATCTCAGAGCATTGGCTTGACAGCATAGTTAAAATAGTATTATATTATTTTATGAATTGTAAAAGTATATAACAATATTATTTATTTATTAGTGTATGTGTTTAGATAATATATTTTGAAGATAATTGAGTTTTATTTATCGTTTCATATTTATGATAGATTATGGGACATTTTAAGAGTAAAAAAAAAAATCAGCCCTGAATTTTTTAATGCCATTAATTTATTTTTATTAATAAAAAATATTATGTGGAATATTAAAATATTATGCAATATTTCCTATCAATTATTAAGATAATACTATTTTTTAATAAGCAAATATAAAGTATTCAATTATGGTTGAAAATTGAATACTTTATGGTAAAATATTAATGAAAAAGTTGTTCAAAGAAAAATAAAATATATGTTTATCTTAAAAAAAAATTCTATAAATGCATTACATTTTTTATTTATATAATATATTACTAGTATAAAATGGAATATTTCTGTATTATATACTTTTTCATCAAAAAAAACTAAAAATACCTAATTTTGCTAACTAAAACTATTAAATGGAAAATTTATTAATTAAGTATATGTGTATATTAATAATAAACTGGTTTGTTCCATGAAACACAATTTTCAACTGATTTTTTTGGATTATTTTCAAATATCTTATCAATCTAATTTTTTCCTCAATAATGCTATTTTACACAATAAACGAGTTTTTTGGTCAGAATATATCAATTGTATAGTAAAACAGTTTTTAAAAATTAAAAACTTATTGAAATATTGTTTCAAAAACAAATTAACGTATATTAACGTATATATAAAATTGAAAAAAATTGTTTTATTTTGTTATAGTTGAGGGACTATTCAAATTTATTGATGTATTATATTTATATACCATATAATATAACTATTGTCATATGTCATTTGATATACTCCACTTTTAATCGAAAAATAGAATAATTGATTGCTATTAAAATTAAATTATTTCAAGTTTTTTTGGTAAAATTCTAAAACTCACAAAGCAAAAGATATTCAAATTTAAGGATATTTTTTGAATATATCCATGAAATTAGCAGAAAATCTTTGCATCAAAAAAAGCTCTCAATATTTTTAAGCATTTTTCTCTGAAATGAGCAGGAATTTTCTTTAGTTATTTAGGTTTTTAAATGCCCTTGAACCAAAGAACCTGTAGATATGATATGAAGAAAAAATTCAGGCAATTTAAAAATTTTGTCTCCTCTAATAAAAATTATCTTAAAAATTCAATACTTTAAAGATTTTAATATTATTATATTAATATCTTTTAAAATATTTCAAATAATAGAATTATAAATGATATTTTATTGTATAAATAAAATTTAAAATATATAAATAAATATATTCAAACATATTAATAAATTGAATGAAAAGTTGAGCGTTTAAAATTACTAGGTGGAAGAAATGTCGGATGAACTAAAAATTGAAAACATTCAATTTATAGAAAATTTTGGAATTAATAAACAGGCATAACAAAGCCATTTGGAGAGTGACGAAGCCGCTCACATATTAACTCACATACTTCTTGTATATATTCTTCGAGATATACTAGTTTGCTACAGATATCACCAATATCCCATATTTATATAGCAATTAATTATGAAAGTTTTGTCACAAATATAAACGTATTCATGCTCAATATCGATATTAAGATGCTGTTAAGATGATTAATCTGTATTTTTACCTTTAATAAACTATAAAATTTATAAATTTTACTCTTATACAACTTTATGAACTTTTGAATAGGTAAAATTGAATGAATATAATTTGTAAAGTATATAATTTCTCATTTTTTTCGGAAAAAAGTTCAATCTACATTTCTCCCACTAAAAAAATAAATTGAGTATTTTTTGAAATAGACATTTGCTGGCAACCTGCCACTTCTTTGTGGGCCTCTGTTGATTTCTTAAATTGGATAGAGGTTCTCTTCTTGGATTTTCAATGGAATAAAAAAGAAATGAATGACTCATCTTCAATAATTTATTATTTGTGAATCAGGTTGAAATTGAACAGATTTAATTGAGTTTGAGCCTTGAAATGAATGACTCATAAATCGAGTAACAATGAATTCATGCTCACCATATATCGCTGATCTTTGAATAAAAATTTTGCCATCTTCAGAATCATTACCTGTAACCCCAGCAGTTTGATCTTCTTCGTTTAAAAGATTAATGAGTCCATTTTTCATAATAAATTTTTACTGAGCTTTTTTTTTTTTTAGTTAAAATTTGAAATTTTGAGTGAAAAGTTTTGATGGAAAAAGAAAAGGAAAAAAATGGAAATCTGATTTAAACATTCAAATACCTCTTGTGTTATTGAATAACTTTGATCTGAATCCATTGAATAAAATTAAGTAACTTGGTTTATATCTAAGGACTTATCTTTCAGATGAATAAATAAAACAAAGATCTAATTTTGCTTCTGGAACATTAATATTTACAGCAAGTAAAAAATAATGAATTGTTTTGATTTATTAAAAATGTTAATCAAATATCTCATAGGGTTTAGGTTATAGTATTTCTAATAATTTATATATATTGAATGATATATTTATATAAATTTTATTATAAATATGCAATATTTATTTATTCTTTTGTAAGATTTTTTAAAAATTCGGTTAATCAATAACGTTAGATAATTTTTTTGAAAAAGTTAAAGTAAAATGAGAGAACATAAGATCTACTTATTTTACTTATTAATTTTTATTATTGAGTATTTTTTCATATACACATTATTTAAAGAAATAAGAGAGGCAGAAACAGATATTTATTATTCAATTAGCTGTTTGCATGTGAGTGATGAAATATTTTATCTCCAAGATTTAGGAGGAATAAATGTGTATAAAATATTTGACCAAAAAATAGCTGCAAATTATATTCGAAACAGTCCAATAAATGAAAAAAGTCAGCGCCATTTTATTTTAATTACATTATCAACCTCCGATTACCTAGAAAACATGAAAATTTGCATTAAATCGGCCTTTAAACATGGATTAAAGGCAAATGAATTAATAATCATGAGTTTAGATTCTGATGTTTACACATATTTTATTTCACAAAATATACAAACGATGTTTTTAAATTACACGAAAGTTTTACAAGCCAGCTGGTTTGTTGTTGGACGACTAAAGCAAGCTATTCAGTATTATTTCAACTGCTATGACACTGATGTTTTATTTTTTGAGAGTGACATGATTTTCTGTAACAATTTCAAAGACG
Organism: Tritrichomonas musculus; assembly: GCA_039105265.1. Taxonomy (NCBI): domain Eukaryota; phylum Parabasalia; order Tritrichomonadida; family Tritrichomonadidae; genus Tritrichomonas; species Tritrichomonas musculus. The sequence goes on along the minus strand of JAPFFF010000016.1, from coordinate 2,767,971 downwards.
AAATGATTGAAAGAATGAATGAAGAAAGCGTTGACATTCAAATTATGGAAGAAAGGCATGATCCAAAGAGGAGTGTCGACTTAAGTCCAGCTTATTATGGCTACAACATTGGTCTCATGCTTGTCAAGTCGTCCAACAAAACTAGAATTCTTTTCAGAAGATGGCTTCATGATTGCTACTTCACCAAAGACAATTTGTGGGATCAAAACATGTTCAATTTCATTATAACGAATAATGCACATGTTTTTGGTAGAAATCAATCTGCTCAAATTCTTTTTTATCGTTTTCATCTCGAGGATCAAATTTTTAAGTTGACTTTCCATTTCTTGAATCCAGTGAAGTTCATTAATTATTGTTCGTTGATTCAGGAAACAGCCAATCATTTCAATACGTCAAAAATAGATTTGCTGTTGAGATTCGCAAATGAAATGAATTTGAAAAGACCTAATTTGCTTCATTTCGCTTGCATTAATAATGTCAATAAATTTACTTATATGAAGAAAATCGATTTAAATGAGGATTCGTATAAATATCATATGGATTACTTGAAAAAGTTCAAATTTAGTAATTGAAAAAAAATATGTTCTAATTTATTTTATGTTTTATAAAGATATATTTGCTACAAAAAACTTTTTTTTTTTTTTTTTTTTTTTTTTTTTTTAAATGTATGATTAAATGTCTGCACGGGCAGTGCCCGGGCAGATCTTTGGGCATCGGGCAAGCCCGGGCAAAAATACGTTAGCACTTTTCGGGCAGCCCTTTTTTGCCCGGGCATCTATCGTCGGGCAGTGCCCCATAATTGCCCGAAAGTTTTAAAAGTTCATAGTAATATTTAAATTTTTCTAATGATGTTTTTCCAAAATAAATTAATTTTTGATTCATTAATACTTATTTTATGATTAATATAATTTTTATGTATGAATTAATATTATAATTTTTATAAGTTGAATAAAATTTCAAAAATTGTGAAATCAAGAAATTTTCCATTCAAAATATTTTTGCCAATTCAAATTTGAATCATTTTTACTTTCTCGAAAAAAAAATCATAACAATAGATTTTTAAATTGATTTATTCAACAAAATTGATATAAAAGAATAAAATTATTTATTTATTTTTATTATTTTGTTTATTTTTTTATAAAGAAATGGTTGAGATCTTCGTATAAAAAAAAAAAAAAAAAAGTGATGATTCGAACTTAATACCTTTTTATTTCTCGGGCAATTTCCGGGCTACAACTCAATTTTTTTTTTGGGCAATGATATCACCAACCGTCGGGCTGACAGTTAGCCCGATGTAGCCCGACCTGATCTTTCGGGCAGGAAAAGTGACATTGCCCCGGGCATGCCCGGGCTGCCCTTTGTGCATCCCTGATAAAATTCAACGAGCCCATCAAAATATTAAAACTTTTTTTATTAATTTTATTATAAATAATATGAAAAAAGGGAAAATATCGTTGGCATGAAGTTTATTGTTATTTTGTGTTTATTCTAAATAAAGAAAGGAGGAATATCCTCAGAAAACTTTTGATTTTTCAAAGGAATTTTTTTATTTTTCAATAATGTGCAGCCTTCAAAAATGTTGTAGCCAACCCTTTTCAACGAAGAATTCTGTTCATATGTCACCTTAACTAATGATGTGCATCCAGCAAAAGCGAGTCCTCCCAGAGATACCAATGATGAAGGAATTGTAATTTCAGTCAAAGATCTGCATCCGTAAAATACTCTGTTCTGGATTCGAAGCAAAGACGAAGGGAATGTTACATTAGCCAAAGATATGCACCCTTCAAAAGCGCTGCTTTGGATCTCTTCCAAAGTTGGCGGGAAAACAATTCGTGTCAGTGATGAACAATTTTTGAAAGAATTGAACCAGATCATTTTCAATTTTTTCTTAATTGTAACTTTTGTCAATTTTTTATATCCACTGAATTCATTGGGCTCAAACAAAATGTCAGGATGAGCGAATAAAAGATCAACAATATCAGTGTTATTTCTCTTTGCTGCAAGATTCAATGCTGTCACATAAAAAAAAAGTTAAATTGACAAATTTCATTAAAATTAAAATAAATTCAAATAAAAATAACAAAAAATTAAACATTTTGTTATTAATAAAAAAAATTTAGAACTCCATTCTAATTAATATTGAAACTTGATTGAAATAAATTTGAGAACTTTATTTGAATTTTTTTCAGAAAAAATTATTTTCTCATTTACATCAATTCCGTCCAATTTCAAGTAAAATTCAACAAGTGTGAAATAGCTGTATTTGCAAGCATAATAAAAAAGAAATCTATGAAGAAGTTGTGGCTCCAAAAAAACATAGTTATGGTAATGAAGATTGTCAGCGAGAGTATTTTCATTGAAATTGCTTTTCAAATTGTTTTTTTCAACATTTTTGTCAGACAAATTTTCTTGAATGTATTTGGCAATTTCGTTGTGATGGCATTTAATTGACTCTTTTAGACATTTTTGATATGTTTTGTCAGCAGGCTGAGCATGCTCTTCTTCAAGAATATGAATCAATTCTGCATTATTTGAATGAATTGAATAGAGCCACAATGAAGGTGTCAAAACCGCTTTTTGAAACCTCAGAAATTTGAAAATTTGAATTGATCCAAAGAAAGCTGCATACTCAATAAATGTTGGATTTTTATTTTTTATCAAAAATTGATTGGTCTCAAAAATTGAATGCTGGATTTGACCTGAAGGTGAAATTGCATTTTTTGTGATGTATGTGATAAATTCTTCAACTGAATCATTACGAATCAATTCACAAATAATTGAGTCATTCTGTCCAATTTCTCTTTTCCTTTCAAATTCTTCTGGTGTCAAATTCAATTCAATTTTTTCTTGTGAAATTGAATTGATTTCGGTTGAGAAAAATTGAGGGTAATTCGCCTCTTTGAATTTGATGCTTGTCATTACTGAAATTATTGATTTATCGATGCTTATTATGCTTTCTTTGAAAAGAAATAATAGAATTTTTTTGTTGTTTTTGAAATTTTCAAAAATTTCGTAATTTGAAAAGGTTTGTTTGATTTTATCTTTTATAGAAAGTATTATTTTCTCAATCCTGCTGTATAGTATGTGTGTGCGATAATGATTATTTGATATTCGATAAAGAATGCAAAGTAATAATTGCATATCATGACGATTTTCTGGAAATTTAATGATTTTTTCAAAATTATCTTCATTTTCTTCTTCCTCCTCCAGAAAATTAAGAATAATGTCATGCATTTTTTTGATTCTTCCTAGATGTTCTTGAATTTTTAAAACTTCCATATATAAAAATAAAAAAAAAACGGTCCAAACAAACCTATTCAATTGTTGAAAAAATGAAAAAATATATAAAAATCACAAAAAAAGTTTTAAAAATACAAATATTTTATATATCAGATGATGCGCATTCCAATAAATATTTGATTGACGCATTATTGGTTAAATCTATCGGCTTTTTTCATTAAAAAAAAAAATGTAAAAAATTTTTATTTGATTAATCATTTGTGAACATTGTCTTTAATTTGTATATCAATTCTTTGAGCAGTTAATAAAAGTCGTATCATATTTTCATTTCCATTTTCAACTAAGAAGTGTAATGGAGCTTTTTGGAAAATAAAAAATAAAATTTCATTAGAAAAAAAATTTTTATATGAATTTCATTTGAAATTTCAATATTAACTATATGTATAATTTTAAATTCAAATTATGATTGCATTATCATAAAATATATTGATTTTGAACTAAATTAAACAATTTGATATAAAAATTTCATCAAAAATATAGACTTTATAATTCTATTAAACCATTAAAATTTGAAATGATATGAATCTTTCAAATATTTGAATTCCAAAAGCAATAATCTTTAGAATTTTATGAAATTGAAGTTAGCAATTATATAAAAAAAATGAAAATGAAATAGATTTAATATTAGGATCAATTTCAAGGCATGATACTAAAAGTTGAACAATTTCAAAATCACCTTTTTCTATTGCAAGTTGTAATGTTGCTTTATTGGCATGATTTTAGAATTTCATTAAATGGGTTTTTTTCGAAACTTCAAAAAATACTGTATTTTAGGAACAAAATAAAAGAATTTAATTTTAAATTTTAGTAGTAAAATTGAAATTGAAACATTATGAAATTATAAAATTTTGAATGTAATTGAATTAATTGGATTAATTTCATTCAAATTTTCTATTTGAAATTGAATGATTAAAAATGATTTGTAAATTGAATAATAATAATTAATTTAGAATTTTATATAAAAAATAGTCTGAGAATGAGATTAGAATTAAAATGGGAAATTAATTTGGTATTAACATCAATTGTTGAATGATTTAGCAAAAGATTAACAATATTGGCATACCCATTGACAATTGCAATATGTAATACATTTTTATTTAAATATATTTTTAAACTTCGTTTGAATTTAAAAACATGAATTTCATTAAATAATTTTAAATTGGAAACATAATCCAAATCTATATGATTTCAAATTTTATTAGAAAAAAAAAAAGATAAATTCCATAAAAAAAATGTGATTGAATTTGATATAAATATTTTACTGATAATCTCATTGAAAATATTTATATAAATTTGATAAAAAAATTTTGTTGTTGTTGAATATGGTTAAAAATGTTTATTTGGAATAATGTATAAAATTTGATTTGAAACGATATAAAATTTTTTAATTAATTGTTTTCATGTTTACATCGGCGTTATATGATAATAAAAGTTTAACCATTTCGAAGTAACCTTTTTCAGCAGCTATGTGTAATACTGTTTTATTAATTTGTTAAATGGTTAATTTCATTAAAATAATTATAAAAGTAATTTCATTAAATACATTCAATTGATGTAACTGTGTTTAAATAAAAGGTTTGAAATTCCATAAAATTTAAATTTATGAAACAGAATATGATATTATTTAAAATTTCATTGAAAAAATTGATTTAAAAAACGTTATTTAATAACTTTTTTTGAAATATCATTGAATGTTTTCAATGAAAATATCATCAAAATTAATTGAGCAAATATTATGAAAATAAGCGTTATAACGTAATAAATAATTCTTTGAGAATTCTATGAAAAAAAGATAAAAAAAACTTTGTTAAAAAAAACTATTAAAAATGATATTAAAAATATTTTTAAAAAAACTAACTTCATATTAATATCAATTTTCTCGGTAGATAATAAAAGGTTAGCAATTTCAAGATTGTTTCTTTTAACAGCAATACTTAAAGCAGTTATATATATATTTATTTTTGATTTCATTAGAAAAATCATATTAAACTTCATTCAAAATTTATTATTTAATTTCATTGAAAAATTATATTTTAACCACATTAATGATGATTATGAAATTTTATTATTTGATTTAAATGGGAATTTTATTCATTAATTGATCTTGTAATTTCATTTAATCTGGCATTTGAATGTAATTTAAAGCAATTGTAAATTGAATTAGAAATGTAAATAGTTGAAATGGTGTTTAAATTTTGTAAATAGAAATGAAATGAATTTTAAATCAAAATTGATTTTATATTTGCATTGATATTCGGTGTTGATAACAAAATACGAACAATTTCTGGGTTTCCTTTCTTTACAGCAATTTGAAGTGCTGTTTTTTAAGCTGGAATGATTGAAATTTCATTGAAATATGTAAACCAGAAATGCAATTAAAATAGATTTTAAAAATGTAATAAATATTTATTTATAGAATTTTATTGAAAAAATACAAATAAGCAATGGTGTTAAAAAAATATTTGTAAATGCAATTAAAGAAATAAAAGTATAAATTATATGAAAAATGTTGATTTTGAATAGTATTAAATATTATCATGAAACCATATAAAAAAACTTTTAAACATTATTTAAAAATATTGTTTAAAATGGATATAAGATTTACATTAATTCCATCAATGGATAATAAAAATTGAACAATTTCATTATTTCCTTTTTCAGAGGCAATATATAATGGAGTTTTGTCAAAATAATATAATCAAATTTCATTGAAAATAAAAAGAAATTTCTTACAATTTTTTGAATAAAATTTCATTTAAAATTTGAATTAAAAACTCCATCAATGCTACTAATTTAAATCCAATTTGAATATTTGTTTTAAAACGATGTTAATACACATAATTTAAAATATCATTAAAAACAAAATCTATTTAAAATGTAATTAAAACAAAATGATGAAAATTGAATTTAAACAAAATTTAAATTTTTTTAAATATCTTCATTCAAATTTGTTTATCGTTGATATTTAAATCCATTATTTGATAAAGATACCTAACTAAATTTAAATAGTCATATTTGCAGCAGTCATAAAAGATATCATTTGCATTGAGAAACTCATTTGGAAGGAAACAAAAATTATAATATTTTAAACATTGATGTACGTCATTATTGATTTCTTTTTGTTGATCATTCATTAAGTTATATTTGATGAAATCCGTAATAATGAAATTATGGCATTTAATTGATTCAGCCAAGCATTTTTGATAAGTTTCTTTTCTTCTTTTAGCATTCAGGTCAATTAAAAGTGTGATTAAATTTGTATTTCGATTGTGAGCTGCAAAAAGCCACAAAGATTCAGTTAATTCAACTTTATTTTTTGACAAATAAGTAAATATATTAATCGAACCATAAAATGTTGCATATTCAATTAATGTGCATTCTTTATCATGAAGAAAATTATTGGTTTCAAATATCGATGGCTTGATAGTTGTTGTCATTCTAATTTGATTATTTTGTATAAATGAAATGAATTCTTCTAAACAATCATTTCTGATTAATTCACAAATTTGTTCTTCATTTAGGCCATTTTTTCGATTTAGTTCAAATAAATCATAATCTTTATTAATTAATTGGCAGTTTTTATAAAATAATATTGATTTCTTTTTATCATTTTCATTTTTTAATTTTTCTTCATAAAATGTTTTTATCTCTGGGAAAAAATAAGATGGATAATTAGCCTTTTGGTATTTTCCATTCATAATTGTATAAAATATTGATGGCTCAAAATTTAATATTTTTTCTTTAAAAAGAAGAAGAAGAATTCTTTTGTTTCCTTTGAAAATATAGAAAATTTCATAATTTGAAAATAAATGCATAATTTGATTTTTAAGAGCGATAATTATTTGATCAATTTTATTGAAAAATGCTGAATTTCGATAATTATTGCTTGCTATTTCTAATATTAAACGAAGAATTATTTTTAATTCGCAACGATTTTCTTGGTCATATTGCTCTTCTATAAAAAATGATAAATTTTCATAACTTTCTTCATTATTTTCGTTGCAATCAATAAAGTCAAGAACAGCTTTTTGGATATATTTCTTTTTTTCAATGTAATCAATAACATCCATAGCAAAAAAAGAATTGAAAAAAATAATTATAAACGTCTGATGAAATAATAATCATATGTTAATTGACAATCTAGCTTTAAATGATGTTTTTAAATGTTGAAAAAAGAAAATGATATGTTTAAGAATTTTAATTTTGATTTATATAATAGTGGAGTAATGATTATTTAAATGATATTCAAATAAAATTTGATTATTTGAAATCGAAACAATTAAGATTGCATGCAAATGACTGATTCTAATTTTTTATATTATTTTTTTTAATATAAATCATTCGATTTGTTGAATAAATTTAAAGATAATTTATCAAAAAGCAGAAAAATGATTTTATATAATGAGTATTTTTCAATACTGAAAGGGGCCGTAGCTCACCGGTAGAGCATTGGATTGCAGATCCAGCGGTAATCGGTTTGATTCCGGTCAGCCCCTCTTTTTTTTTAGCCTTTCTATTTGATTTATTGGATTTGTAAATCTCAATCAACAATTAAGTAAGAGTGAAAAGGATCAAAACAATTTTTGAATGGAATAATTAACATATCATCAAATGTTTTTTATTCTTTAAATTTTGACATCAATTAATGATTCAGATGGAATAAGATATTATGTTTGCTAAATAAAATAGAGTATGAGATTTTTTTTAATTGAAATAAAAGATGTAATGAGTAAAGAAAGTATAAATGAGAAAAATACATGTCATTTAAGCAAAAAAGAGAAAAAGGGGAGAATCCGCATTATATCTGTCAATTAATTCAAGAAGATTTAATTTAAATAGCAAAATTGAGAGTTCAATTTTCGAAATAAATACTTTTCTTTTAAATGAAGGAACAACATTAATTGATTATGCTGCATTTTTTGGATCAATTCAAATTTTTCGATTTTTGCTCTTAAATGGCGTTAAAATAGATGAAACATTGTGGCAATATGCTGTTCATTCAAATAATCCAGAATTGATTCATATTCTTGAATATAATCAGGTGGAATACTCTTTAAAATATTACAATCCGTTAAATGAATCAATCAAATGTTTCCATAATGATTTTGCACATTATTTTCTTGATAATAAAGATTTCAAAATCGAAGATGATAAGATATCGTTTTATCATAATTATGAATTTCTTCGATTTGGTTCTTATAATGATTATCAAGAATTGTTTTTTATAGCTTGTGAAGATAATTATCCGTATTTAGTTAGTATTCTTTTAAACAAAGAGGAATTTAAAATAGATATAAATGCAGTGAAAAATGATATTTTAATCATTTTATATTTAATAAAGCGAATGCGCTTTTGCTTGCTCTAAATTCAGCCAATTTTGAAATAGTAAGAATTTTATTATCACACCCAAGTATTGATGTCTTTATGAAAATCATTTTACATTTTTATTATTTTAACGGAGAAGTTTAATTTATTTATTATAACAAAACAATGCTTTCCCATTATTTAAGTGTAACTAATTATAATTTATATGACGAAATTGTAAAATTGTTAATTTATCATCCAAAAATTGATCTTTATGCAAAAATAGTTTTGATCCATTCTTTTTATGATAATATTTCTTTTTCTTTTGTTTAATGATATTTTTTATTTAATAATTTTATAGTACTGTAATTGAACAAGCATTAAATGTAGCTTATAAACTTCATAATTCTGAGCTTATTGCATTTTTATTAGCAAAAATGAATCCAGACGATTTAACATGACCAAATAAATGTATCGCACAGAGCTGCCTCTTTTCCTGAGAAATGAAATTTAAATAATTATGCCTTTCATTATTATTATTATTATTATTATTACTTAAGTATTTGCTAAAATAAATAATAAAAGTAATAAGAATATTATTAATTTTTCATCCTTTTTTCAAGAAAATATTTTTTATCTTTTAATATGAAAAATATTAAATACATATAAAAAATCATAAATTTCCTTTATTGAATATATTTATGAGAACAAAAAATAGTTCAATTTACTAATATTTTTATTTGTAAAAGATACATTTTTAAAGAAATGTAAGGGGCCGTAGCTCACCGGTAGAGCATTGGATTGCAGATCCAGCGGTAATCGGTTCGATTCCGGTCAGCCCCTCTTTTTTTATTTTTGCTTTTCTTTACCCTTACCTTTTTTAAATGCTATTTTCGCAATCTACACCTTCTACCGATTCTAGCCATTCACCGGTCAGCCCCTCTTTTTTTTAAAAAAAAAAATAATTTTTTATTGTATTGAAGATCCAGAGGTAAAATATCAGTATATATTTAAAATGCATATCATAGCTTTATAATATTTAAAATGTTATTAATTGAATTTGTTTGCATGTCTGATCTTATTTTTTATATCTCTTTTAACAATAAAATGTAATATTGTTAGAATTGGGAAAAGGCGCAGAATATGAATATAACATTTATCAAAATATTATATTCGTAATATTTTTTTCTTTTTTTCCCCAATTTCGTGTAATGGTTGAATAAACAATAAACAAAAAAAAAAAAGAGGGGCTGACCGGAATCGAACCGATTACCGCTGGATCTGCAATCCAATGCTCTACCGGTGAGCTACGGCCCCTTCCATTTGTCAAAAATACTTATTATAAAAATATTACTTTGGAAATATTCCTTTGATATTTTATTTAAATTATAAGTTTGATATTTGTTTTGTTTCCCCATTCATCAAAATTCAACTAAAACTCTCATCATTATTAAAGAAAAAAACTCTTAGACTATAACTGTCTCTGGTAAAAAAATAAAAATAAAACCTCAACAACATTGCAAATATTTATTATTATGACATTTCGACAAAAGGGATTGACATGTTACCTAAGACAAAAATAATTTTTGGTAATAAAAGAGTTATCCTCTGCACAAAATTTGTGATTTTCCAACAGAAAGAGATTTTTGAATCCAAAATCGATTCTGAGTTACACTATAATGATGGACCGTATCCAAAAATCCTCTTCCTTCGATAGGAGATTTCCTGGAACAAGGAGAGATGTGGGAATACAAGCTTTGTGATTTTATCTTATCGAACTCTCAAAATGTAAGGGACCATTTTGGCGGTACTCATAAACAACTTTCAATTTTTGAAAAGAATGATGTTCTCATCCCTATCTTGTAATAAATAACAACTCTTATATTAATGATTCTAATGACTCCTTGCAATGTGATAAAGCATGTAAGAACCTTTTCACAGATGACATTCTCGCGATATGCAAAAGTGATATTGCATTTTTTATCAAATTATTCTGATTTCCCACCCAAAGTTAATGACATCATAAATTAATTAAAAATTAATCTTAAAATTAACTTACCTCATATTGAAAATAAAAATAATAATAATAAAAAGTAAATGTAAAATAAAAAATGGCAATACAAAAATAATAAATGAAAATTAATAAATGAATTAAGTTGTGCGTATATTACTATTAAAAGTGGCAATGGTTCTAAGTAATGCTGAATCTAACAAATGGCCTCTATTTAGCAATAAATATTGCTGAGCCATTTGCAAAATAGAGAAAAAGGTGATGGATATTGATCATTCTTCCACCATCTTGGAACCTAATACTTGAGTATGCGGGGTACCTGGCTGTTCATATGTAGCTGAGAACCAAGATGCTTTGACCTCTCACATGCCAAACAGAACAGATGATAAACACATCAATTTCAGCAACACCTGTGCTAAATATGGTAGGTTCTATGATGCTATCAAAATGTACATTGATTCAACTCCTTAATTGAAAACTAACTAACAATTATAAGTGGCAACCAGAAGTATTTAATCACCCTTTTACAAACAAAATATCATCAGTACGAAGTATTCAAGCAACAGAGTCCATAAAACACACCACAGTCAGAAGTTTAAAACTCATTTCTTATTCATATTGATGCAGAAGTTATGGAACTTTTAAATCACCTTAATAGAGAGGAGCTTAATAAAGCCTGCAATAATGCTTACTTCAATCTTCTCAAAGAAGATGATGATTCTATGGATGTTGCTCTGCAATCAACTAGATCACACTTTGAACCAAATCTTATTGTTTTTTGCCCAAATAATACTTCATGCAAATCTCGAATTCACGAAGATTCGGTGTTGATCCAAAACCAGACAATAGATTCAAGACTTCCAATACCCCATAACAGACGCTCCGATAAACTCAATAAGGCTTGCTATAAATGTTATATAATTCTTTTAAAGGAAGATGATATTACTGATAATTATACGGAGAAATGCAGTTCTGGTGGCTACATTTGACAACATGAAAATTGATATATTCTCATTACTCCTTTTGTCTTAGGTAACATGTCAATCCCTTTTGTCGAAATGTCATAATAATAAATATTTGCAATGTTGTTGAGGTTTTATTTTTATTTTTTTACCAGAGACAGTTATAGTCTAAGAGTTTTTTTCTTTAATAATGATGAGAGTTTTAGTTGAATTTTGATGAATGGGGAAACAAAACAAATATCAAACTTATAATTTAAATAAAATATCAAAGGAATATTTCCAAAGTAATATTTTTATAATAAGTATTTTTGACAAATGGAAGGGGCCGTAGCTCACCGGTAGAGCATTGGATTGCAGATCCAGCGGTAATCGGTTCGATTCCGGTCAGCCCCTCTTTTTTTTTTGTTTATTGTTTATTCAACCATTACACGAAATTGGGGAAAAAAAGAAAAAAATATTACGAATATAATATTTTGATAAATGTTATATTCATATTCTGCGCCTTTTCCCAATTCTAACAATATTACATTTTATTGTTAAAAGAGATATAAAAAATAAGATCAGACATGCAAACAAATTCAATTAATAACATTTTAAATATTATAAAGCTATGATATGCATTTTAAATATATACTGATATTTTACCTCTGGATCTTCAATACAATAAAAAATTATTTTTTTTTTTAAAAAAAAGAGGGGCTGACCGGTGAATGGCTAGAATCGGTAGAAGGTGTAGATTGCGAAAATAGCATTTAAAAAAGGTAAGGGTAAAGAAAAGCAAAAATAAAAAAAGAGGGGCTGACCGGAATCGAACCGATTACCGCTGGATCTGCAATCCAATGCTCTACCGGTGAGCTACGGCCCCTTACATTTCTTTAAAAATGTATCTTTTACAAATAAAAATATTAGTAAATTGAACTATTTTTTGTTCTCATAAATATATTCAATAAAGGAAATTTATGATTTTTTATATGTATTTAATATTTTTCATATTAAAAGATAAAAAATATTTTCTTGAAAAAAGGATGAAAAATTAATAATATTCTTATTACTTTTATTATTTATTTTAGCAAATACTTAAGTAATAATAATAATAATAATAATAATGAAAGGCATAATTATTTAAATTTCATTTCTCAGGAAAAGAGGCAGCTCTGTGCGATACATTTATTTGGTCATGTTAAATCGTCTGGATTCATTTTTGCTAATAAAAATGCAATAAGCTCAGAATTATGAAGTTTATAAGCTACATTTAATGCTTGTTCAATTACAGTACTATAAAATTATTAAATAAAAAATATCATTAAACAAAAGAAAAAGAAATATTATCATAAAAAGAATGGATCAAAACTATTTTTGCATAAAGATCAATTTTTGGATGATAAATTAACAATTTTACAATTTCGTCATATAAATTATAATTAGTTACACTTAAATAATGGGAAAGCATTGTTTTGTTATAATAAATAAATTAAACTTCTCCGTTAAAATAATAAAAATGTAAAATGATTTTCATAAAGACATCAATACTTGGGTGTGATAATAAAATTCTTACTATTTCAAAATTGGCTGAATTTAGAGCAAGCAAAAGCGCATTCGCTTTATTAAATATAAAATGATTAAAATATCATTTTTCACTGCATTTATATCTATTTTAAATTCCTCTTTGTTTAAAAGAATACTAACTAAATACGGATAATTATCTTCACAAGCTATAAAAAACAATTCTTGATAATCATTATAAGAACCAAATCGAAGAAATTCATAATTATGATAAGTTGGAATCTTATCATCTTCGAGTTCGAAATCTTTATTATCAAGAAAATAATGTGCAAAATCATTATGGAAACATTTGATTGATTCATTTAACGGATTGTAATATTTTAAAGAGTATTCCACCTGATTATATTCAAGAATATGAATCAATTCTGGATTATTTGAATGAACAGCATATTCCCACAATGATTCATCTATTTTAACGCCATTTAAGAGCAAAAATCGAAAAATTTGAATAGATCCAAAAAATGCAGCATAATCAATTAATGTTGTTCCTTCATTTAAAAGAAAAGTATTTGTTTCGAAAATTGAACTCTCGATTTTGCTATTTAAATTATAATTTGTTTTATTAACATAAATAACGAATTCATCAATTAAATCTTCTCGAATTAATTGACAGATATAATGTGGATTCTCCCCCTTTTCTCTTTTTTGCTTAAATGACATGTATTTTTCTTCATTTGTACTTTCTTTACTTATTGTTTCCATTATTTCAATTAAAAAAAAATTCTCATACTTTACACTATTTAGCAAATAAGCAAAAGATTCTGTAAAACTAAAAAAATTTTGTTCAAATAGAAATAAAATCATACGCTTATCAAAAAGAAACATAAACTCTAGCATCAAATATGATCGAACAATATAATCTTTAAAATAGAGGCATATTTTTTCAATTTTATTTAAAAACGAAGAGGAACGTTGATGGAAAGATGCAATATTACCAATAATAAGAAAGGTTTCTTTGAATTTTAATGTATTTTCACAAATGTTAACGTCGTTTAAAAAAAAGATCAATTTGTCAAAATCTGAATCCGTGGTTTCTGAATTACCGATATAATCTAAAATATGTTTCTGAATTTCTTTCATTTCTTGCATATAAGTCTGGATTTCCATTTTTTTAAAAAATTTGAAAATTTTCCATAAACGATAGACCATTAATTCAATAGTTTATATTCTATATTGAATACTTTCTTTACGATTCTCGCAAGTAAACCATTAATTTGAGTTGCATTGAATTCTTTGGATCAATTTCTACTATAAAAGAATCATGAAAGACCAATTGGATTTTCCAAATTATGCATGTAAGTTATACCACTTGGATTGTGACCTCCTGAATCAATATAATATCTTATTCTATCTGAATCATTCATTTTTTGTCAAAATTATATATGTTAATTAAACAAATCAAAAATTGTTTTGCTCCTTTTCAATAATATTGAAATGATTGAGATTTACAAATCAAATAAATCTGTCATAAAGTCAATTTAAAAAAAACATGAAAAAAAGAGGGGCTGACCGGAATCGAACCGATTACCGCTGGATCTGCAATCCAATGCTCTACCGGTGAGCTACGGCCCCTTTCATTATTCAAAAATAGTATTTGTTAATAAATGTTGTTTAGAAAATAAAATTTGTATTTTATTCAACTTATAAAATTGATATTTGCTTTGTTTCATATAATCATCAGAATTAAAATAAAAATATCAAAATCATTGAAGTCAATTCCTTTTATACTATGACTTTTTATAATAATGAATTCTCAAATGCATTTCAAATATTTGTTAATATGATTTGTAATATAAACTTCGTTAAAATGTTCCCAAATTACTTAGATCTGATATAATCCCTTGGGATCAAAACAGTTAAAAATGCATTATAATAGAAATCAGCGTTCTTTATGATATATGTTATTGGGATGTTGATATATTAAAATCAAATTAAGTAGTTATTACTAGTAGGTTTCCGTAGGACTAGAAATGAAGGCTTCTTCTAGAGGTTCTAAAAGAGTCCAGAATTAGAGATCAATAGCATAGTCAGATTGTTTGTTTGCGAAAATGGAAAGACAAAAGTTGGTGTCACAAGGATTGCCGGATATATTCAAGAATGAATCAATTGCAATAATAAAAACTTAAATGAAATCGAGGAAAACGATCCCCTCATTCCAATTCACCTAAAATTTGAATTTAATGGGAATCCTCTCATATGCATGAATGATATACCTCGTGAAAATAATCTAGAGTTACTTAATGATCTCACTCGGGATGAAATCATGGAAACTTGTGATATTGCCTATTCAAACTCAATGAACGAAAGTAACACTAACGAGGCATCTACGGATCATCAGATTGACCAAATTATTTCGTCTGACATTCTAATCCCTTCATAATCAGTCATTGAGAATAATGATATTACTGATGATACTGTATTACATAATAATTTTATCACCACAAATGTATCAATTCTTATGCCAAAATCTTAATCAATACTAAATGACATGAATGTTTTCCATTATTTTTATCAAGATAAAACTCTATCATTTATTAACAGGCCTGATGACCTCAAACTCCTCCTGCTGGATATTGGGGCATGCCAAAACAATTGACAAAGTATCATCTGGATTTAGATTTGATATATTTGGGTTTGGAAAACCTTAATAATAATTTGCAATTCCTATTCTTTCTTCATCTGTTGATAAATCTTTGTTTATCTGCTTATTCTTCGCCTTTCATAAATCAGTTCATGATTTTTATTTGATAAAATGATTTTTGATTCTCTCTCTCTATATATATATATATTTATATAACATTTCGTAAAATTTGAGGTGTTGACTGCGACCATGAATCTATAATTATTGAAGTTGTTGTATAACGTATTTTTGCTCTCTTTGAATGAAAATTATGAGTATTAAAGTTATTATCTAACTTGTTAATGATGCTTTTCATACGGTTGTAGATTGTGGTTTGTATGTGCCTGGAGTGTGACTAGTCTGATATTTAACATCTTTAAATATTAAGAATGAATTAATTCTGGAAATAAGGCAATCTACGAAAAAGTGATATGTCACGAGCGAGATAAAATGAGAAAGCGCTTTTCGACTAAAAAAGTGAGCTTTTGAAGTATTCAATTCTTGTGAGTATTTTCTAAAACCGGCAAATAATAGTAGGCTTTAATTTGTCCCACATTGGTATTGAATGGGGAAAGTCCTTTAAGATGCTCAATTTCAGTTAATGGCAAATTCTCTTTGGTACAATGTACTTTGTATTTTTTTCTGGATGAATATCTGGTCTCATCGACATTCCATATTAAACGTTAATCACTTATTAGTTTTTTTTTGGTTAATTGTATAAAAAAAAACTAATTATACTTTTTTTATCATAATATCATCGTAAGCTTTCTAGATATTCTTGATTTTTTAAGGAAATTCCATGTTGGGAGCAAAATATATTTAATCCATTTTTCAGATGGAGAATAATAAGCTAATTTATTAACGGTCCTCTGCAATTCCCTATATAAGTCTTTACAAATATGAAACTTTATCTTCATTTTATCAAGAAGATAAAATGCTCTCTGATATTGCTTTTTTCTTAATTTGTATGCATCTGAGCTTGCTAGAATGGTCTACATGCAATTCAAAAAACCGTCTTATTCATCAATTAGCAAAGAAAATAATCAATTATTCAGCTAGAATATAAAAATTATAACCGATAAAAAATTATCATTTGTAGGCAGTTGGAGGGTATTGACTGTTTAGTTTTATTTCCTGAACTTAAATTAATTTTAATGTTCACAAAAATTTGAAATGCATTTGAGAATTCATTATTATAAAAAGTCATAGTATAAAAGGAATTGACTTCAATGATTTTGATATTTTTATTTTAATTCTGATGATTATATGAAACAAAGCAAATATCAATTTTATAAGTTGAATAAAATACAAATTTTATTTTCTAAACAACATTTATTAACAAATACTATTTTTGAATAATGAAAGGGGCCGTAGCTCACCGGTAGAGCATTGGATTGCAGATCCAGCGGTAATCGGTTCGATTCCGGTCAGCCCCTCTTTTTTTACATTAATATTGAGCCAATTGTATTTTTAGAAATTCTATTATTTTTGCATTTGATCAAATGCAAAAGCATGATCATTTCAGCTTGATTTTAAATTCTAAGATGTTTTGCATTTCTTCTAACATTCCCATAATAAATGACTTTGATTCAGATATCCGAAATGAATTAATCAACAAAGGCCAATATGAAGTGAAATCCTGCGTTCGCGTAAGCGTTTTTGAGAATTTTCTCAAGTATTTGGTTGACAAAGAAATACCATATTTTTGGTCTAATAATATTATTGAATATGAGCATCTAAGCAAGGAATTCAATTGCATGCAAAATCTAATTCAAATATTTCGAAAGAAAAGGCCCAATGAAACCATTTCCAAACTTCTACTTCAGAACGAAACCCTCAAAAAAAAATTGAAATCAAAAAGTGACAGTTTTTTAAAGAGCCAACAGACGTTTCACCAAGTATTTGAATTCCTGTACCACAACAGAGGGATTTCCACGCATTCTATCTATCTAAACATCAGGAACGAGCTCCAAGAAGCCTGCAAAAGTGAAAATTTAAAATTTGTTGATTTATTTTGCAGAGAAAAAGTGGAAGAAAACGGTTTAATTTATGTTTTGAATGAAAACGAGAAGACAGCAGGTGTATACAGCACATACATGACCAATGAAACCGTTTTCATACCGAAATCGATTTTCCATAACGATACAGAATACGTTATAACGATTATTTTTGAATCGGCGTTCAAAGAAAGCAAGGATGTCAAATCCATTCAATTTTCAGAGGACTCACAATTACAAATAATTGATAAGAATTCACTTCCCTTCACTCTGGAGAGCATCACCATTCCTTCAACCGTCGTCGAGCTTCGCGAAGGATGGTGCACTCGTACTGAATTTTTGACTAGTATTGAAATTATTCAGAACAACCGTTTTTTTATCAATTATGAAGACAAACTTATTCTTGGCAAGTCGAGTCCAAAGAATGACACCTACGATCTTCTTCTTTTTGCTGCCAGAGATATTGAGACGGCGGTTATTCCTTCATTTATTAAGCGAATTTCACCTTACGCGTTTGAATTTTGTTGGCAGTTGAAAGAGGTCAAATTTTCTGAGAATTCAAATTTGAAAGTCATTGATGAGAATGCATTTTCGAACTCTTCCCTTGAGAGTATCTTGATACCTTCTCATGTTTCGAAGATAGCTAAGGGCGCCTTCTATTTTTGTGAGGAATTGAAACGCGTTCAATTTCAAGGAAATTCTGAGCTTTTGTTGATTGACAAGAATGCGTTTGTTCGTTCTTCTCTTGAAGGGATTTCAATTCCATCCACCGTGGTTGAGCTTAAGGAAGGCTGGTGTAATCGAACTGGCCATTTGACGAACGTTAAAATCATGTCAGGTAACCGCCATTTTGCTTACATTAACAACCAATTCATCATCGGAAAATCTAACTCTGAAAGCGACGATTACGACTGCCTTCTATTCGCACGCCGCGACATTGAATCGGCCATCATCCCATCGTTCATTAAGAGAATAGCAGCTTGCGCATTCGACCAATGCACACAGCTTCAAAGCGTCAAATTTGCAGACGATTCAAAATTGGAAATAATTGATAAACGGTCGTTTTCTCATTCTTCGATTGAGGACATTTTGATCCCTTCTCATGTCAAGTCAATTGAAAAAGGCGCGTTTTATTCTTGTCTTCTACTTAAAAAAGTTGAATTCTTTGAGGATTCCGAATTGCTGTCGATTGGCGAAGAAACATTCATGGGATCTTTAATTGAAAGTTTGTCAATCCCTTCAAATTTGGCTTATTTGAACGAAGGATGGTGCTGGGGGACCCCTAGCTTGACTAATATCTCAATAATGCCAAATAATCCTAATTTTACATATTATGATGAGAAATTCATCTTTGGAAAGTCTAATCCAAAAAGCCAAACATTTGATCTTCTTCTTTTCGCTCGTCGTGACATTCAAAAAGCCGTCATTCCATCGTTTATTAAGAAAATTGCACCTAACGCATTCAACGATTGTAATTGCATGAAATTAATTGAATTTCAAAATGGCTCTGAATTGCAAATAATTGACAAATTCGCATTCCTTGGATCTTCAATTGAACAGATAACTATTCCACAGCACGTTACTCATATAATGAATAGCGCTTTTAGTGATAATCAAGTATTGAAATATATTAGTTTCGAAGATGATTGCGAATTGCAAATAATCGATGAAGAATCTTTTTATTTTACTCAAATTGGAAGTTTTATCATCCCACCTCACGTTACTCAACTGGGAAAAAGATGCTTTGATTATTGCGAGAAGCTTCAAATAGTTGAAATATCTGAGAATTGTGAATTGCCTTCTCTATCAAAAGAGCTATTTAATGATGTAATCATTATGATTCCAAAGACTTCTAAAAATATTAATATATTTTGAATCTATCTTAATTCCATTTTTTCAAGATTAGTAAATATATATCTTTGAATAATTAATATACTTTTCATTATTTCTTGTGAGTTGATATCAGAATAACAAAAATTATTTTTTTATATTTATATTTATAAATATATGTTTTAAATTTTTATTTTTGTTACCTTCTCTACAGTTTCGAGGAATGAATTTTTAATATGAATAACACCAAATAAATCATTTTTATGCTTTGATATTATTAAAAATTCGTTTTTTTTTTTTTTTTTTTTTCAAATTTTTCATAAGTTTATATTTTTATAATTTTCTCAAAAATATTGAGAAAATTCAGAGAACTATGATGTAGATATTCAATCTATTAAATACTTCTAATTATGTCTAAAAGGAAACAATTAATATAATTTTGTAGTTTCTTTTGACAATGTTTAACAAAAAAAATATTAGAAAAAGTTTCCTTTATTTTTTATATAATCAAATATTTGAGAAGAATTCAGAAAGTAAAATAGACGATAAATTCTATCAAATTTTTTATCAAGTTATATGGATATTAACCAAAACCCAAAAAAAGAACTTGAAAACAAAAAAGAAATTCAACATCTGCATAAGATAAAAGAAGTTAAAACTCCAAATGCCGATGAAAAGAGTCATTTACAGATAAACGATACGACTAATACTACGCAAAAAAATGAAACAAAACCAAATACAATACCAAAAAAAGAACTAGTGAAGAAAAAATCATTTGGTACTACTCCAAATAATGATGATATACCGAAAAAAGAATCTGAAGATTTAAATCATTCAATACTTGATGAAAAATCCAATGAACAAAATGCACACAACACAAATTCATTTTTCAATTTTCAATCACCAAAGCAAAACATAATTGCCCAGCCAATGATATTTGCTAAATACGATAATAAGCGATTTGAAAATGAGAATGAATTTCGCAAATTAGTTTCGTTATATGAAGATTACGGTAATGAAATATCTTTTCTTTATCAAAACGATAAAAAAAAGGAAATGGTGAAAGAGCATATATTACAATTACAAAATTCTTTTAATGTTACATTAAAAAAACTACTTCCTACATTGATACAACAAGATAAAATCAAAGTTATTAATGAATTTTACACCAAAAATGATTTACATCAATTTCAAGAATTAATGATTAAAAATCTTTACAATCCTATACATAAAATTCCAAAAGAATTTCAAAATATCGATACCAAAGCATATTTCCAAGATTTTGATCCATCATTAAACAAAACCGATATTAATTTTGGAAATGTCAAATACATTCAACCTCCCAAGAATTATGATCATAAACTTGAGCCTGAAATGATTGACAAATATGACAAATTTGTTGCCATTGCAAATTTAATTATAACGATTCAAAAATTAATCGATTTCAAAACAAAATTTGACCAACAAAACAAACTTTTTGCTTCAGAAGAAAAGAAACTATTTGAAGACGAAAGAAGGAAAGATGAAGAAAAACGACTGGAATATGAAAGAGAAGAATTGAGGGAAGAAAAAGCACGAATTCAAAAAGAAGAAGAAATATTACGTGAAGATGAAAAAAGAAGAGATGAGATGCAATTGAAAGATGTTGACCAACAAATCAAAGAAAAGAAAAAGATATTGGCACATTTAAAAGATTCGATTACATCATTAACAACACAAATAGCAGTCTTTGAAAAAAGGAAAACTGATCTTGAACAGCACTTTTTCGCAGTTGAAAAAGAAAGAGTCAAAGTTGAAAACGAACTTTCACAAAATTACAATGACTTACTCAAAGCATTGAAAGACACACACAAAAAAGAGAAAAAGATCGAATCATTACTTCATCATTCACCACAGGCAACCAAAACTAGCAGCGAACAATCAATCGAATCATTCGCATTCATCGAAATGAGCAAGACTGATAAAGAAGCATATTTCAATAAATTGGTCAACAGCAAAACAGACGACAAATATGACATCAGAATCAGAGACTTCTGCACACTGACAGAGAGCATCACAATTGTAACAGAACAACAATTTGAATACATGATTGACTACTATAATCATTGGCATTCAAAAGGTGATGGCGATTGCAAATTTGTTTTCAAAAATTTGAAAGTAATTCCAATTGCAATGGTTCAAAGAATTTACGATCTGAAAGACTTTTCAGTCGAGTATCTCTCTAAAGAAGTGCTCGACAAGTTGGTGCACAGATCTTTGTTGGTTGACAAGCTGATAAACAATGTTGAAAAGATTCTTTTCATTAAAGAGAAGACTGAAAAAGAGCAGGAAAAACTCATCAAAGAATGCAAGAAGGAATACTATTCAATATGCAATAGCACATCGAATGAGGTTTACATTTACGAAGATACAAAAATAATTGAAAGCTTGTTCTTCAACGGTTATAGTATTGAAAAAGTCGTTCTTCCGGATAGCGTCATTGAAATCCAAGATAACGCATTTTATGAATGCAAGAATTTAAAGACTGTCGTCATGAATTGCAAGAAATTGAAGGCAATTGGAAAAAGTGCTTTTTCGGGTTGCATTAACTTGGAAAGTTTCACATTTCCTGACAAAATCAAAGTCATTCATAAGTGTACTTTCTTGGGATGTCAAAATTTGTCCAAAATTGTTCTTCCTCCTGGATTAGAAGAGATTAAAGGCAAAGCATTTTCGGGGTGCAAATCATTAACGACAATAAAGCTTCCAAAAACTATTCAAAAGATTGGAAAAGGAGTATTTGAAAAGTGTACATCACTTAAAGTCTTTGTAATTCCAGGTGTTCTTGCTGTTTTTCCAAATGGCGAAGAAGTACCAAAAGGATTCAACGACCAAATAACGATTCAAAAATTCAAAATTTCAGCAAAATGTTTCAACAAATGTAAAGAATTCCAGAACGTTATAATAACGAACATATGTCATTTAATTGATGAATCCTCATTCAACGGATGTGCCAAATTAGAAAAAGTGACATACTTTGTTCCAAATGCTTCAAAAATTGGCGTTTATGCATTCAGCGATTGTCCGCAATTGAAACATGCCATTTTCAATGTTAATAATGGCTCATCTCTTGAAATTAGCGATTTTTCATTCATGAATTGCAAAGAATTATCTGATGTCGAATTCAATCATCAAGAGTTGTTTGCGCCAAATGCCTTAGTGATTGATTCAAATGTTTTTCATGGTTGCGAAAAACTCAAAAAATTCATTTGTCCGCCAAATTGTTCCAAGGAAATCGGCGAAAGCTGCTTCGAAGGCTGCAAAAGTTTGGAAGTTGTTTCCCTTCCAAACGGAATCACAACGATCGGCAAAAACATGTTTAAAGACTGCGAACAGTTAGCTACAATTAATCTTGATGAAACAATAGCAACAATTGATGTCAGCGCGTTTGAAAATTGTGCAAAACTTCAGATTGAAAATTTGCCTTTAAATCTAGTTAAAATCGGAAATAATGCTTTTGCAAAGTGCACTTCATTGGATATTAAAGAGTTCCCTCCTAAATTGGAAGAGATTGGAGAAGGCGCTTTTGAAGGCTGCGTGAAATTGGTCGATATTACTTTCCCTGAGAGTATGAAAATTATTCAGAAAAAGGCATTCGAAAATTGTACAGAGCTCGTAAAAATTACTATTTATTCTAAATCAATCAATATTCTTAAAAAAGCATTCTTCCAATGCTCTAGTTTAAAGAAGATATTTACAGATAACAAATCTGGAATTTCTTCTGAGGCTTTCGGAGATTGTGCTAAAGGACTCGACTTTTTCAGCTTGGAAAACTAGTTTGATATTTTTATGACAGTTAATTTTATTAAAAATTTTAATTAAATATTTTTTTTTTTTTTTTTTTTTTTATTTTAATGGAAGAAATTGAACGTTTTATAATTAGAATCATGCATTGAAACATACCCATAACAAGTAAGAGGAGTATATTATTATTTTTGATGTAAATGTTTTCTAGATAGTTATAAAACTTATAGGATATGCTTATCATCAATAGTGAACTAGAATTATGGGTAAGTTATTAATTTCCAACTGACAGTTTTTGAGAAAATCGAACTTTTTCATCTCCGCCAAAATGAAAAAATAGAGCAAAATGGATTTATTTGATTTCATTTTATATAAATACAAGCAAAACATTTATATCCTAATAGTTTTATTAAACTTGACAGCTGATAAATTGTTTTTTCCACCTATGATTATAATTATTGTTTTTTTGATAGTGAATTTTTATTAAGAAATATAATATTTTTAATAAATATTTATTTAATAGAACATATTCAATATATTATTCGCATTTTGGAGTTGAAACAGTAATAATTGCATGAATTCAGATCTTTTTCGAAAAATCAATTTTTTCTGAAAAATTATAACAGATAATTATTAAATGTAATTATATCAAGCAAATATAATTATTTATCAGTTGAATAAATCAATTAGTTGGGATATTTATGTGATTTAATGATGTTTGGAGGTTCCATGATTTTTTAATATTAAATTTTAATAGTAAAACATATTATTATCTTTAATATAAGGAAATTCATTTCTAAAATGACTAAATACATAAGTAAATTCAGAATGATAAATGAATAAAATAAAAAAAATTGAGTAATATAAATAAAATATCGTTCAATTTGACCACTTTTTGAATTATTTTTATACTTTGATATTTTTCTTTCATTTGTCGATAAATCGATTTATTTCTGTGTATCTACACCACTTCTATCAAACATGTAAAAACGTTTAGAATTAAAATTCGTACGTTAGTTCTGAAAAGTTAAACTTTTTGATAACTTGGATTTTTAAAGCATGAATAATTCTTTTCCCCTACGATAGATTTTTTTTGGTCTTTATAAAACCTGCTTAAAAATCAATATAATATATAATATTTCAATATGAAGTCGAAACAACGATTTTCAATAACCGACTAAAAAGTGCTCCTTTTTGTTTAAAAATGAAATGTTTTGCAATTATCTTTGGAACATATGCTAAAAATTTTAATTTTTTTATGGTATTAATTTTTATATATGATGTGTAATAAAATATATAACTAGCTAACATTTTTAAAGAAAATAGTTTGGTTTTCTTACTTTTTTTATAATGAGAAAATTATTTTTATTATTGGATGTAAGAAATTAGAGGTCTCGAGTTCGATTCCTATCCCATATTGGTAAATTATTTCTGGATAATCGATTTTCAAAAAACCAAAATTCGATTGAAAAAATAAAAATGATTTCTTTCAAAACATAAAGATTCTTTTGAAAATTTTTATTTTTCTTTGAAATATATTCTCTATTGATTTTGAATAATAACAACCAACTTTTTCTTTTCGATTATCGTCTATAATTTTTTTGAAAAAGTTGATATAAAATGATTTCAAAGGTTATTCAGATTTTTCAGAGGATTGTTTATATAATTATTATCGAATGAATCTAAATATAGGGAAATCAATTGAAGAATCTTCTTGTATAGGAGTTCCAATTGAAGAATTTCTAAATAAAGAAGACTATGATTATTATAAAAAACTTAAAAGTACGCTTTCTTCACAGATTTGCAGAAATTGTAGAAATCGTAGAACAGAATCTTTTAATGAAGTCCTATTAACGATTCGTTATTTTGTAAATAGGAACACAGATGAAGCATGGAAGAGGTCTCTTATATGTGGAATTTGTTGGTACAAAAATTATATTTGCTTAAATATTAAACAAATGTCTATTTTACTAGAGAAATGCAGAAGCTCAATTAATGGATCATTTCAAAGATTATATTATTCGGTTTTGCACAACAAACAACAAACAATAAAAATATTGATCGAAGCTATTCCATATTTCAAAAAAAATCGGGGATTGTTGCATTTATGGTCAGTAAGAGAGCAAAAAATGACAGCCCCAGTCATGACAGCTTTTCCTTTTCAAATGACAAAACAAATTCAAAAAAATGAAACAAAAAGCCCAAAACCGAAAGCAGATAAAGCAAAAAAAGACAATTTAATATCAATTACCAAGCCAAATAATTCTATCAATATGAATAATAAAGTTCAAATAAATTCTGAGCCAATAAAATCAGATAATAATGAAAATACTCAACAAATGCATGATTTATATGTAGAAATATATTCTTCTGAAGAAATATTGGGGAAAGATAATATTTTTTAATTATTTTGTTGTTCAAAAAAATAACTTGGTTATAATTTACTTGAAAAATGAAGCAAATTGTACAAAGTAATTAATAGATATTCTCATGTAAAATTATATGAATATTGATTTATTACATTTTGTTTGATTATTTGTTTTTCAATAAAATAAAATTCATTTTGCCTTTAATAAATGAATTGATATTATAATCAAATTACTATTATGAATATCAATATTAATGATTATCAATATAATATTCTTCCCAAAATGAAAAATAAAAAAGCATTAAAGAAAGAACTTTGAATTTGAATTCAGCTAAATCCATCTTATTCAGAAATCATCAAATATGCATAAATTTAATTCTTATTTGGTTCCAATTCTGAGTGATGGGAAATCGAAGATTTCGTTTCGGCATTATATAATATTTCAATTTGTTTATTTTTTCAATATATCATTGAAAACATTTTTATTCAATTTATAACAAATACTCATTCAATTTTTTTGATATCCTTGAAACAAAAAAAAGTCCAGAATGCTTATCTCTTCTCTTTTAATTCAAAATTCATATAACATTATTACTTTGTGCTTTTTTTTAATTGTCTGATAAAGGCTTCATTCGAAAGCCATATATTATTTTATATTTTTTTATTTAGAAAAAAAAAATATATTTAAAATATTTCGATAAATTTAACTAAATCATTTATTGATTTATTGATTTATTAAGTATTTTATATTGCAGCTCGCTTATTAGATTCATATATTTTGAATTTTTTTTTTGAATTAAAATATGTTTATTTCATTTTGAAACATTGCTAAAATATAATTTATATTATATACATGCATTATGTATAAGAATTTTATGTAATAATTTTCAAATTTTAAAAATCATATAATTTTTTTTTTAATTAGCTTTTCTTTTAAATATATAAATATTATTTGTATATTTAGTATTATTTTATGGAAATATTTGTATATTTTTATACATTAAATAATTTAGATAAATTAGTTTTAATTATCTAAAAAATACTATTATTTCATTAATATTTTCCTATTTTTGTCTCTTTATATCATATTCTTTATTTAATTTTCGGATTTTTGATTAAAAAAATTAGTTGATATAATTATTATGATCAAGAAACTTTATGTTTTAAATATGTATATAAAAACCTATATTATAATATAATATTTGTTTTTTTTAAAAAACACATCAAAAAAGATTACTTTTTAATGCTATCAAAATTTTGATTTAATTCTTGAAGAAGATAATTATAAAAAGCATTCAAAAAATAATTAATTTTGAGTTAGCATTCAAATTTGAAATATTTTTATTTGAATGTTAACATTCAAATTTGAGATAATTTTATTTGAAAATAATTTTATTAGATTTCGTTATCAACATTTTTTTTTTTTTTTTTTATCACATATTAATGAAACATTTGTGATCATTTTAATTCTTTATGAGTATGATATTTTTTAATATAGTTTCTTAAAATCATTTAGTCATAAAAAAAACAAGATTTACAAATACTCAAATAATAATATATTTAAATAAGTTTTAATTAAATTAAAGCTTTTTTCTCAGTTAACACAAGATTATAGTTTATTCAATAATTAAAAAGATGCAATTTTATCAACAAAAATTAATTAAAGTGAGGCAAGTAGAAATATAACCATCAAATTTAAAAATATCAACAAAAAACATATCATTAAAAGAAGGTTCCCATCTTATAATCCTTTTCTGTTGATGCTTAAAATTCAAAATTCAGATTTTATGAACTTTATATCAAAAATAATGAGAATGAAAAGAATAGATCATTTTAAACAATATTTTCCTTTTTAACTTGGTTTGATCTTCTGTAAAAAATATAAATCTGATTTAAATCTCATATTTTTTTACTTAACATGTCACAAATCCAAATGTAAATATCTACTTTAGATATCTTGAGTAAAAAACTCTCTATGATATTGATTTATTGATGATAGATTTGAAATTAAGATATTTATATTTTAATGTTCATTTTTTCTCCCACTTTTTAAGAACAATAATTGATGGAAAGCCAAGTCAGGATTTTTTTTTTGACTTCCATAAAATTTTCTTCCACTTTTTCAGTACTAAAATTTTAATGATTTTTATATCATTATTATTACTTCCTTATGGAAAACTTCTTATATGTTCAAGCATATGAGGCGGTTAGAAAAGCAAATATCGAAAAACAAAACAAACTAGCAAAGAAACAAAAAGGTATTAAAGTTACAGAACCAAGTATTAACCAAAATCGAAAAAACAGAAACCTTAAAAATCCAGAGATTATTAAACCTAAACTCCCAAACAATAAGGCTCCTCTAAACTTTGTAATTTCTGAACCAGAAGACGCAAATGCAAATCCAAGGAATACAAATCTTAAAAAAATAAAACCAATACAAAATGAAAATACCTCAATCATCCCCAATAATTTAGAACAAGTACAAAATGAAAATACTTCATCTATAATCACTAACTCAGAACAAATATCAAATGAAAATTCTTTAACCATAAACATTGATCCAGAACAAACACAAAATGAAAATCACATTGAAAAAGAAAATACTCCAGATACAATAATTCTAGATTCAGAATGTAATATACCAAATGGATGCGGAAAAAAATTCCAACTTGGAATTTCCAAGTTTTTTTTATTTCACATGTCAAGAAAACTTGGAAATTCCAAGTTTTTTTTTCCCTGAGCTTTTCTTCAACAATAGCAAGAACAAAATGATAAAAAACGCGTTAATACTTTAATATAATAAGTTATCAATATCATTTGGCAATTTTTTTCGTGCATTTCATCCAAATCTTAAAATGCTGATACTGATATCATTACGCCATGCATCTCAAAATACAAAAACAAATGCAAATTTACCGCTATCAACACTTTAATAACAATATACGATTCATTTACCATGCAAATTTCGAAATTTTCATTTTGACTCTCATAATTAATATTTTCAGTAATTATACTAGCATAATCAATATACATAATTACATTAATATGGAAAATTATTTTATGCTAGTATAATTAATATGAAGTATGAACTAATTCTTTATCCTACCGAATGTTTTTTTAAAAAATTTTCAAAAAGTTCTAACAATTCATTCAAAAAGTTGTGATAAACCATTCAAATATTATACAAATTCGTTTAGTTTTTCCATTTCTAATCTTGATGGAAACATCGAAAATAGAACTCGTCAATTTTTTTGAAAATAGGGACGAAATGATTCAATATTGCATAAATTTAGCACGTACAAAATCAATAAAGTTTAATATTCTAAATTCTGGAAATTATTATAAAATTCAATGCAAAGATCAGGATTGTCCTTTTCAAATCACTTTTAATTTAAGAGATTCCAAAAAATGCAAAATGGCGTTATTGTTTCTGATGATGAAAATGAAATATTTTAAATTTAATAAATATTTTTTTTTTTTAACATGATCTATTTTAATAAATTTTTTTTTTACTTTTTTCTTTTTAACATGATCAATTATTATATCTGAATGGTTTATAAGAAGCTTTAATGAATCAAAAAACATTCGGTAGGAATAAAAAAAGCACCGAACTTTTTTTTTTTTGAATGGTTTATTAAAACTTTTTGAATTAATTGTGATACATTCTTAGATTATCTAAATATTAAGCTAATATTATACCTTTTTCCTGAGTTTAAAAGCATATTATAAAAATAAATAAATAAAAAAAATATCGCGAGAGAAAGTTATATATGGATTTTTTTTTTTTTTAATTTAGGAAAGATATCTTTTTTTTTATTTCCTATTTGAATTTTTCGGATAGATACATTTATTTAATGCTAGTATAATTATTGAATATTAATTATGAGAGTCAAAATGAAAATTTCGAAATTTGCATGGTAAATGAATCGTATATTGTTATTAAAGTGTTGATAGCGGTAAATTTGCATTTGTTTTTGTATTTTGAGATGCATGGCGTAATGATATCAGTATCAGCATTTTAAGATTTGGATGAAATGCACGAAAAAAATTGCCAAATGATATTGATAACTTATTATATTAAAGTATTAACGCGTTTTTTATCATTTTGTTCTTGCTATTGTTGAAGAAAAGCTCAGGGAAAAAAAAACTTGGAATTTCCAAGTTTTCTTGACATGTGAAATAAAAAAAACTTGGAAATTCCAAGTTGGAATTTTTTTCCTAATCCATACCAAATTCTTCAGATAACATAATCAAACAAAATGAAAACCAACAAAAGATATCAATAGCAGAACCTCAAAATGCTCCATGTACAAATCCGAGACATTTCAGAGAATTTATAGTTCAAAACATTCCAAAAGATGATCCAAGAGATATTAGTGTGATTATCCATGAAAACGATCCAGCCTACATTGTTGGATATAGAGGAGAAGCATGTGTTTATGAAGCCCTTATGAAAGAAAAAAGATTCACGAAAGTTATCTGGAATGCATTAT
The DNA here is from genome assembly GCA_039105265.1 of Tritrichomonas musculus. Classification (NCBI taxonomy): domain Eukaryota; phylum Parabasalia; order Tritrichomonadida; family Tritrichomonadidae; genus Tritrichomonas; species Tritrichomonas musculus. The sequence goes on along the minus strand of JAPFFF010000016.1, from coordinate 2,737,740 downwards.
CAAACGATGAAAACCTTTCAAAAGTAACAACAGTTGACAATAAGACATATTACATTAAAGAAGATGGCGAACACTATGATTTGTATGCTGAAGATGAAAATGGCGGAAAATACTATTTTGAAGTTAAGTCAACTGACGCCAATGAAAAAGATCTAGAATTAAAACCTCGTCAGATAGAGTTGGCTCAAAAATTGAGTGGTCCTGATGAGCACCATTATACAGTATGCGTCTTTAATGTTCATACAAACCCGCTTCCAATTTTTTATAAAAAAGTTAACAACTTTTTGGAAAGCATTTAGATATAAATGAAAAGCATTTGTGTTAGTTAAATAAAAAAGATCGGTCTAAAATTATATTTTTTATCCTTGATACCAATTTAAAAATAATTATCAATATATTATATATGATATAAATTGAATATTATTTTTTCCTATCTTTTATACCAAATTTATATTACCAATAAAACCCAATATATTAATAAACCTTGATATACCTAAAATATGATCTTATAAATTATAATAAGTTTTATTTATATTTTAATTCTAAACATTCAATTTTGTGAAAACGCATAGAAATTTTTGATTATTTCCTTCAAATTTGAATGTTGTAAAAGGTATGCGGTTTAGTCATTTTTGAAGTCTACCACTTTTTTTTAATCTTTCATTGTTTTTTAATTAATAACTTTTTTATACATCATTAAACTTTGCATTTTTTAAGTCTCGTTTTTCTCATTCTAAAAATAATTGAAAGATTAAAAAAAGTGATATTATTTTTCGTAAAAAAATTGCTTTTATGTGAAATAATGAATAAATAACAATCAAAAAACCAACAAAGTTTTATTAAACAGATAAATTTCTGTATGATAATTTAAAATTAAAGAATAACTAATACAGCAATGACATTGCATTCATTATATATTTAGCGTCTTGTACCTATGATTTTTCCAGATGTTAGTACCTCCAGAATAATCCTCATATATTTTCTTAAAGTACAAATCCATTACTTTAAATAACAGCCAATTAAAATGATAAAAACATTAATTTTTTTTTTTCAGAATCATTGAAATATGCTTAATTATACAACTAATTTATAGAATTGATTAGAAAACAGTTTATTAAAAAATTGATTTTTTATTAAAGTTATCAAATCTATAATATTTTATTATCATAATTCCTATGCTTTATACAACATACAGGCCTTTGATTTGATTGATCTAATCCATTTTTTTTTTTTTTTTTGAATTATAGCTTATTACTTTTTATGAGTATCATTTTATTCAATTCCTAGCAAGCACCATCTTAAAACAGGAATTCGTCGAAATATTTCAAATATGCAGACACTAAAAATAATTGATGAAAACGCTAATAAAAAATAGCAAGCAAATGAAGGCAAAGTTGTATATTTTTTCAATACAAATGCACCATAAGATATCGGAAGGTAATGAAAGATATAAATTCCGTAACTTTTGTCTTTTATGAACTCAAAAACTTTTGTACTTTTGTTGCCAATTATTTTCATTGAAGCAAATATAGCCAAAATAGTGATCCATGCAAAAGCAACATTTGAAGCACAACCAACACAAGGCATATTTGCGTAATTTTCACCAAAATGCAGCTTTACGTAAACTGTACCCAACATTATTGATGAAACAATGAGAATGTAACTAAATCTACTGATTTTCGTGATTACTTCATCATGCGCGAAAACGAAATAGCCTAGAAAGAACGTGAATCCATAGACGCCAAATCGATAGACAGTCACAACAGGAGTATTTAGAACCAGTCCAGAGATATACACAGGTATAACGAGCAAAACCATCGCAATTATATCAAAATTGACAGATAAACGATAAATGTGTCCGTTTTCATATTTTCGAATCAACGCAAGAATCATCGAAAAGAGCCATAACATTTGATTGAACCATAAAACGCTTGTTCCAGAAAGAACTATGATCAAAAACTTCGCAATAAAAGGAACAGACTGAATGGTTTTGAATGCATCATATATTGTCATATTCACAAGGCCTTGAGCCCATCCAAATACAAAAAGTCCAATCGTTGATGGAACAAGAAGTTTGTGAGTCCTTGCAATAACAAACTCTTTGATCGTGTGGCTAGAAAGATAAAGTCGTGAGCTTATTCCAGCAATGATAAATAATATAATCATGATCCAAGGATGCAAAATATATAAAATGATATCTTGATACTGTAATTTATTAAAACAGCCAACAGAAAGTTCAGGTATAACACTATTGAAAATAAAAAATACATGATAAAAAACCACTAAAATTACAGTTGTTGAACGAATATTATCGAGATAATGAATTCTCATATATCTATTGACATGTGATATAAAAATCATAAAATATTTTCGTTTTTTTTTTTTATATTGAATAATACTAAACATTATCTCATCTTATCTCGATATGTTAATAAAAAGAATAAAAGGTAATGGAATTCAAGCAGATAAGAAAGAAGCTGCAAAATATTTCAAAATTGGTGCTGATAAAGGGAATTTGAATGCAATGAACAACTATGGAATAATGCTTAAGAAAGGAGATGGAATTAAATCTGACAAAAAAAAGCTGCAAAATATATCAAAAAGGCATCTTAAGTCAAATATTTTATAAAATAATTAATTATTTTGTATGGTGGAAAAGACAAAAATTCAAAAATACGTTGACAACAAAAAAGATATTTATAATCTCTTTCTTTCTTATATAGATGATACAGAAATTAAAGATTTCGATTTGTCAAATTTAGAGAAATTCTTTACATATGAAGACCATTCGGTTAATTGCGAAGATTTAAAACAATTTCTTTCATTAATCGTTGACATATCTAACAATCATCATCGAACTCATATTTTTTTTGAGAAAATAAAACAAATTCTTCAATTTTACTAGACGTTAATCAAGAATTCTTTATCAAATTTTGAAATATTCAATGTTTTTAAAAGTAATTAAATGATTCTTCTTTATTTAATTCAAAATCAAATAATAATGATTGATGATATTATTTTTAATGAAATAAATAGCATGATAGAAACGAATGGAACACAATATTGTCGCTTTTTCTATTCAGAAATCAAATCCTTTTTATCAGACGAAAAAATTCACAATATATAATATATTTTTTTAGAAAATTTTCTAGGATGAATTTGGTTTCTGATATTCATTTGAAAGAGTACATGATGTTTGTCTTTATTTTGATCATTTGAAGTAATTGATTGACTTTCTGAAAGGTTTTGTAGATTTTCATGATCAAAATATGAAGAACTTGTTTTGTGCATCAGAAGTAAATTGTGAGCTGGTTTGATTTTTAAGTTTATTTAAATACCAAGTTACCCAAGGGTCATCAATACATTGGATTGCTTTCCAACAATGGTCCTTTTCTTGCGACATTATGCACTAAACTTAATCTAGAAATGGTAACAACAAATATTTTCACTTTTGTTGGTTTTTCAAATCCTCGTCATAGAGAAGAAGCAAAATTAGGAAAAGGGATCAATAAATCCGCTTTTAAAAATGTATTTTATAATTATCCGTACAAAAAGAAAAAAGAAGAATTATTTCAGCCAGATGAGAATTTATTTTATGTTTATTTCAAAGAAAGTGTACCATCAGTCAAACAATTCCATTTAGAAAACATCGACGAATATTATGAATTCAAAGATATTAAAGATATGCAAAAAGGATATAAAATTCAAGAAAATGATGAAAATTACTTTACATTCTATGGATTTATCAATGCAAAATGAAGATCTTGTTTTAAGAGCTTTAATGGCATCACTTTGATCATTCAATGATAATCATCTAGATGCATTAACATTACTTTTACATGATAAATATTAGTACAACAATCTAGATGCATTATCATTTAATGATGATCTAAAGAATATATATAGTGAATTTTAATAACTTAGTCTTATTTTATCTATTCCAGTCTTATTTTATCTATTCCAGTCTTATTTTATCTATTCCAGTCTTATTTTTTCTATGCTAGTCTTATTTATATATATATATATATGAATGGATTTAATTATTCAAATCAAGCACATTCTTTCACAAAAACCTCAATGATTAAATATATAATATTCATAGGAAAAGATCATTTATTTATATTTAAATTTCTCTTTCATAGGCGTCAGTGAATCCTCCTTCCATTCCGCTGCCAACTTCTTGCTTCACCTCAGAACCAGGAACGAGTGTCCAATCAGAGAAACTCTTGTTGCCATTTGAATCTGTGACGACAGTTCTCTGCTCGCTGCGAGTGATATGGAAAATTGTGTAGTGGGTGTGGTTCTTGCTGCTTCTTCCGAACAAAGAGTGCGGAGTGTGGTGGACGACCTCTTTTCTTTCAAATTTCCTCTCTCTATTTTGAATTTCTTCAACTTTTTTTCCATCCTCAGAATTATTTGAATCAGTTTCAATGACTTTTGAAATCATAACTTTTTTGAACTTTTTCTGAGGATCAAAAGAAAAATCACAATTATCAATCATTTCTACATAATCGAGGAATTGATCCTTGTCAATCGTCTCTGTAATGAAATCTGGATTTGTTTTCAGTTCTTCTTTGATCTGCTCAAATGTTGGACGTTTTTCTGGATCTTGTGACCAACATCTCGTAATTAGATCTCGATAACAGTCAGGAATTGGATATTTGAAAGTGGGTCTTTCACCATTCATTGCAACTCGGCGACAAAGCATCATGAAAGTGTAATCTTTAAATGGAATTTCAAGAGTCATGATTTCGTATGCGATAATGGCAAAAGCGTAAACATCGCCAGCTTTTGAGCATTCGTTGTTTTCCCAGCCTTCTGGGGGAACATAAATTGGGGTACCTTTGACTCCTGTGGTTGATTGAGTTGACATGCTATCTGAATTAGAATGTAGAATTTTCGAAAAACCAAAATCTGCTATTTTGGGGAATAAGAAATCATCTTCAAGTATATTTTCTGGCTTTAAATCGCGGTGAATAATATTATGCGAGTGTAAAAATGGCATTGCTGATGAGATGCCATACAACGTTATTAATTTCTTCGTATCATCCCACATAGGGAGGGAGCGTGATTGGCTTTCAAGCGCAATTAAGTTGGCTAATGAACCATTGGGTGAATATTCTGAAATAATAACTGGTTTGGGCTCATTATCAAAATCGATAGGACTATAACCTATGAATTTTAGAATCGATGGGTGATTTAGTTGCGACATGATTCCGATTTCTCTCTTGAGGTTTATTAATAATGATTTTTGGTCGTCGTCTACATTGTTTTGAGATATTTTTGCTGCAAAGACTTTCCCCGTTTCTTTTTCTATAACTTTATATACTTTTCCAAATGATCCTTCATTTATAAAAGATTGTTTCGAAAACTTGCTAAGATCTAAAAAATCTCCCATTTATTTAGTAGATTTTTCCACTCTATTCATTTTCAATCCATAAATGTTCTGATAAAAGAAATTTTTGGAAAATTTCCTCACAACTTTAAAATGAGCCAAAAAGACAAAATAGATTGAATAAACAAAGAAAAAATAAAAAAATATTTAAATTGTATTTCTCGGATGGTTATTGATAAAAGTAACTTTTATCGATAAAATCTCCGATAAATGGCCGATGTTCAAATCGACTTTTTGCTGGAAAATTTTATGAAATTTTAACGATTTGATACAAAAAGTTGTTAGTTTACATTCCTGTTGTGTTTATACTTATTAATGTTTTTTCTTTCTTTTTTATCAACTTATATGTTGCTAATTCTTGTTACAATTAATGATTGAACTTTTTGAATTCTCAAAATTGAATAGTTTGAGATTTAAATAATAATTTTTTTCCTGAGTTCTCAGGAATACTTAGACTTGATGATGAACGATCCATCAAACAGCAACAAACAGGAAGAAGCAAATGAAAATAAAGAAAATGGATGGGTTGAAGAGATAAAAAAAGAATTACCTGAAATTTTTCTGTAAATTAAAATTATGACAAACGAAAAGAAGGCGAAAACGACAATCAAATGTGCGAGTTAATTCGAAAGGCAAAAAAATTATTTAAATAATTTGTTTAATTTATTTAATAATTTAATTTACAGAAACAACAACAACAAAAAAAATATTTTTAATATAACTAAATGTTCATCAATCGAAAGCTTAATTACCAATTTAATTTACAGAAAATGTATATTATCTTTTAATTCTAGCGGTCATCCATTAAAAACATACTTTCCAATCGGATTTAAAGAAGAAGGAATTGTGACTTCTTTCAAATATGAACATTTATTGAATGCGTAATTTCCAATTGAAGTTATAGAAGAAGGAATTGTGATTTGTGCCAATGATGAGCATTCATTGAATGCAAAATCTCCAATTGAGGTTACAGAGGGAGGAATAGCGATTGCTGTTAATGATGAACACTTACTGAAAGCAGAATTTCCAATTGAAGTTACAGACGAAGTAATTGTGATTTCTGTTAATGATGAACATCCCTTAAACATGCTGTTTGCAATCTTATTTATATTTCCAGAAATTATCAATGATCTAATTCCGTTAAAAGGATGCACTCCAATTGAAATTTCAGAAGAATGAATTATGATTTCTTTCAATGATGAACATTCACTGAATGCATAATTTCCAATTGAAGTTACAGAAGAAGGAATTGTGATATCTGTCAATGATGAACATTCATTGAATGCATTTTCACCAATTGATTTTACTGAAGAAGGAATTGTGATTCTTGTTAATGATGAACATTCATTGAATACATGATTTCCAATTAACTTTACAGAAGAAGGAATTGTGATTTCAGTCAATGATGAACACCCACAGAGCATAATACTGGATATATTTTGAATATTTCTTTAATTTTTAGTGCTTTTATTCCGTTGAATGCATTTTCACCAATTGAATTTACTGAAGAAGGAATTGTGATTTCTTTTTGATACTTTCTCGAAATTATAATTCCAATATCATCTGGGAAGAAATGATAGTTACAACAATTGAATATGTATAATTCATAACTGTTAATTTGTTCTTGATTTAGAAAATTGTCTTTTATATAATCAGCAATGGCATTGTGGTGACATTTAATTGATTCTTCATATATACTCTTATATGATATATATTGTTCATCATCATATTAATTGTAATTTTTATAATACTTTTCATTTCGAGGTTTAATTTTATTTTCTTCTAGAAAAAGAATCAGTTCTGCATTATCAGAATGAGCTCCATAAAGCCACAAAGTATCCGTTAATGGAACATTGTTGTATTTCTAATCAGAAGAAATCCAACTTTAATAATTTCTTCTTTGCTTTTGCAATATTTTTGTTTTTCATATTCTCTGATTAAGAACTCAAATTTAAAATATAAATTCATATTTTTACCTAGCTTTTTTATTTCTCAAAATTGAATGAATTGAATAAATTGAAATAAAAAAAAAACATTTCGTAAAAATAATGAGTTTTCAAGAATACTTGGATGCAATGGAAGATATCGAAGGAAATATTGTATATTTTCTTGAAGAGGAAGCCAATTCAGAAGAAAATTTTCTAATTCTTGAAAGTAAATTTAATGATACAAAAATAAGGGATAAGTAAGTATTTATTATCAGTTTTTTAATCAATTTTATGAATTAGTTGTATAATAGGTATTCAAGCTAAAAAATATCTTACGATTTTTATATAATTGTAATATATTAATGTAATTTAATATTTAAATAACATATCATTATTTCATGGAATTTTTAACATACAATTTTAAGATATTTACTAAACATTATTCATTAAAATTGAATTACATTTTCAAATTTTGATAAAAATAAAAAAAATTTTCTGATTGATATTTTTTTGATTATATTTTTAAGTTTTTTACTTTATTTTAATTGTAAAATGGTATTTCCAAATATTTTTAATGAAATATACTATAAAATCACATATTTTTTTAAAAAAAAATCATGACAAAAAAAAAATAAAATTTTTCAATTTTTATTAATAAAATTGAATGGACTTAAAAATAAAATGAGTTTTTAGAAAGATTGTATGTTAAAAATCTAACATAAATGTAATATCTTTTATAAAAATATCATTTAAATGTAATAAATTAAAATATTAAAAATCGTATGATTTTTAATCGAAATATTTATGAATTAAAAAAAAAATTGATTGTCAAATGAATAAAAACTTATAATAATATCAATTATAGTAATACTAATTCCATTGTGATATTAATAAATGAATGATAAAGCACTTTTCTAATTTAAACAAATATATTTTTTAAATGTATTATGAGATATATGCATTTCAAAAAAAATTTTATTTTTATCTCAATTTTTTATTCAATAAGAATTCAAATATCGAAAATTTCCATAGATATTTCTATAAAAATTTTGGATTTTTTTATGAATGCCAAAAGAAATTTATGATTTTAAACATAAAAAAAATTATTTTGTTATAAAAAAAAAGAGTTTCATTTCAATGGAAAATTTCCATAGAATTTTGTCTTATTTTTTTGGAAATTTTCCATTTTTAAAAATGGATAAACAACAAAAATTTACTCTCAGTCATGAATATAAATTATTTTTTGACCAAAGACAGCCAAGTCAAAGCTCAAATCATAAAAATAATTATTTATGTTTATTAGACAATCCATCATGCATTTTCAATTTCATACCTAAAGATTTCATTATAACTACCAAAAATGGGTATTCCAGATTTAATAAAGCTTTTTTAAAAGAAACAAGTGTAACAATATCTCTTTATCTTGAAGAGAATCAAAATGAATCATCATATCATCTAGATATTGAAGATCCAACATATGTTCTTGGTAAATTTGAACAACTCTATCAAGGAAAAAAAGTTCTTTTTGAAAATGAAGATATTCCGACATGTCATAAAATAACGAAATTATTATTTATAACGTGTTGCCCTAATTTCATGAAACCAGAAGCAATATGGTGTGAAGAAAATAATAGAATTCAAAACAATATTAAATTGCACGTTCAAATGAAAGGATTGGCTGATTTTCTTCGAGATAATGATTTCAATACATTTACAATTCGAACAAACAAGAATACTTATAAATGCAACCTTTTTTGTGTTTATTTATCAAATGTTGTCCGTGCTAAACTTGAAGAAGATCCTAACAATAAACATTTTTTTTACGATTTTAAAGATGAATTCAATGAATTTCAATTGATATGTGATCTTTTTAATTTAAAATCAATAAAAATAACTAGAAATGAAATTGATTCATTAACAGAAATTGTTGATGATTTGCAAATTGAGTGTTTGTCAAATGATATAGATAACTTTAATAGAGATATAGAAAAATCAACCCAAAAAATTGATGATAATCAAACAATTGCGGATTCAATTGACGAACTTTTTGATTTGTTATACAATATTAAAGAAAAAACAGTTCAAACAGTTAAAAATTTAATACTTCAATCAATATGGATAGAAACTGAAGAAAATGTTCAAGAGTTAATTGCATTTTTACTTGAAGTTATATCAACCGATATTTTATTGCATCCATATATTTTCGAATTAATAAATGAATTAAATGAAAAACATGATGAATCTAATCATCTAGAAATTTTGTTACCGTTCATTACTCAAAAACTAATTTATTGTTTGAAAAATGATGTAAATGTATGTGAACAAATTTTGGAAAACAATACAAAAAAGAAAGCAAAGAAAAAAAGTAATAGTAACGTTGTTATAACAACAAAAATGGCCAAAACACATATTTCAAATAAAAATCAATACATTTATGCGTTTATTTACAAATTTTATAAGCATGGAATCATTGAAAAAAATACATTAATTGAATCATTGCACAACTATAATTTTGCAAATGAATATATAAATTTATGGTTTTTGCCTTTATTTGCAGAAATTGATGAAAAAAATATTAATTATATTCTTTTATCGAATGCTAAAAATGACAACCAATACATTAATGATTTTATTCTTTCGTATTTGCCTGATGAAATGGATGCTTATGAAAAAATGTTAGATAATGGTGAACCTGATGATTGGTTAATAAAAGCATTACGTAATGATGATGTTGATACAGTTCAAAGACAAATCTCACATGTTTTTAGCAAGTCAAAGAAAAATGAAATAACTATTCCTTTTAATGTTTTTGATTATTATCAATTCAGAAAACTAAATATTTTAAATTATGCAGCTGTTTATGGTTCTTTAAAATGCTTTAAGTATTTATTGTTAAATGATCATCATATAGATGATGAAACATTCGACCTGGCCATTTATGGAGGCAATATTGAGATTATTAAATTGGCCGATCAAAGTATTAAAATCAATAAAAAAGAAAAACAAAATGATATATTAAATGCAATTAGAAAACATAAAAACGATTTGTTCGATTGGCTTATAGAAAAAATTCCTAATGAATCTTTATTAATGGATTCTATCGCAACAGAATCTGCTCTACATGGAAATGCTCATTGTTTAACTGCAATAATTGATAAAGGTTTTGATATAACAGATGATAGATATACTAATATAATTCAAAGGGCTTCCAAAAAAGGCTTTTTTAGATTCATAAAATTTTTCAAAGAAATAATTATTAATAAAAGAAATTGGACTAGAAAAGAAACAAAAGATAAAATTGATTTAAATTCAGTTTATTTTGGAAATCTATCAATTTTTAAGTTATTTATAAATGACATTTGGTCAGATTCCATTTGTAAATATAACATCATTAAACATATCTGTTTTGCTGTCAAAAATAACTACAAAAGTATTGTTGATTATTATCTTAACGAAATAATTGAAGATGAATACGACATCTCAAAATCAATTAATAAAATTTTGGAAGCAGCTATTCATAGAAATGATAATAATTCATTTCATAACTTATTGCAAAAAATATATCCTTTGGATTTGTCATTTAATATTAATTTTGGTTATTTGTTACAGAAGAGTATCAAGCATGATAATTTTGAAGCAATTAGAGAAATAACAGATATTATCCAAAAAGAAAATCCATTTTTTGATTTTTCAGATGGATTCAATGAAGGAGCTTTATTAGGATCAAATGAAATATGTCAATATTTTTTAGATAAAAAAGTAAAAATAAATTTTGATTCATTAGTTGACAAATGCAAAAACTATGGTTTATTAAATAAAAATATTTATTCAATAATATTAAACAAAATAAACACAAAATTAAAAACAAAGTTTTTGTTTAGTGTTAGACATGCAATTAAAAAGAAAAATTATGAACTAGTTGACTATTTATTTCAAAAAAATGCAAAATGTGATGATGCTTTATTTTTGGCCGTTAATATAAATGATATTGATCTTGTTAATATTGTTCTTAAATACCAGCATGATCCAGATTTAATCAATAAAGTTTGGGATGATGGAACAGCTTTAATTAAGGCTGTTTGTAATAATAATGTAGAAATTGTGAGAAGACTTTTTAATGTTCCAGGCGTCAATCCTAGTATATATTATAGTAAAGACAAAAAAATTCAATTTCCTTTAACAATAGCACTTAAAAAGAAAAAGATTGAAATTATAAATGCAATCCTTGATTTTTATGGAGAAAATTTGCAAAACCAAAATTTGCAACTTACAAAAGCAATGGAAATTATTTTCTCAATTTATATGAGTGCTAAGCGAAATGATTGTTTTATGCCAATTATCAATCATTTTTTAGAGATTAAAAACATCAATCCTAATAATTTATATTCTTCTAATACAAAAATTGAAATTTATGATATTGATGATGATAAAGAAGAAGAAGAAAATAGTGACAATGAAGATTACATGCAATTACATATAAAAAAAATCATTGAAAATAAAATGACGATTTCAGATATTCATAAAAAATATTTGGTGAAAGTAGGAAATATTGATGAAGATGAAGATAATTCTTTAAATTATGAAAATAAATCAGCCAATTATGAAATAAAAGATGTTGATTATTTTGTTTCAGATGTTATGACCTATTTAGAAATGAATTATGAAAAAGAAAAAGTTGATGATGTTGATGATGATGATTCTCATATGACTACTTATAAATACAAAAAAAACAAATCACAAATTCCTAAAAATGTCGAAGAATTGGGATCAATTAATTCATTTTTACTTTGTGCATGTGCTCGAAATGACGTTAATATGGTTAAAAAACTTTTAAATTTAGATCAAATTGATGTTAATCTGTATTCTTTATCAAATGGTGATACTCCTCTTATAACAGCAATTAAAAATAAAAATATATCAATTGTTAAACTTCTTATTGACCATCCTAAAATCAATATAAATCAAAGAACATTTTATAATGAAACTGCTTTATCTATTGCTGTATATAACAAATTATTTGCAATTGCAAATACTTTATTAATTAATGAAAGATTTCATCCTGAAGATAATCAAATGAGTCATATTTATAGCATTTCAAACTATAATTTTAAAAAAACAATTTTATCATCAACGCACATTAAGTTAATTGATCTTGATTTATCAAAAATACTACATGAAGCTATTAAAAAGAATGATATTGATTTGATTGATATAATCATTCAAAATCCATTTTTTGATAAGAACAGCATAAGCAACAATGATATTGCCTTTGCAATTAAAAACAAATCATTCACTATTTTTGAAAAATTGATCAAATTAAAAGACAATGATGTTAATTTACATGATGCTAATGATGAAAGTCTTCTTGTTAATGCTGTTAGTGTTTCAAACGAAAAAGTTATTGATTATATACTTAGTGATGAAAAATTTGATTCAAGTAAAAGTAATATAGTCGAAGCATTCGTAAAAACTTATTCAAATCCTAGAGTTAAAAAAATTCATAATCTTCAGAAAGCAATGATCAAATATAAAATTATAAATAAATATATTTTGCTCGATCTAATTGAATCGCAAACACTTGATGTAATTAAATTAATGAATAAATTATTTGAATATGACAAAAAACATGATAATCTGATTGATTTTACTAAATTACTTCCAAATGGGAAATCTTACTTTACATCATATACATGCTATTTCAATGGACTTGAACAAATTTTCGATTTTCTTTTAAAGAATGGAATTGATCCAAACATGCCAGATTCAAATCATTTATATCCGTTAGAAATGGCAATTTTAGATAATTCACCTGAATTAGTGAAGTATTTTATCAACACAAATAAAATTGATTATTCAATAAAAATACCTATATTAAAAAAATATAGATTTAAAAAAGAGAGAGAACTTGATGAATTTGAGGAAGAGGAAGAAGAAGAGGAAGAGGAAGAAAAAGAGGAAGAGGAAGAAAAAGAGGAAGAAGAAAAATTTGAAAAAGATAAGTTAGATTCAAGTAAATTAGAGGATGTAAAATACACAACATATCTTCATCTTGCAATACAATCAGGAAATTTGGATATTGTTAATGAATTTCTGGAAAAAGATTTAATTGACATTAATATTACTGATGATTTTGGTAACACTCCTTTACTTGATGCCTGTATATACAAAAAGTATAAATGTATTGATACTTTATTTAAAAATATTAATTTGGACGTTAATCACTGCAATAATGATGGGAAAGATGCAATTACAATATTAACTAAAATGAAAAAACCAATCAAAAATAATGATAAATACTTAAAAATAATAAAAGAGATTATTAGTATATAGAAAATCCCACAAACTTACTAATAAAAATGATTTTAATTATATTTTTGGCTGGGCTTTGTTTCATTTTTTTTTAGATATTTGTATTTGAAATCAAATTTTGATAAAATATACAATCATTTTTTTTTTTTCTAATACTATTGATAATTTAGATCAATCAGTTGAAAGATTAAAAAGTGGCGTTATTCAATTACACATGTTTCACTTCTGTAAAAGAAAAACCAACATTCATAAAAATAAATTTCACTTTTGTTACAAAAATATGTGATTATATAGTTAACAGAAAATGAAGGTCCATTCAAGAAAAATTCATTAACAAAAATGGGCAATATATAATCTTTTCTTCATAAAAAATTTATTTATATAGCAAATTTGTTTAATTTAATTAATAATTTATTCATATACAAGATAAACTCGTGATTTTTAAAACAAAAAAATTATCTTTAATAAAACTAAATGTTCATCAATCGAAAGCTTAATTACCAATTTAAGTTATATTATACTATACTGATTTAGAAAATTGTCTTTTATATAATCAGCAATGGCATTGTGATGACATTTAATTGATTCTTCATATATACTCTCATATGTTACAAATTGTTCATCATCATAATAATTGTAATTTTTATAATACTTTTCATTTCGAGGTTTAATTTTATTTTCTTCTAGAAAAAGAATCAGTTCTGCATTATCAGAATGAACTCCATAAAGCCATTAAAATAGTAACTTCTATATATATATATAATATCATCATGCATTGAGTCATATGTATGAAGGAATAAGATCATTATGCATCCATTTTGGAGAAAACCCAAGTTTAGTTTTTACGCTTTTTTAATATGAACAGAAAAATAATCATAACAATTCAAAAAAAAAAAAAATAAAATAGATATGCTGGTGATATTTTCTTTCAAAAAGTAGATATACCAAATTGAAAATTGAAAAAAATAATTGATAGATATAGCCTTTATTAAAATTAACATGTAATTAAGAATATCTTTTATTGTTTTATATTTATATTATACATGTTTAGTATAGTATAATGTTAAATTTATTTTTTAATTTTATATTAATTTCATTGGACTATGCCCTTAATTAGCAAAATAATAAATTTTGATATTAAAATTTTGGACGTTAAAAAAATATATTCAAAAAGTTTGATAAATTGAGAGAATCAAATAAGATTCATTGAAATATTTAGTCTATATATCAATTAGTCAGTGTATATTTGAGAGTAATCCTCTGACATTAACGTCAAAAAAAAAAAATTGAACACAAGTATTTTTATATGAATTCTCAAGTAAATAATAACAATAATAATTGCACAAATAAAGAGTATCCATAGTATATAGATCATTTCGATTTAGGATTAAAATTTGATATATACCAAAAAGAAGTTTATTTTATTGTTTTTTTGCAGAACTCTGTGTTCCAAATCAAAAAATTCTAAATGACCATTGTTTAACACATTTTGGAGTTAAAGAAGCAGCAGATATTAAAAGATTTCAATATTATCCCAATACAAATAATATTTATACCTTTATTGGATTTACAAACAAAATAAATGGAGAAATGGCCATGTCAAAAAATTCTTTGCTAGCATCTTCACTTGGCTCAAAAAATATATTTATCCATTCAACAAAACATCTAATTATGTTCCTGACTCACATTTAAAAAATAGCAAAGATGAAATTAAAAAAGAAAAGCAAAATGATTCAAAGCCAAATCGATTCTATTATACACCAAAATCAACCAATGGTAATAAAAATGTTAATGAAACTAAAGAAAAAGTCGAAAATCAATTGAAACCAGATAAGTTTAATTACCGACAAGATTTAACTACAACTATTACTATTAATAATGAAATTAAAAACAAAACGCAAGACAAATCAAAATCAGAAAAAATCAATAATAATCAGGTTCCAAAAGATCAAGAATTTGTTCATTTGCCAGTTTCACCTATGACTTACAATAGAAAAGATTTTATCTTCGTGACATTTGATCCAAAAGAGAATCTTTATTATTTCTTTTTTTCAGAGAGAAACCAGCCAAAATTAGATACAATTAATGGCAACGATTTAGGACATTTTGGATTATACGATGCATTAGATATCCAAAGATATCGATATTATCCAGGAACAACAAATATTTTCACTTTTGTTGGTTTTTCAAATCCTCGTCAAAGAGAAGAAGCAAAATTATGAAAAGGGATCAATAAAACCGCTTTTCGTAATGTATTTTATAATTATCCATACACAAAGAAAAAAGAAGAATTATTTCAGCCAGATGAGAATATATTTTATGTTTATTTCAAAGAAAGTGTACCATCATTCAAACAATTCCATTTAGAAAACATCGAAGAATATTATGAATTCAAAGATATTAAAGATATGCAAAAAGGATATAAAATTCAAGAAAAAGATTAAAATTACTTTACATTCTATGGATTTATCAATGCAAAATTGAGATCTGATGCCATTAAATCTCTTAAAACAAGACATGACGTTGTTTTAGATAGTATTAAAATATTTTACACTAAAGCAGATATCGATAAGGATTCCAATGATGATTCCTATGAGGAAGATTATTATAATGATGAAGATAAAAATGATGCCGATGATAACGAGAAAGATAATAATAATAAAGATGATTATTATTATGAAGACAAAAATGATGAAGAAAATAAAAATGATGATGAAGAAGCCAAAAATGATGATGATGAAGATAAAAATGATGATGAAGAAGACGAAAATGATGATGAAGAAGAAGATACAAATGATTCAGAAAATGATGTTGATGATGATTACGATGAAAATGATCCTATTGATGGAAATGAAAATGATAAAAATTAAAAAATTAATAATTAATCATTAGCAAGGTTTTCTACCTCTTTTCCAGATTTGTTAACTTTTTTTAAAACTAAAAAAAGTTCATGTCAAAGTTTTTTCTTATAATTTTAAACTTCATTTTTCTTGGAGAGAATCCCTGTGAACACATGGCTGGTGGTAAGGATTCTTAACTCTAATTATTAAAAATAATATATATAATATATTTAATTTTCTGAAGGTCATTCACTTTTTGAATAGACATCATATAATTTTTCACATTATCTTTGGTTTAAGTATATATAGAGAATAAAAATTAGCATATTAAAACTTGTTTTTTATTTTATAGTAACCATTTTTCAAATTTCAAAATATGTTACTAAAATACAGTATATTGCTACTATACTATAATATTAATTGTTTAAAGATTTACTTTTTACTTTCATGCTTAATGGTGCATTTTTTTAAGTTAGCAAAAAACTTCTTTCACTATATGATACTGTATAATTTTTTTCTATAAAATAATGATTATAATGCTAAAAAAATGGTGACGAAATTACTTTTTTACCATCCGATATTTTCAATTTAAAAGAAATTGTTTTAAATTGTATTCAAGTGTTACTGAGTTTTTGACTTTAGTTTAATCAATTTTGTTTGCTTTAATTCTCCATAAATGATGGATATTTTATTCAAGCTATTACACTTATCACCATAAACACTAAGTGATATCATATTTAAATAAATGAAAATAATATAAAGGAAAAATTAATTAATTTTTATTAATTGCTATTTTAAAATGAATAGAAAATCATTTTGAAAGTAATTTTATAATTTCACGTTTTACAGCATAGTAGATTGGCTTTTTTCCATGACTATCTTTAATATTAATGTCAATCTCTTTCTTTTCGAGCAAAAGTTTTACTATTTCAAGATTTCCTATTTTAGCTGCAAGATGCAATACAGAATCCTGTTCAATTCGATCAACATCTAAAGGATTTTGAAATTTATTGAAAGATGTAATTTTGAATTTCATTGAAAGATATGATTTTAAATTTTATTAAAAATTATGATAAATATATCCAATGTTGATGTCAAGTTTGTCATTCGTTAATAAAAGTTTAATAATTTCAATATTTTCATTTTCAATTGCCAAATATAATGCTGTCTTATAAATATATATTATATTAAAATTTCATTCAAAGATATGATTTTGAATTCTATTGAAAGATATGATTTTGAATACTATTGAAAGATATGATTTTGAATACTATTGAAAGATATGATTTTGAATACTATTGAAAGATATGATTTTGAATACTATTGAAAGATATGATTTTGAATAAAATTGAAAGATATGATTTTAAATTCCATCGAAAGATATGATTTTGAATCCAATTGAATGATATGATTTTGAATGGAATTGAAAGATATAATTTTGAATTTCATTGAAAGATATGATTTTAAATTTTATAAAAAATTATGAAAAATATATCCAAGGTTGATGTCAAGTTTGTCATTCGTTAATAAAAATTTAATAATGTCAATATTTTCTTTTTCAACTGCCAAATATAATGCTGTCTTATAAATTATTATTATATTTGAATTTCATTGAAAGATATGATTTTGAATTTCATTGAATGATATAATTTTGAATTAAATGAAAGATATGATTTTGAATGATATTGAAAGATATAATTTTGAATTAAATTGAAAGATAGATTTTGAATGAAATTGAAAGATATGATTTTGAATGACATTGAAAGATATGATTTTGAATTTCATTGAAAAATATGATTTTGAATGGAATTTAAAGATATGATTTTGAATTTTATTGATTGACGTGATTTTAAATTATATAAAAAATTAAACAAAATATATCCAAGATTGATATCAAGTTTCTCATTCATTAATAAAAGTTTCACAATTTCAATGTTTTCCTTTTCAACTGCCAAATATAATGCTGTCTTATAAATTAAAATTATATCAAAATTTCATTCAATGATATGATTTTGAATTTCATTGAAAGACATGATTTTGAATTATATTGAAAAATATGATTTTGAATGACATTGAAAAATAAGATTTTGAATGAAATTAAAAGATATGATTTTGAATGTTATTGAAAGATATAATTTTGAATTTTATTGAAAGATATGATTTTGAATTCCATTGAAAGAGATGATTCAGAATTTCATTCAAAAATATGATTTAAACATAATTTAATATTTATTATATGAAATTGTATTAACAGAATATTGATGATTTCTTTTGCGTTTACATCTATGTCTTTCAAAAGTATATCAGAGAGTGCACAATAATCGTACTTGCACAAGTTGCAAAATGAAGATTCGCTAATGTGTTTATTTTTCAAAAAGGCAAAATTATAATATTTGAGACTTTGACTGATTGTATCCTGTGAGTCTTCTTCATCATTTTGTAAGAAGTTGTTTAAGATGTAATTTGCAATGTCGTTGTGGTGGCATTTGATTGATTCATGAAAGACTTGTTTGTATGACTCATCCTCTAATTCAACATGGTTGTCTTCGAGAAAGTGAATTATTTCTGAGTTTTTACCATGAATGGCCAAAGGCCACAACGATGGTGATAATTCGACACCTTCATGTATCAAGTATTTAAATATTTGAATTGAGCCAAAAAATACTGCATATTCAATTAATGAAAATCCTTCATCTTCTTGTTTTGCTCGATTTTGGTTTGTTTTTTTCTGTTTTTTAAGTAAAAATGAATTTGTTTCATAAATTGAAGGTTGAATTTTGCCGTTAAGTGAAACACCATTCCGAGTAACGTACGTGACAAATTCTTCAATCATGTCCTTGCAAATCAATTCGCTGATTTGGTTGTCATTTTGACCTTCCTTTCGCTTTTCATAAAAATTCTCAGGTAATTCTTTCTTTAGCTCTTCAATCCATATATTTTTCCTTAAGGCCCATTCTTCTGGATAATATTTTGGGAACCATTTTTCATTGATGAATGGTTGAATTTCTGGCCGAAAATACAGTGGATAATTGGCCTCTATGAATTTGTCTGTCTTTGTAATTATTTTAACGATATATTCATTCATAACCATTATTTGCTGTTCAATGAGAAATAAAAGAATCCTTTTGTTGCTCTTAAAAAAATTGAATATTTCGGAATTTGAAAAATATTTTTTGATATCTTCTTTGAAGATGAGTAAAATTCTTTCGATTTTAATGAAAAAGTTGGGGAAACGGTGGAAATTATTCCCAATTTTGGAAATTAAGTGTAGCAATGACATAAGATAATACTTATTATCACTTATTATTGAATTATTAAATATTTCTTCCAGAATTAGAAAGTTTTCCTCTGATTTGGCTTCTTCCCCAAGAAAATTAAGAATGCTTTCTTGGATGTTCTTCATCATGTCTAAGTATTCCTGAGAACTCATGATTTTTCGAATGCTTTTTAAAAAAAATTGAATAATTATTCAAATTCTTTATATATATAAAGTAGTATTCATGTAAAGATTAAACTACAAAATATTTTATAATTGATAAATTAAAATTAGAATATAATAATTAATATATATTTAAAATATTAAAAAGATTAAATCACAAATTTTTGTTGTATTTATAAATATGTTTATTCTGAGTATAAATGTTTATTCAATTTAATTTTATTTAATAATTACTGAATAAAAATAACTAATTCACAATTTATGATGGAGTAAAATGGTATAAAAATCAATTGATAATTCATAAAACAATATGAATTCATGCTTAAATGATTGTAAATATAAAATAATCAGCAATATTCTCTTGGCACATGAAATATAAAATTTTATATTGATGAAAATCATCATGAAAATTAAAATTGATAAATATATATTTCCTGAGTTTGAAATTCTTCATAAAGAATTATATAGATAAAAAAAGGCAAATATAAAGCATTTATGTATTCTGATGGAGTAGACTCTTAAATTTTCTGAAAAAGTTATGAGATTGAAATTGGGTAATTGAATTGGGCAGGTAAGGATGATTTGAGTAAATAATGTTATGCTGATGTTCAATAAAATCAACTTATATAACTGCAAGGATAATCATATGCAAGTGAGATTAGTTTAATAAAATGAGTTTTTTATATATTAGAAAGTATTCAAAAAGTTTTTAACATGACCATTTTTTATTTGAAAAAGTTATATTTTCTATACGCTGTAATTGCAACTCCATGAAGATGATCAAAAATGCCGCAAAAAGGACTTGCCTCGTTGTATTTGAATTCTGTGCTCATTCTGTGTCATCTTGATCTGAACAGGAAGAAGCAAACGTTTCTTTATCTGTGACCAAACATCGAAGCTGATTTGATTGAATTCAACCAATAAAAAATGATCTATAAATTATTTTATATATTTATATATATTTATTTTTTTGTTTTGTTTTGTTTTTTCACAAAATTTGTACAAAAAGTGGCATTTTGCACAAAAAGTGCAATAATCTTATTATGAAGAATTGATGAGATCATGACCGAATCCATCGTAAAACTCTGATGAAATGTCCTTTGCGTTAGGATATTTTGATGGAATTATAATTACTTTCTTCTGTCGAATAACAAATGCTTGGATAGGATGAAATTCGATATTATATATAAAATCATTATTGCGATATAATTCATACAAATAGTCATACTTTGACTTATCAGAAAGATTTAAGACACAAATATTTTGTATTTTTTCATATAAATTGCTTGTTTCATCAGTTATTTTCTCAATTTCTTGTTTGATTTTTTCAATGTTAAACCCAAATTGTTTGACTAACAATAAATATAACAAAATTATGGAATGATAAAATTGTTTCGATGAATTTATCAGCAATTCAATTAATTTGTTAAAATCACATTTTATTGAGTCATCATACATATAGATATGCGCTAAATTGTACATTGATAAATAATCATTTTTTTGTCGAATTGCTTCTTTGAAGTATTCAATTGCATTCCAAAGTCGTCGTTCATTTTTATAGTAGCCGTGCTTGTATATAATTCCGAGGTTATTTTTTGCAAATTGAATGTTGAATGAAGATGCTTCTTTATAGAAATGGATCGCATCTTCAATGTCTTTCTCCGAACTATTTTTCTCGTGTAACAGAAAGCCATGTGCGAAATTAGCAATTCTATCTCCATTATTTGATGCCAACATGATGTAGTAACTGCCTTTTTTAATATCAAAAGTTGTTCGGCGGGCATAATAAATCAAACCGAGATTGAATTGTGCTTGTGGGAAATCTTGATTTGCTGCAAGTGAAAAATAATGAATTGCTTTGTTAATATCGTGTGTGATATATTTTCCTTCATAATAAATGACACCGAGATTGAATTGTGCCTCTGAATAACTTTGATCTGCAGCAAGTGAGAAATAATGAATTGCTTTGTTAATATCGTGTGTGATATATTTACCTTCATAATAAATGACACCGAGATTGTTTTGCGCTTCTGGATCATTTTGATTTGAAGCGAGTGAAAAATAATGAATTGCTTTGTTGATGTCGCGTTTGACATATTTTCCTTCAGAATAAATCAAGCCGAGATTATTTTTCGCTTCTGGTTCATTTTGATTTGAAGCGAGTGAAAAATAATAAATTGCTTTGTTGATGTCGCGTGTGACATATTTGCCTTCAGAATAAATCAAGCCGAGATTGGATTGTGCATATGTATCATTTTGATTTGAAGCGAGTGAATAATAATAAATTGCTTTATTGATATCACGTGTGACATATTTGCCGTTAGAATAAATGCGGCCGAGGCTGGATAATGCAAGTAAGAAATTTTGATTTGCAGCAGCTGAAAAATAATGAATTGCTTTGTCGATATCAGGTGTTACATATTTGCCTTCTAAATAAATGACACCAAGAATGAATTGTGCTTTTAAATTATTTTGATTTGCAGCAAGTGAAAAATAATAAATTGCTTTGTCGATGTTGCCTGTGACATATTTTTCTTCATAACAAATGAATCCGAGATTGAATTGTGCCTGTTGAAGATTTTGATTTGCAGCGAGTGAATAATAATGAATTGCTTTGTTAATATCGCGTGTGATATATTTTCCTTCATAATAAATGAGACCGAGATTATATTGTGCTTGTGGATCATTTTGATTTGCAGCGAGTGAATAATAATGAATTGCTTTGTTAATATCGAGTTTGACATATTTACCTTCATAATAAATGAGACCGAGATTAAATTGTGCTTGTGGATCATTTTGATTTGCAGCAAGTGAAAAATAATGAATTGCTTTGTTAATATCGAGTGTGATATATTTCCCTTCATAATAAATGAGACCGAGATTGTGTTGTGCTTGTGGATCATTTTGATTTGCAGCAAGTGAAAAATAATGAATTGCTTTGTTAATATCGCGTTTGACATATTTACCTTCACAATAAATGAATCCGATATTGAATTGTGCTTTTAGGTTATTTTGGTCAGCAGCCAGTGAAAAATAACGAATTGCTTTGTTAATGTCACGAGGAACATATATTCCTTCTAAATAAATGACACCGAGACTAAATTGTGCTTCTTGATCATTTTGATTTGCAGCGAGTGAAAAATAATGAATTGCTTTGTTAATGTCGCACGAAACATATTTGCCTACCAAATAAATAGCACCGAGTTTGAATTGTGCTAGTGGATAATTTTGATTTGCAGCAAGCGAATAATAATGAATTGCTTTATCGATTTCGCATGGAATATATGCATTTTCTGCATAAATTAAGCCAAGTGTATATAAATCATTACAATTATTATTTTGGAGTTTTGTAAAAAGTGTAACAAGTTTCTGTTCTTTGCTACTTTTGGCATGAACTGTTGATAAAAAATTCTTATAAAATGAATAAATTATTTCACTTATATCTGGCCTTTGTGATTGATCATCATTTAAACATGATTTAAAAAGAGGATCTATATCCTCTTGAATTTGATCCTTGTAATCTTTTCCATATAGTATATAGCATATGATGCAACCTAATGAAAAAACATCTGACTTATATGTTTTTCTTAACTCTGGTGCTAAGAATGGACTGTTTAAATCAATTGTTTTTGATTCAGTTTCAACTTTAATTAAACGATCAAAATCAATTAAAATTGCTTCTTTGTTTTGGTTGATTATGATGTTATCTAATTTCAAGTCTCTGTAAACGTATCCAAGAGAATGAAGAAACTTTATTGTCAAAATAAGTCCAAAAATCATATTATATTTATCTTGTAAACTTAAAAGTTCTAATTCATATTTATCAAGTGATTTCCCTTCGATATATTCGATAAGAAAGTATTTTTCGTTATAAATTTCAAAATATCCATAATATCGTGGAATGAAAGGATATTGTTCTTGATTAAGACGAAGATAATTTTCTTGTTCGCGAAAAATAAAAAAGCTGTGTAATGTATTTGGTAATTGATATCACAATGTATAATTTATTTAAATAAAAAATATGAACCCAAAAAATTAAATAAAACATCATGTTTCAATTATATTTCCATAAAATTCAAGTTTTCCGATACTGAATCCACTATTATCATTATACCAATTGCCTTGGTCAGTAATAATTCGAATGAATCTAAATGGATCCGTTATCTTCTTCAATTTAAAGAATTGCATCTTGTAGTTTCCATTCAATTCAGAAACATTTGTTCTCTCATCAACGCAGTCCCACCTGCTTCCATCTGATGATATTTCAACTTTCCAGCTCCTCAAATAATATTTGTTATCTGAATTTTCATCTGTGTGAGCTGATTTGATTAGGTAAGAGTCAATTTGTATTTTTCTTGCTTTAAAATCAATTTGAAGCCAGCGAGGATTTGGATTTCCACCAACATGAGTGTGGCCGCTCGGATTCTGGAAATCAACGATTTCTTGGAATTTTCCACATGAAAGGTTAGATGATTTAATTTCAATTGTGCTGTTGTTTTGAATGTTTCCATTTGACTTTTTTGTGAGATGATCAAAAATGCCGCAAAAAGGACTTGCCTCGTTGTATTTGAATTCTGTGCCTGGCAGACTTTTATGACGCTCATTCTGTATCATCTTGATCTGAACAGGAAGAAGCAAACGTTTCTTTATCTGTGACCAAACATCGAAGCTGATTTGATCGAATTCAACTTCATCCAAAAATTTTTTGATTCCTTCTTCACTCAAGTATTCAAACTCCACTTTTTCAATATAAAAGTGATGTTGATCAATTTCATCGCTTTTATTAGAAAGGATGTATGCGCGGCGATTGAGTAATACTGACAAAAGTGAGTCTTCATTATTAATTTTCAGTTTTTCTGAGCTTAAAATTGAATCAAGAAAATTTTCATTCATTTCGTAAAAATATTTTTCATCAATTTCATCGAATTGTGATGCAATTTCGTCGATAATTTCTTTATATTCTTTTTCTATATATTGGATCATATGTTCTGAAAAAGTGCTTTTGTTGCTTCGTCCTTTTTCTTGTTTTTAATTAGATTAAGAATTGTTTCAATTTTTTGGATTTGAATAATTTTGTGAGTAATTTCTTCTTTGGTATGATTTTGCTCTTGCTTATCGTTTTTCTTGTCGTTTGAAATGAGAGCTGAAAATAAAAGTTGATATATCTCTTCTCTGATTTCGTCATTTTGTAATTCTTGGTTTAGCAGAAGTAAAGCCGTTATATTTGTTGGTGGAAAATCTGATATATCTGAATCTTTGCTCGTTTCGTTGAGTTGCGAAATAAAATCTTGAATTTCTTTTTCGGTGATTTCGATATGTTCTCTATTGATAAGCTGATGAAGATATGCTTGAATTTTTTCATTGTTCTTTTGATTTGCAATGTTAATATAAAATAAATCAAGCGTTGGATCTGAAAGAAGATTTTGTGATATTGCGTGATAGAGAAAAGCAGCAAAAAACTTGTGGCATGCTATTTTTTCATCCCCAATAATGAAGTTGAACTTAATCGATAATGAAGCTTAATCGATAATGAAATTGAACTCATTTTTAATTTATGAATTTATTTGGTCTTATCATACAAAAAGTTCTTTTTTCTATTGATTAAGTTCAACTGACATATTAAATGATGTCGTTATAAATCTTGATAATCTCGATTCCTTTTTTAATATTTTTTTTTAATACACTTTCTAAACGAATTACCTTACAAACTCGAATAAGCTATTATTCAAATGGTTATACTGGTCCAACTATTTATGCAAGCAATCTTGATATTACTATTGAAAATCTTGATGAATCTTCAGACAAAACAGTTTTTATTTACCATTCTTTTAGATTCAAAACAGTTACCCAAAAAAATCCCCAAAAGCCTTTATATTTAATTTCTACGAGTTTTTATAATGTTGATTATGGTTATTCCGTTAGCTTACCCTCAAGTATTAACTCAAATCTAGTTTGTTATGGTCCTCAAGTATTTTCAATTAATTTGAACGATGAAATTGCAGATTGATTTACAATAATATTATCTCCTATTTCAATTAAAATTTCTGAATGGGATGCTAGAGCTCATTACGAAATTTCGATTTCTTCTCCACGTGATTTGAGAATCATCTATGGGAACAACAAGATTTCTTTTGAATACCTCAACAATAAAACAGTTACAATTATTTCTGAGACCCATCGATTTCATTCAACACAGTTGGCTCGTTCCTCATTTCCACATGTGAGTATTTTGGGACACATATTAAATGCACCAGATTCTGGCCATTTCTTTCTAATGATTTTTCATGTCAAATGACAGTGACAGAGTCGATTACATACAACTCAATCTTTAGTTTGAAGCTCACTGACTTAGTTCTTTTTCCCGTCTCAATTAGTCCTCCTAACGTATTTTCTGTTGACATGATAAACATAACTGAAAGTCAATGGAGTCTCCATTTGGCGTGCATTTTCGACAACCTTGGCTACAGAGTAGATAGTTTAACCTACACGATCGACAAAGCCAAAGTTACTGGTAAATTGTACTTTTACTCATTTTCAACAAAATGCATCTTGAATGCCAAGATACAAAGGAATACCAGAAGCTGAAAGGATATGCATACAAAAACCTAAATCCGTACAACATTGTCATTAAAGACATCCCTGGAATGATAACTTTTGAAGACAACAACAATCGATTTAATAAAGTATTCAAATTATTTAAACGAATTCTTTTTAGCCCTTCTTTATTCGAGGAAGAAAATCATCCTGAGAAGGAATCAAATGTCTTCATGTTCATCGGAAATTGGGACAAAGTTCAAGAAATTGAAGGAAGTATTGAAATCGATACTGGAAGCTCTCCATTGATTGTAGAGGACATTCCAACCGTCGTCGCACAAGTGCTCGAAGTGAAGAGTGAGCAAAGCATCAATCTGACAACAGAGAGCAGCAAGATCGAGTTCAGTCAGTCACAGATTGTTTCGAGAGAGAAGACAATTCGTTTCAATAAAAATACGGATGTAACTTTTTCAAACATAACATTCAATGGTGACTCACCTAGGCTGTCACTTTTGATAGACGATAAGAACTCAAAAATCGTTACAAATCACATATTGGTTGAAACTCAAACAATGGCTTCGGTTACAGGTCAATTAGAGGTCAAAAAATCATTTGAGTTTTATCCTCAATCTTCACTTTCAGCGCATTCAATTTCAGCGCAAAATCCTCAGCTCAAATTGAACTATCGCTTTGAAGAGGATTTCGCAACGATACCTGATTCAATTGAGCCTGAAATGATCGTTCTGAATTACATAGGTGAAAGTGACAGCCAAAACGAATTATCTTCATTTTTTGGATCTGTCAAGAAGGTCAAAAAAATTCACCGGAAACGGTCACAACGATAGATGCAAAAAGTGGAAAGATAAGGCAACTTTTGAATCAACAAATTTTCCGGAATTCAGAGGAGAGAACAAATTTGTTGCAAAAGTCTGCATCACTGAGGACGGCGCCAGCACTTTCGCTGTGAATGTAACTGCCGTTCCTGAAGGAATAGTCGAAGTTGGCCCTGGTAACGACGACAAAGAAGAAGATGATGATAATGACGGAAACGGAATAAACAACAGTGGAGGCAGCGGAGGAAGAGGTAAAGGAAAGGGACTGGGAACTGGCGCAATCAATGGAATTGTTGCTGCTGTGATCGTGCTGGTTGCTTTTGTGTCGGTTTTGGTTTAGTATTTCGTGTTTTATAGGAAGAAAAAGGAAGCGAGAGAAAGCAGCAGAGGTGAAAATGCGGCAGAAAACGTAAATAATCGAAATTCAGAAGAACAAAGTGAAAATGAGTTTTCTGTAGGAATTATTGAATACGTTGAGTAATTTGATCTTATTCTGTTTATTAAAAGTTTAAATAATAATTAAAAATTATTTTTTTTTTTTTTTTTTTTTTTTTTCATTGTTTTATATAGGCTTTTACGCAATTTAAAAATGTCGTAGAATTTTTTTTACGTTTACAGCTGTTTCGGAAATAGATTAGAATTTTTTGGAAATAAAATAGCATGATTTGAATGGTTTATAAAACCGCTAAAATATTTTTGGAAATAAAATATTTTTTTTTGGAAATAAAATAGTGAACGATTATTTTGCATTCAATTTCCAGTATTTTTGTTGATGAAAAACATTTAAATCAGAAGCAAATATTAATTACATCTGAACAATCTTTTGCCAATTTAATATATTTTGACAGATGCTATTAAAAAGATACTTTATAATTGATATTTCACCGATTACATAATATCTTTTTTAAATTATATCCTGGATAAAACAAAAAGAAAATTTCTTTTCAATTTCGATATAATAATCACTAATAATCATAAATAAAGTGATTTTTTCGTTAATGCAAGAGTTTTTTCAAAATATACATTATCATCAATTTTCATATTAAAAATCATAAAAAATGCATAATTGTCAATAAATTGAAGATTTTATTGAGTAATTTGGGATGAAAACAATATTTTTGTAATATCCTATTAAAAACACAATAACATACTCTATGTTTCATATTGAACAGTTAAAAACAAAACTCGTGTATATATTAACATAATAATGTGTAAAACGCCATAAAATTTCTTTAATCTATCTTTTAATTCTGTTTTTAAGTATGATAAAATTGAATATAAAATGATCGTTCCTATTTTATTTCCAAAAAAAAATATTTAATTTCCAAAAAAATAAAACGGTTACTATTTTATTTCCAAAAAATTCTAATCTATTTCCGAAACAGCTGTATATATAAAATTTTAAGATAACAAAGTCAATTTTTTTTTTTTTTTTTTTTTTTTATTATTATTATTTTATTTTATTTTTTTAATTTGAATAATTTTTTCCCTTATTTAAATGATTCAAGTTCTTGATCACGTTGAGCGACAATTGATGGGTCGACATCGTCAGCGAGCATGAATTTATTATCTCTCAAGATAGTCAAAATTTCGTTGAAAGAAGGTCGTTCTTTTGGATCGTTATCCAAGCATTTAGACATCAAATCGATGCAGCATTTATTAACAGAAGGAGACACTTCAGGCAGCTTGATTTGCTTTCCCATTGCCTTCTCCTTCATTGTCTGGCCGGGCATTTTTCCGAGAAAGATGAAGTACAGCACGATTCCGAATGAGAAGACGTCTGTTTTGTTGTCGTACTCTTCTTCTCTCATCATTTCAGGTGACATGAACAATGAGTCGCCGATGCCTTTTGTCATCGAGATTGTGTTCATCATCTCCTCGCCGAACAAGCACTCGTTGATTCTCACCAGTCCGAAGTCGATCAATTTGACCTGATAAACCGAGTTCAGCATGATGTTGCTAACTTTGAGGTCCCTGTAAATCATGTTCTTCGAGTGGAGATACCTCAGGGCGTGCGAAAGCTCGACAATGATTCGCGTCTTCAACGTGCTGTTGAGCATGTTCTTGCTGAGGCAGTCTTTCAAGGTGAAGTCGATGAATTCAATGAAAAGCGCAACAGTCGTGACTTCTTCTTCTTCAGACAGAACTTCCGACGTGTTGATGGCAATGGCGCTGCAGATGCACGGGTGGTGGAGGCGGTGAAGTACTTCGAACTCTTTCATCGCATTCTGCAGGTCTTTGAAGGAAGCGCCTTCAACTTTCAGAACTTTCTTGCAGAGAGGAACCATCGTGCGCTTGTCAACTAGCTTGTAAACAACTGACGTCATCCCTTCTCCGATTTTAGCGACAACTTCAAAGTTCGCTTCTTCTTCTGGTCCGAAAAAGTAATTTTCTTCTTCTGAATTAACTTTTTCTGAAGGTTCTGTATCAACTTTTTCTGAAGGTTTTTCTTCTACTTTTCCTGATGGTTCTGTATCAACTTTTTCGGAAGGTTTTGTGTCATCTTTATCGGTTTTCTTTTTGCTACTTCTGTGTCGCTTTTCTGCTGACTTTTTGTGTTTGCTATTTGTGAGGGTTTCGATGTAAGAATTGACTTCTTTATCGTCAACTTTTTCTTTGGAGAACGATTTGAATTCAGATGATAACTTTTTGTATATCCTGTCAAATGAAGGACGTTTTTCTGGGTCACCTGACCAGCACTGACAAATAAGCTCTTTCATCGAGTCTGTCACAGAATTGTTAAATTCAGGACGCTCGCCGTCAATGACCTTCTTTTCGAGCTGGCTTCCATTTAACGGTTTTCCACTTTTTGAGAACGGTTTTATGCCAGTCATGACCTCGAATGCGATCATTGCAAACGAGTAAACGTCTGATCCATTTGTTGCTGCTTCTTCGTCTTTGAAAATTTCAGGGGCCGTACAAAAAGTGACACCTCCCATTGAGAGACAAAAGTCGCCAATTTTTGGGTACAAATTGTCATCGAGAAAGACGTTTTCTGGCTTCAGGTTGCAGTGAACAAGCTTGTGCTTGTGCGAGTACTTCATTGCGTGCGAGATGCCGATCAGACAGATGATTTTCTTGGTGGCATTGAATTTTTGATCGTTCGATTGGTCAATAATTGACCTCAACGATCCATTTTTGAAATATTCTGAGAGAACAGTTGGCGAGAGGATCATCACATCATAAAACGGATGGAAGTTGATTCCTTGCAGCTTCGCGATTGCAGGGTGGACAAGGCCTGAGAGGAGAATCGACTTTTTGGTGAATTTTTTCTGTTCTTTTGATGTGACCAAACCGTTTTTCTTAATTTTTGCAGCATACTGGATTCCACTTTTTCTGTTCTTAGCGATGTATACGTTGCTTGAGCTGTCGTTTCCAACCTTCTTGTCGGATAGTTCATAGTCTGACGTGTCAAAAAAGAGCTCGTTAAAATTGACTTTATATGCATCAAACACTTCTTGGTTTTGGCTTGTTGAGGCTGCCTCCAATTCTTTCTCTGATGTAGAAGGTGATTTCTCATCAAAACTGATTATTTTAGGTGCATCAAAAGCTATTTGGGAATCGATGAAGTCTACATAATCCAAAAATTCAACCTCATTTACCAAGTCAGTGATATATTCCTGGTTGTGGCGGAGTTCATTAACTATATCATCAAATGTTGGACGGTTTTCTGGTTGTTGCGACCAGCATCTTTCAATGAGATCTCGATAAGCAGGCGGTATATCACCACTTATTTCTGGCCTCATTTTTTTTGTAGCAACATTAAGAAGTATTTCAAACATTTTTTCTGATTCGAATGGTTTTTCTAAAGTAATAATTTCATAAATAACTAAAGCAAAAGCATAGACATCACTGGATTTTGAATATTTTCCATCTATTAAAATTTCAGGTGCCGTGTAAATTGGAGAGCCAACAAATCCTGATTGTGAATGAGTAAAAGGATCGAATTTTAGGTGGTCGACTAAATTGGGAATTTCAAAATTGCATATTTTGGGATGTAATAACTCATCAATGAGGATGTTTTCTGGCTTCAAATCGCGATGGATAAAATTATGAGAGTGCAAATATGACATTCCACTGGCTATTCCGTATATATTGATAAGCTTTTTAGTAGAGTCCCATTCAATTAGGGATTCACTTTTTCTTTCTAAATCAAGAATATTTCGAAGTGATCCATTGATGGCATATTCTGTGATAATTGTTGGACATAGTTCACCTTGAAAATCAGTTTGTGAAAATCCAATTAATTTGAGCAATGAAGGATGGTCAAATAATGACAAAAGATTAATTTCATGGTGAATAAGAGATAGTTTATTTGGATATTTTGTTTCATCGTAGGTGCCATTTTGTAAAAATTTTGCGGCAAAGAGGTTGCCTGAAAATTTATCTCTTACTTGATAAACTTTAGTAAAAATGTCTTGGTCTATTTTTTTTATTAACACAAAGCGGTTTAAATCTAAAAAAGCATTCTCATGAGAATTTGGATAAGATTGTTGTGATTTGAGTGGAGGACTAGTATTCGTTCTTTGATCACTATCATCATCATTTATTTCATTATTGTTATTATTATTATCGTTATCAGTAATTTCTTCAAGTAAAAAACGAGTAATAGGATCAAATATTTTCCCTTTCTTTGGGGCATTGTAAGATGATTCACCAGTTTGAGGATGATAATAGTAAGGTGTATGTGAATCATCATAATACATAAAAAAACAATCAGGTTGATCTTTCCTTGTTTCAGTCATCTAAAGACTTGAATTGTCCATTAAAATTCGCCTTAACGATCTTTTAAATTTAACCAAAATTTTGTTAATATGGCTAAAGTTATAATTCCAACCATTATAAATTTACCTAATTATAGTAACTCACATCATCTCGCAGATGGGCATTACCAAAATGAAGATGGAGAGCCAAAAATTGCATCAGAAGCATTACAAACTAGTGGATTTTTCAAAAGTTTTCAGAAATTTGCTAAATTTTTCGCATCAAAATCTGATATTACAGAACCTATACCAGTTCGTAAAATTTCGGAATCTACTGGCGAATTTAATCACGATAACGATAATCCAGAAAATCCTTCTATCAAAGCATGGTGGATTGGTCATGCGACGGTTTTGATAGAGATTAACTCAAATTACATAATAATCGATCCTCAACTTAGTGATTATGCTTCTCCAGTTCGTGGTTTCATAAAACGTGTTACTCCCCCTGCTCTCACAGTAGAAGAACTTCCACCGATATCTATTATTTTATATTCTCACGATCATTATGATCATCTTAGCTATGAAACTCTTGTACAACTCAAAGAAAAGTTTCCAAATGTTTCAATATTTGCTCCAGTTGGAATTGATGCTATGATTAACAAATGGGACAAAAAATTCAATGCTTTTGGCTTTGATTGGCGTACAACTACTACAATTTCTTTACCAAATTCAGAAGATCAAATCAATATTACTTGTTTTCCAGCTAGACACTATACCAGACGAAGCGTATCAGATACAAATCAACGGCTTTGGTGTTCATGGCTTATACAATACAAGGATTGCAGTATTTACCATCCAGGTGATTCGGCCATTGGACCACACTTTTCAGAAATCAGAAATTTTGTAGGCAAGCCAATTGATATAGCCTTTATGCCAATAGGTCCGCAAAATCCTCCAGAAGTAATGAGGCCTGTTCACATGAATCCAGAAGATGTTAAAAATATGTCAGATATACTTGAAGCAAAATCAGTTGTTCCAATCCATTACGGATGTTTTGCTTTAGGTCAGCAAGTAGATACACCAGATCTCGTTGTCCTCAAAAGATTATGGGAAGGAGACAATTTATATCCAATTAAAGTTGGAGGAAGAATTGAGAACATAAATGGCCGATTTATCGTTCCAGAAAATTGTATCAGTGAAATGATGATGCCAGATTAAAATTGAAATATACATGCCTACTCATCTTGTGTACTGATTAAACTATATTGTAATCTATTACAACAACTTGCAATTTTATTTAATTTCATCATTCTCATTGGATTCCAATAATTGGAACTGTATGAAATATAAAATATAAGCATCACTAAGATATCATTTATTCTGAATTTAAAGATAAAATATTCAAATGAATATTATATTCAATTTATATACAATGATTAGCGTTAATTATCACTGTAATGAAATAAAAGATTAGATAAAAATAAAAGATTAGATAAAAATAAAAGATTAGATAAAAATAAAAGATTAGATAAAAATAAAAGATTAGATAAAAATAAAAGATTAGATAAAAATAAAAGATTAGATAGAAAAAGATTAGATATGAATAAATTAAATGTTTTTTTTTTTAAGGGACCACTATCATATTTTTTTGTAAACATTTCAATATTGAGAAAACTCACAGAAAAGAAAATTCAATAGTTGTTATCTCGGAAAAAGTTTAAAACTTTAAAATTTCACCATTCCGATCATTTTTGTAAAATTTTTACTCCTTTCAACTTTTAAATTTTTATTGAAAAAAGGGAATAGGCTTAAAAGAAGAATAGAAATAAATGATATGTAATTTATATAATTTATATATACCAAAATATAGCAAAAATACTCATGAAATAATTTTTTTTAAGTCAATTAATTTTGTGATAACTCATAGAATTTTTAACATAGAATTTGATAGTGGTCCCTTAAAAAAAAAAAAAAGTAAAAGAAAAAAGAATATAGTTAGAGACAAATATTGCAGGTAAAATTTATTTCTTATTTTCGATGTTTCGTATTCCATTCTCTACAAGTAACCCAGTTACAGTAAATGATGTTTCCATCTGGATCAGTAATAACATCTCTTTTGCTTTCTCTGTAATAAACGGTTACCTCCCAATAATCATGAACTTTATGTTGTGTGTTAAGGCTTTCATGATAAATGCCAACTGAAAAGATCCATCCAAATACCATTCCAACTTTTTCAGCAGTCGAATGATCATCTTCCCAATGATAAATTTCTTCTTCATTACGGTTTATTTCGTCAGTTTTGAATTCAACATGAACTTTTGATCTAATTACTTCAGTGAAAGGTCTGATTGTCCTCGGTTTCAAGAATTTTGGTTCTCCATCGTTCATTGTAACTATTGTTTGTTCTTGGTCTTCAAAATAAAATATTTTTATTTTGTTTCTCTCTTCTCCTTTGTATTCTGCTTTTATAAACTGACGTGGCAGCTGTTTTATTTCTTCTTTTTGTTTTTCAGTGTATTCTGAAATGACTTCATCCTCAGTGTAATCAATTCTTCCATCTTCGAAGTCAATTCGATATCTTTTTAAATCTTGATAATGAAACAATTTAATAACGCAATTGGACTCATTAATAATATCGGTGCTTCTCAGTATTCTTGGTCTAATTTCTAATTTTTCAACTTGTTCTTCTTCCCATGAATCAATTATTTCCAACGGTAATTCATATTGAACATGTTCCCAGCTTAAACAAATTGGTTTTCTTTGATTTTGGTAAGTAATGATTCTCTTTCGTACTTCTTCGTTTCCTTCTATTCTCTCATCGACTTTAACTTTTTCATTAACTTTGTATTCAACCATCATATAATCAGGGTTTATTTGACGAAGATTTTTAGTTGACACTGGATCAAACTTTTTGGCATATTCAATAATTCTTTCATATTCACTTCTCGTTGATTCATCAGTATAAAATTCAGGTGAATTTACAAAAAATACAGGAATATTGAGATCAATATCTTTGCCTCTACAACTCGGAAGATCCTTGATGATACTTATTATTTTGTTGAAATGATCAGAAAGGATTTTCTCTTTATTGTATTGATTTGGTATACATTTAGTGAACACAATTCCAACTTGTTTCCACAAATTCGCATCATTAAAGAAATAATCAATGAACTTGAACATAGTTTCAACACTTTTATCAATTCTTGAATTTACTGCACTTAACAAGATCAAGAACAAATTTTTTCCAGGAATCCAATTTTGTAGAAAACTGTGCATTTGTGGCATGAATACTTTGTCTTTTCCTTCTCCTGTTAAAAATCCAGGATTATCAATGACATTTACTAATGTTCCATTTTTATTATTACTATAAGAGCTTGTCACACTTGTAACAGAACTTGAACAATCATCTATTTTAAAGCCATTTTTTAATCCTGTCAAAGGTTCAATCATTGAACTCTTACCTGTCCCCGTCCCTGCCAAAGGAATCATAGTAAACTTGTGTTGCTCCTTCCATTGAATAAAAATGATTTTTATATGTTATATAAATTCTTTAGATATTGTAAATGACATTTTATTCTTTTCAATTTTTTTGAATTAAAATTATACCTGCAATATATATCAATTAAATAAAAAAAAAGTAACTAAACTTATGTATATACTAATTTGTCACGGAAAAAAACTACTAATTTATAAGTATAATTCATTTACTAGGATCTTTTATTAAAGTAACAAGCTTTTTTTACTGATATGTATTGATATATGTGGAGATCATTAAAATTATTAAAATCTATTATTCTCATGGTAATCAGCAATCAACAATCATTTTAAAGTATTTTTAAATCGCTTTGCATTGTCGTAAAAATTCTTTATTTTATATTTTATTTACTGATTTGTATTGATATATTTGGAGATCATTAAAATTATTAAAATCTATTATTCTCATCTTAATCAACATTTAAAATTATTTTTATTTACTTAGCTGAATGATATGATATAATCTTCTCAACAATACCTCTCTTGCCTCCCTTTAGTGTTTGCGCTATATTTTTATTCTGTGTTTTTATCTATCTGTATCCAGTGAGTTTGTCTATTGATTCATCCTTGGATTTAACAATAAATTGGTTGCCTGCCTTGGAATCAACTATGTATGCCTCCTTACTGACTCTATTTCTGCGCTTCGAAAATGGTTCCTTAGCCTGAATAATTCTTACCCTATCATTTGGTTTGAAATCATAGGGATTATTATGTGATTTGTTTTTCACATACTCTTTTTAATCTTTCTCTGTCATTTCATTTGGTATTTTATAGTCTAATGACCTATGGGGAGAATTGTTGTATGAGTCTATTAAATTATCCATTTCTTGTTCATTGATGTATCTATTCTCTCCTACCACATTCTTTGAATGAGTCTGATCTTGATCAGCCATATCTCTGATTGTTCTCATGAATCTATTTATTATACCCAGGACATTATTATTATTGTCTTCTGTTGTATTGTATATTATATTTTTTGATTTCATTAGCTATAATACATCGTTGGACAAATAAGCTTCATCTTGGTCTAATGTTATTGAATAGACATCTGGTTCTTCTTCAAAAATTTTTTTAAGAACTTTTGCTACTTCTTTTGCACCCTTCCCTTTCATTGGATAACAGTATGCTTTCCTGGTATTAATATTTATTAGCATCAAATAGTTGAGTCCATCCTTGGTTTTGTTATTTATGAAAGTGTCCATTTGATATCCTCCAGAGTGCTTCGAATAGATGTTCATGAATTGTGCCTTTGGTACCTTAACATCATGTACCACTTTTTTTAAATAATTTAGTGCTGCTTCTTCTGTGAATCCATAGCGTTTAGCAAGAGGAACAAATTTTGATGGTGTTTACCACGGAAATTTCTTAAATAGCTCATCTATTGTCTTATACGTCATTGATTTGTAAAAAAATAAACCGCTCGTCAATATAGCATTTTACGATATGGAAAGAATATCATTTCGATAGAAAATGATTCACTTCTTGGTATTTTAACTGGTATATCTTTATGCCTACCAGAATAGAATTCCTTAAAAATAGCACTTTTTTGTGAATTCATCATTTTTATTGAGATCCGTGGGCAGGAGCCAGGCGAAGTTGCAAACGAGCTTTAGATGAAGAGGTATAGATTATGAGAGAGATTGGAACAACAGCCTATACTATACTACTAGAGTCATCAGAGAAAAAAGAAAGAATTGTTTGATTTCAGTTAAAAGTTAAGTGTGAAGAAGGAAAAACTTGCTGAAAAAAAATGATTTGGTATAATATGTTTAAAGGAAAATTTAGAAAATATCATCAAACAGTATACTGTTTTTTATGATGAAGGCAATGATGAAGTACCAAAGAAGTTATATGAATGAAACGAGTTTTTTCATATAATAATTACAAGTTTAAAGTATTATCCAGAACAAATTTTATAAACAAATTGAGAAAATCGATAATGAAGCCATATTGCTATCTCATGGTCATTGAATATTAAAAACTTATTAAGTATAGTATACGCATATATTGCAATTACCAAAAACCTATAAAAAAAGGAATAAGCATTATAAAGTAATCTTTAAGAACCATCTTCCACTTAAAGAACCCATATTAAAACTTTGCATCTTTATGGAAAACACGTACTTTCAAAACCAAAAACTAATGAGGTCCATGATACAATATCAATATTATCTTCATCAAGCTTTATAAGATGCCTTATATGCGTATATCAACTTTTTATAGCTTCAATAGCAGTCTTTATTTCTTTAATATCAAAAAGGTTATTAGTTATAACTAATAACCTTCTCTTTGTTGATTATGTTTAAATCGCTATGAATTGCAGTAATAATCAATATAAATTGCGGTTACACGATTATATTTTAGTTATATAACTGCTTCTTAATAAAATACGCTAATGAGTTAGTTGTTGAATTATAAATAATTTCATCAATAAGGTTCATACTCATCAAAATATAATATTCTTGGTATCTTTTAAATCTATTTTATGATTATGCTATTCGCAACTATTTGGTTTTGATATGCTATTCGCTTTTCATAGCATATTCCATCATGTTATTTTAAAGGTAAAAAGCACCAAATATGGTGGAATATACTGTGAAAACTACAAGAAATACAGCCAAAAACTCTGATTAACAAAATCATTTAGTTCTCCAATATCCAAAAACAATGAGGATAATTATTATTGCTGTGATTCTTTCTTTTTATATCTTTTTAAAGAACCTGTTCTGGGCACCTTAAGAACTATTTGTTTTATTTGTTTTGTATGCATCATTCACCTGATGATACATAACTTTATAGTTCAACATTCCATTTAAGAGAAATAAAATTTTTCATTATATAAGGAACTCCATCTTGTTTTATTTCGAGTTGAAATAGATTCTGATATAAGAAAATTGAATAAGAAAATCTGTATATTAATGATGCGACTTCGTTATCTTAGTGTTTTTTATTCTGTATCCTTCAATTCAAAGTATT
Organism: Tritrichomonas musculus; assembly: GCA_039105265.1. Taxonomy (NCBI): domain Eukaryota; phylum Parabasalia; order Tritrichomonadida; family Tritrichomonadidae; genus Tritrichomonas; species Tritrichomonas musculus. Next base: position 2,699,249 of record JAPFFF010000016.1, on the reverse strand, counting down.
TTACTGTATTTTAATAAAAGTGAATTTAATTATATACATTATTACATCAAGTTTTTAATGAGCATCACTTCATAATACATTTAAATTTAACCAATATTTTCAGTAAAATTAATTACAACTTTTGATTTGGATTATAAAGAAACACTGATACATTTGACCTATGTTTTGCATGGTAATAAATAAATGCTATAAACAAATATTAGTTGTTATTTAAAAAGTTTTAAAGACGTTAAATTTTAATTTCACTTTATATGGATCAATTTTTCATTAATTTATTCGAAAACTCAGCAAATAATCTTATTGGAATCTATACTTTTTGTTCAAACAAAGATTTATTATTGAACCTATTTTATTCATTAAATATAATAGAAAATTCGTGTCCTTGTCCGAATTGCAAAGAAGAAACATCAAATATACACTCAGCAGCTAATACTTACTTTAATAGATTGCGTTATTGCACGAGATGCCACACTCATTTTTTATTATTTCATCGAACCGTTCTAACGAGAGCTCATATTGATCCACCAACCTTCATGGCGTTAGCTTATTGTTGGGTAAACCAGTATTCTTTGATCGACACTTGTGCAGAGTGCAATGTCAATAAGAATACTGTTACCAACTTTTTTACGGCTTTCAGGGACTCAGTTGTGGAAGAAGTAACAGAAGGACCACAAGAACAAATAGGAGGACCCAACATGCACGTGGAAATCGACGAAACAGTTATAACACATAGGAAGCATAACAGAGGACGTTTATTGAAAACTGTTTGGGTCTTTGGAGGCATTTGCAGAGAAACAGACAAAGCTTTCGCTCTAGTTGTTCCAGACAGAACTGCACCTACATTGAATGATGAGATCAAGAAACACATAGCAGATGGATCTATCATACACTCGGACACTTGGGCATCTTATCAGCAGATAGAGAACATTCCAGATAAAAATTTCACACATTAGTCGGTCAACCATTCACAGATTTTTGTAGATCCAGAAACCGGGTCCCATACACAGCATGTAGAACGTATGTGGAGAGAACTCAAGTTCAAAAAGATTAAATCATGCGGAATCAGCTCATTAGATGCATCAGGATATGTTTTTGAGTACATTTGGAGAAGAAACAACATAAGCACACTCTCAAGAGGACAAAAATTATTACGTTTACTACAAACACTGGCAAATACAGACTATACTTAAGCATAATTTGGAAAAATAAAAATTAATCATATCTCATCATTTAATCATTTAATTTTTTTTATATATATTTTTGAAATATTAAAAGAAACAATATAAAGTGAATCTATAAAAACAAAATATATCATCTATTAAGCGAAAATATACATTGGTATAAAAGAATAACTGTGAATGAATGTCAAAATGGTTTAATATGTATTGATAATCGTAGTAATCTTTGTTAATAAATGAATATATATCATTGAACTTAGTGTAAATGATTCAAACATCGAATGTTGTAAAATCAAATACAATTTGATTACTATAATTGTTCAATATGTATTGATAATCGTAGTAATCTTTGTTAATAAATGAATATATAACATTGAACTTAGTGTAAATGATTCAAACATCGAATGTTGTAAAATCAAATACAATTTGATTGCGAAAATTAAAATTTGAAATATATTGTTGTGCAATTAGTTAAAAGTAATGATCTTGATGTCTGCATTCCATCAAGAATAGTGATTTGTTTGAGGATAATACAGTAAAATTGCTTGCTGTTATCAGTAAAAATTGTGAGCATTCAAAAATTCAATCGCATAAAATCCATAAAATTTTTATTTTTATCCACCATTCAAATTTGAGAGCCCTCAGAAAATTGAGAGAACGAAGGAAAATAATAGGAGAGTACCAAAAAAATAAACGGTTTCTGTCAGATTTTCCTTAAATTCAACAAGACTATATTGCTTTTTTTCAAAAAATGTGGAACGAATGAAATTAATAAAAAAATAATTAATAGTATAATTTCCTTGTTTAAAATAAAAAGCAAATTTAACAATAAAATTCTTTTTTGAAGTAATATAATTTTGTTATATTTTTCATCAATTTTTTCATTTAATGCCCTAGGCTTTTAAAATTGTTTTAAGCAATTTTTTAAATTTTAGAATCGATATGATTCAAATCTTATCAACAAAAAATTTATCATATATTTACCAAAAAAAAAATCAGTTAAAATATCAGTAAAACCAAATTTACATACCATTATGACTCTTTTTACCTTAAATCTCCAGTAAATGGCAGAAAAAAAAACTAATTATTTTCATATTACTATCATTTTGATTTTATTTTATAAAGGAGATAGAAAAATGATTCGCTTCTTAATAATTATAACAATATATCATTATAAACCTGCTATTTTAATAATATTTCTCAATCTTTTCCTTATTTTTATTTTAAGGAGGTAGTTTTCCAATTCAATGAGTTCTCACAAAAATAAACTAATCATACTATTTTGGCTGACATTTTCTAGATTTCAGGTATTTTATTGGTAAATACCTATCCCGGAGGTTACTCTCAGAAAAAAAAACTTCTACTAGAATGGAACAGTAAACATCCCTTCTGAAAATCAATGAATTCATTTGGGCAGATATAAAAGTTGAAAATAAATGAATTCATTTGGGCAGATATAAAAGTTGAAAATCAATGAATTCATTTGGGTAGATATAAAAGTTGAAAATTAATAAATTCATTTGGGCAGATATAAGAATGAAAGCAAATTAGTCTGTTTTGGCAGATATTAACATATTATTTTTGTTTTTATTCAAGTTATTTGCCATGAAATTTAAATTATTCTTTGATATCAATTATATCAGAAAAAAATGAGGTTATTTTGAAAAGGTGAAATTGAAAGGTTTGTTTGGTTGCAAATCGAATTTCTCTTTTAACAGCATTTTTAATGATAGATGCCTTTTTTAACATTTCTCCTTTTTTAAAGAACAAAAAAATTGGATTCAAAAAAGAGAGTTTTAATGAAGTAATTAAAAATTATCTCTTTCTGGTGATATCTAAAGAAAAATCTTTAAATCAAGAAGAAAAAGAAGCAATGAATCAAAATATTAAGTTTTCTAAAGTAATTATAATTGATCAGAGTGAAAATTTGAATAAACAAATGGGAACCAATTCATTTATCGTTGGCTTTGAAAAGACAATAATTATACTTGAACAATTATCTCTGCCTTTTCTTCAATCTATTTTATCTTCAAATTCTAATTTACAAGTTTGCTTTTTGTCAAATACGAAAAGATTAATTGATCCAATTATTTCAATTAAAAATAACGAAATCAAAAATGATAATATTTTTGATGACAGAGTTAAATCCTTAAAAAATAGTATGAATTTATTTAAAATAACACAAAATGAAGAATTAATATGGTCATGCATTTCGAAATGCATCTCATGCTATTTACTTAGAAAATGTTATTTCAAACTTAAAGAATACAGATTTAAAAAATATAAACCAAATAACGAAATTGAGAATAAAAATGATAATTTTTGTGAAAAAATTGAAGAAAAAGATTATTTTGAAATAGGAAATTTAGAAACAGGAAGTGTTTTTGCATTATATTTAATATATCATATAAAAAAAGAAGAATTGCTAGTTATCAAAAAGCCACATTATTGTGATTTCGAAAGTCCAAAATTAATGCAAAGAGAACTAAATAATTATTTGCAAATCAAGCATCCATTAATTCCAAAATTTTATGGAAAAATCAAAAATAAAGATTTCATTGTTATTGAATATATAAACGGAAAAACTTTGAGTAAAATTGATATGAGTCAATTCACATTGGATGATATATTTTATATTATTTTAGGATTAATGATAGTTATTCATTATTTCCAAAATTTAAACATGATTTATCGTGATTTAAAACCAAATAACGTCATTATTGACGAAAACAAAACAGTTGTTTTGATTGACTTTGATCGATTAATCCTAAACAAAGAAGATCAAGATAATGAGCAAACACTTGTTTTTTCTGATTTTTCAGATCCAGAAATCAATGAAACAAAGAAGTTTTCAATGGGAAGTGATATTTATTCACTTGGTAAAATGATTGAATACATACTTAATCAAGCAGAAAATTGCATTAAAAGTGAAAAAGATTGTTTTTATTCAACATTAAAAAAAATTAGTGAAATGTGCATGATCGAAAAGGCAATAAATCGTCCATCTATTTCAGATTTAATATCATTGATTAGCATTGAAGAAAAACAATATGTACCAAAAAATATTGATAAATTGATTCAATATTTATCACTTGCTGCAAATCAAAATCATTCAGATGCACAAAATTATCTAAGAAAACTTTATTCTACGAGAGAATATACATCACAAATTATTAGTAAAATAATTTTGGCTAATTCACATCATGCAAGTAAAGATGATTTGGATACAATATATGATCTTGGCCTTGTTTATTATCAAGGAGAATATACATCACGGAATATTAATAAAGCAATTTATTTTTTTTCTCTTGCTGCAGATCAAAACCATTTAAATTCACAATATATTCTCGGTGATATTTATTTAAAAGGAGAATATTTACCACGAGATATTAATAAAGCAATTTATTATTTATCTCTTGCTGCAAACCAGAATGATGTAGATGCACAAAATAATCTCGGTATTTTTTATTTTACTGGAAAATATGTACCTCGAGATATTAACAAAGCAATTTATTATTTTTCTCTTGCTGCAAACCAGAATGATTCAAATGCACAAAATAATCTCGGCCTTATTTATATTACTGGAGAATATATACCACGAGATATTAATAAAGCAATTTATTATTTTTCTCTTGCTGCAAACCAGAATGATTCAAATGCACAAAATTATCTCGGCGTTATTTATATTACTGGAGAATATATACCACGAGATATTAATAAAGCAATTTATTATTTTTCTCTTGCTGCAAACCAGAATGATTCAAATGCACAAAATAATCTCGGCCTTATTTATATTACTGGAGAATATGTACCACGAGACATTAAAAAAGCAATTTACTATTTGACACTTGCTGCAAATCAGAATGATTCAAAAGCACAATATAATCTCGGTGATATTTATATTAATGGAGAATATGTACCACGAGACATTAACAAAGCAATTTATTACTTGACACTTGCTGCAGATCAAAATTATCGAGATGCACAATATAATCTTGGGCTTTTTTATTTAACTGCGAAATACGTACCACGAAATATTAATAAGGCAATTTACTATTTATCACTTGCCGCAAACCAAAATGAATTAAAAGCACAATCTGATCTTGGTATTATTTATTTAACCGGAGAACATGTACCACGAGATATTAATAAGGCAATTTATTATTTTTCTCTTGCTGCGAATCAGAATGATTTAAAGTCACAATATAATCTCGGTAATATTCATTTAACTGGAAAATATGTACCACGAGATATTAACAAAGCAATTTATTATTTTTCTCTTGCTGCAAATCATAATAATTCAAGTGCCCAATATAAACTTGGTTTTATTTATTTTACTGATGAATATGCATCACGAGATATTAAAAAAGCAGTATATTATTTGACACTTGCTGCAGATCAAAATCATCCAAATGCACAATATGATCTCGGTTTTTTTTATTTCACTGGAGATTATGCATTACGAGATATTAACAAAGCAATTCATTATTTTTCTCTTGCCGCAAATCAAAATCATCCAGATGCACAATATCAACTCGGCTTTATTTATTTAACTGGAGAACATGTATCACGAGATATTAAAAAAGCAGTATATTATTTGACACTTGCTGCAGATCAAAATCATCCAAATGCACAATATGATCTCGGTTTTTTTTATTTCACTGGAGATTATGCATTACGAGATATTAACAAAGCAATTCATTATTTTTCTCTTGCCGCAAATCAAAATCATCCAGATGCACAATATCAACTCGGCTTTATTTATTTAACTGGAGAACATGTATCACGGGATATTGACAAAGCAATTCATTATTTTTCTCTTGCAGCAAATCAAAACTATCCAAATGCACATAATAGACTTGGTTATATTTATTCCACTGATAAATATGTATCACTAGATATTAATAGAGCAATTTATCATTTTTTGATTGCTGCAAATCAAAATCATCCATATGCACAATCAAGTCTGGGTTATATTTTTGTAACTGGAAAATATATATCAAGAGACATTAATAAAGGGATTCATTATTTTTCGCTTGCTGCAAAACAAGATTATCCAATAGCACTATATTATCTCGGTATTATTTATTTAACTGGAGAATTTTTATCACGAGATATTAGCAAAGCAATTTATTATTTATCCCTTGCTGCAAGTAAACATTTTTCAGAGGCACAATATATTCTCGGTATGATTTATTCTTCTAAGGAATATATATCACAAAATATCAATAAAGCAATTTATTATTTTACTCTTGCTGCAAACCAGAAACATTCAATAGCGCAATATAACCTCGGTATTATTTATTATTTAGGTTTGAACACTGAAAAAAATATTAAAAAAGGGAAATATTATATAATTTTGTCATCCAAAAATGGATTAAGAACGGCCAACTTTGCACATGGATTTTTACTTCATGAAGGAAAATACGAAAAAAGAGATATTCATGAAGCAATTCACTATTATAAAGAAGCCTCGACATTTTATAATCAATATGCAAAAAACAATCTTGGTATCATTTACAAAAGCGGTTTTCATGATATAATTAAACCAAAATTGGGATTGGCGATTGAATACTTTCAAGAAGCAATCAAGCAAAAAAATGACCATTTATCAATGTATAATTTGGCTAGTATTTATATATACAACGAATTTGAGCAAGAATACAACAATTCAATTGATTTATTAATTAAATCATCCGCCAAAATTTTATATTCTTATTTTTTATTAAGTCTAGTATTAATAAAAAAAATTGGTCCAAATTTGGAAAAAATTATGCAAGAGATAAAAGAAAGAGCAGGAGAAGAAAGTTTTCTGTATTTAGATATCTTTGAATTAGTCACCAAAGATTTTCTCAATGAATCGTCATATGACCAAGATTATGAGGATTTTCGGAAAATTGATCTTTTATACACAATTGATTTAAAATATATTGAATCATCAGAATTGGATCATATTAACAAAGAACAAAATGTTCCAAAATATCGAAATGCAAAAGAAATTTCATCCGAATTTATTGAAGGATTTGGGAGAGATTTGTATTATTGAAACGTTTTATTGCATTTTTCTTGGGTTTAAGGGTATAATTGGTTTTTCTAAATTTTGAATAGTTTATTCATTGAAAAAGTTTAATAAACCATCTTTTAATAATAATTATTATTATGAATACAGTGTAAAATTTTATTAAATGAAGCATATATTTAATAATTTCTTAACTCTGTATTTTAAATGAATATTTGAATAATGTAATAGCAGTATTTATATGAAAATAAAAATAATAAATAATGTTATGCTGATGTTGAATAAAATCAACTTATATAACTGCAAGGATAATCATATGCAAGTGAGATTAGTTTCTGTAATAAATTGGTTTAGTTTAATAAAATGAGTTTTTTATATATTATAAAGTATTCAAAAAGTTTTTAACATGACCATTTTTTATTTGAAAAAGTTATAGTTTTTATACATCTTAATTGCAACTCCATGAGCTGTAATTAGACCTTTTTATAAAATTCACAAAAACGCAAAGCAATTAGAATTATTATTTAAAACCAATGTTATATGATTTATAATATATTATAAATTATTTTTTATCAGTTTATTTTTAAGATTTAAAGCTTCATTTGTTTAAGTGAAAAAGTTCTTTTTTTATGAAAAAGTGGGCAGGGAAGATTACAATATTCCCATTTTTTTACTTCACTGATAACACTTTTTTGCTTTTGGGGAAAAAAAATATCACTTTTTAAAAAAAAAAAAATTACAATTATCACTTTTCTTCAGAAAATCATTTCACTAAAAATAAAAAAAAATGTTAAGTGCTGCACCTCTCTTAGTAAGGAGAGTTCAAAAAAATATATTTTAATTAGCATCAAGTAACGATTATTTTTATGCAGCTTCTGCTCCGAGTAAAGTTTAAACTTACCATATCATATTTAAATTAAGCAATCTATTTTCAAAAAGTGCTTGTGGGTAATAGTATATTATAGACAATCGTGTTTTACTTTTATACATCTAATTTCAGGTATTAATCTCTGCTTTTTCAAAACAATTGTTAATATCAGATAATGAAGTTCCATGCATTTATACTATAAATTTGGCGTTTTCTCGCTTCAAATATTATTTTCCATCGTTTTTTGCATGTAATACATGTTGGAAAATCTGTATATTCAAGTTTAAAAATGTTGATTATTTCAATAATATTCAATAAGTAATGCAATAAATAAAAACAAAACTATAATCAAAATAATCCTTATATAATATTGAGTTGAAATATATCATTATTACTTCTTTTTTTCTTTTTCAAAAGGAGAAATTAAGTTTTTTTTTAAAAAAAAAAAAAAAAAAATATAAACGTTCTTTTAAATAATCTAAACGTCCAACAATAGAAGAATGTTCATAAAGAGCGATCAATAATTGAACTTTATAATTTATACTTTATATTAATAATATAAATTAATAAAATTCTATCAGATCTGAGCAATTTCTTCTGTTGAATTACGGTTTTTTCTTCAAATCTTACATTTATGGATAGAGATAAATAACTAAGTAATAAAATACGCTATTTCAAACACAACATTTATATGAGCAAAAGAAACAAGAAAAATAAAAAAAAAAAGCTCGGATATTAGTAAAAATTCGAATAGAATAAAATTGAAATGAATAAATAATTAATTGAAATTTCAATAAAAATAAAATTATTTTTTCTAATATTATATTCAAATTTTTTAAAACAAAAGCTTTGAATTGTATTGGAAAAGTTTATGATAAGTATTTTTTTTTTTTCAAAAATTGAGATGATTATAAAGAATAAATTGAATAAAAGGTTGTTCAACAGAATATCTACAGTAAAACTCAAAGATTGGTTTACTTAAACTAATTATATTTTATTATTATAATAATAATTAGTTTTTTTAAATATTTGCATCGTTCAAAATTCAAATTAAAATAAAAACTAAAAGGATATAAGTATATATTAAATTTTCTTCAGAAAATAAATTTGAGTATTTTATCTCAATTTATTTTAATTATTTTTGATAAGAATTTAATAGCACTTTATAAAAAGTTAGAATAGCGATAACTTTTTATATAATTTATTCTAATCATTAATTCTTTTGATATCTTTTTATTTACTTTAAAAACATTAAATGTTATATAAAAATAGTTATTATTAATGAAAAAATATCATTTTTTAGCTAAAAATGCAGAAAAATTGAATTTGTTAAATTATTAAATGATGATTTAAAAAAATTGGACGTTACAGGAGTCCAATGAAGAATATAATTTTATTTAAATGCATTTACTTTCTAATATATTTGAATTTCATTCCAAAACTTTTGAATTGAAATTTTACTTTATAAATATCTTTTTTGAAAAGCATTTTAAGATAAAATTAATTATCTATATAATTCAAATTTATATTTAATATTTAAAAAAACCATCAAAACAAGATTATCAATAGTTTAATAAAATATCAATGTTGGAAATCTATAGTTTAAAATAATTTTTTTGCAAAATATTAAGATATTAATATTAATTATGATCAATTAGTATGAAAAGTACTGTTTATGCTGGGTTTACCTATTTTATTTTTGATATTTCATGCAAAAAATGGTAAAAATCTTTTTTTTTTTTTTTTTTTTTTTTTTTTTTTTTTTTTTTTTTCAAAATCTAATTGAAACATTTATTAATGTAATGTAATAAATATCATTTTGTTTCATCTAATAAGTGGTAACTGTCGGTTATAAGAAATTATCTCGAGTGGCCTATCTGTAAACTTGTTTGTAATTTTGAACATAATATTTCATCATGAAAAAAATTTAGTAATTATATATTTTATCATTTTATTTAAGATTTATAGTAATTCATATATAATAGATAAAATACATGAAATATACTTTTAATCTGAAAATATTAGTATTCTAAAAAAATGTATTAGCATTCAAATTTAAATACTTTTTTTCTATTCATTTTTCTTTTTTCAATACTCAATATTGAATTGGCTTCTCAATATTTTAAACATAACATATCGCACCCGTTAAAATAAGTATAACTTAATAAATAAATATGTATTATTTTTAACAATTAGTATTATGCATTTTTAATTGAAATATAAAAATATTTAACAAAATAAAATTAATATAGTCATGTTGCATTTAAAGGAAATTCTGAGAGAAACCGTTTATTTTTTTAAAGACATTTTTGATCATTTTGATCTCAATATTAAAAATATTAATAAACTTAATACATAACAATTTTATACATTCCATTATTAATATAATTATAAGAGCAAAAACCATTTTAACTAATTTTCAAGAGAATAATATGATGATATTATATTTAATAATATTTTGTGTTTAAACTTTAAAAATATCATTCAGCAGATAATACCTTGCAGAGAAACGATAATCAATACAGAATCCTTTTAACAATTAGGTACATATTGCAAAGGTCCTGTATAACTATATCCACTCGAGAGATTTCAAAGATAACATTCATTTACGAATTAATTCATTTTTTATACCGTTAGAAAAGAACTCAGCAGCTGCTGCTGAAGCAACAAATGATATATTAATGATGCTATCGCCAACAGATCACAAATATGATATCTCGAACGACTCATTCTCAAAAAATTTCTTCAATGGAAACGTCTTGCATTCGAAGATTACAACAATGATGATTTCATGAATAAGCTCATCGACAAAATCTCAAAACTTGAATCAAAATTGGATTCACTCCGTACCAAAATTGCAAATCGCTTGATTTAATGTCATAGAGAACTCGGTTTGAGCAGGATTGAAATGATATTGAAAATTCTTGAATCCTCATATGAGTATGAGTTAGCTCAATTGAAGATTGTGCCTGGCCTCATGAAGTTTTTGTTTTTGGATTTGCTTTATTTTTCATAATCAAAGGTTAAGCCAAAATAAAAGTTTAGTCATTTTTTTATCGGTTGGAAATAAAAACAGCAGGTGATGGTACCAAAATAATAGCAACTGTCGAACCAATCAATGATTAATACATTCAGTATAATCGGAAGTTCGGTTTAATACTTTCAATCAATTATGACATTTGCCAGATGCGATCAATTCTTACTGTATGTAATTCAAAGAAACAAACTTATTGGTTGAGGCAGTATTCTGAAACAAATGGTATTCTCGATGAATTATCCTCACAGAAAAAATGCTATCTTTGTGATTTGGCCCAAAATCGAATCAATATTAGCATTCCACAATTGCAAGGGGCAAACATTCCTAGACTACTTGTCAGAAACCTTTCTTGCTGTAGAGCTATATATATTGCAAAGCTTTTGAATTTACATTTTGAGAAGCAGCGTGAGAAGTTCTTTAGCAAATCGGACAACTTAACACCATTGACAGTTACAATAAACCACAAACATAGCGATTGATATATGATATGGCTAGAAAAACAGCCAATGAGATTGAAACTTTTCAACATATAATTGATGAACTCCAACAAGTTAATCTCGGAATACGAAAGCATAATATATAATGATAAGGTATTTTAAACTGATAATAATGACAATATTGAAGAATTAGAGCTTATTGATGAGGAAACGAATTATGAGACGAATTCAAAATGGAGGCTCAAGGGGTTTGATGATTACTTTATTAAGAACTTCTATCCATACAACTTCAAACAGGTATCGAAAGGGTGTATAATTAAAGAACACAAACGTAATGGTTACATTTATGTTGCTCTAAATCTTGGGAATAAACAAAAACCTTGTTTTTAGCATATTGGTAGTTCACCAATTCATTCAAAACATGACACAACAAAAAGCAATACGCTGACTATAAAAATGAGAATAAGGATGACTATCTCTTGAATCTTAGCTGGGTATCTACAAGTGAAAATCATCATAATTAATCATTTTATTATGGCAACAATTGTGAATTTATCAAAGAGATTCGTGAAGATGCTATTTTTGTAGATTCAAATGGGAAACACATATTTGAGAACAAATACTTTTGCAATGATATATTTTATTACGCATTAACACTACCAAAATCAAAAGAAGTAAGTGGGTATGCGTTATAAACACTGATGGGAAAAGTAGAAATATTTATTACTCATAATTCAAAAAAATGTATAACCTTGAATAAATAAAAATATATTTTCCGTTTTTTTAACAAAATAAGTTAATAAAATATAATAATTTAGGAAAAATAAAAATATTTAAAAATTGACGGCTATAAATAAAACAATAGTCCATTAAGATTAAAAAAATTCCGAGTTTTTTATTTCAATGTTTCTTGACCATATAATATCAGAATATTATTAGCGATGATATCTTAATAATATATTATTTAAAGCAATTTTATAAATTATGAAATAAAAAAATAAAGCAAAATTATCAAAGAAGCCCATCTTTACTACTTCTTTGATAAACGATTTCAAAACTATTAACAGATTTTTCATTTATCTGAGTGTTTTAAAAAAGATTTTCAGATTTGCTTATATAAAAATTACTCATTTTCTTAAAAATTATACAGATTTGCTCATATAAAATTTATAGAATTGTTAATACGTTTATATATTTTGAGATACGTTTATATATAAATATATATAAACGAACAAATGGATAATCTAAACGTTTTTCATAAATAAATAAGCAGCAACTGGTTATGGTTCCACAAACCACTGTTAATAATGTTCTTTTCATAAACAAAATGAAAAGTATTCATTCGAATCTTCTTTGTTTTCTAGACAGCAATGATAATATTGAAGAGAATTTCGAAGTCTTAACAGATACATTAAAAGATCAAAAAATTGGTAACAGCAAGCAAGAGACCAAGTTCGTATTAATGCTACTATTAAGAATTGTAAATAATCATCACCGATGCCTTGATTTTTACGACAAAATTAAAGTTATACTGCAGCATTTTCAAAAAGAAATTATTAATTTCTTTTCAAATTCCGAGATTTTTGATATTTTCAAGAGTGACAAACGAATTCTTCTTTACCTAATTGAATCTAAAATATTGGTATTTGATGACTTCGTTTGTAAACAAATAATTACTGATGAATTTATTATGGCTAAATATCATCTATATTTTCTGCCCGAGTTAAAAAAATTCATCAATAAGGAATGGTTTCCACACAATGCTCCATGGATTCATGAAATAAATAACGAATTACAAGAAGATTTTTTTGAGAAAAGGAAAATAGGTGAAAATGACAGCATCATTTGTGAATTAATACGAAAAGATTTAATTGACGAATTTTGCTATTATATTGAATCGAATGAAATCGATTTAGATCAAAAAATCAACTTATCGATTTATGAAACTAATTCTTTTTTAATTAGAAATTCAATATCAAATGAAATTGACCTAATTCATTATTCTGCATTTTATGGTTCGAAACATATTTTTCTTTTTTTGAAAAACAAAGGAATTGAATTAGACTCAACTTTATGGTTGTATGCTATTCATGGTAACAATCTAAATATAATTCAAGTTCTTAAAAGCAATCTAATTATTCCTCAGGATGAAACATATACAAAATGTTTAATTGAAGCGATTGAATGCCATCATAATGAAATTATTGTTTACATTCAAAAAGAAATCCTCAAAAAAAAGGAAATTTCACATGATATTTTGGTTCAAACTAGAAAGTTTTATAATTTTTCTTTTATTAATTCCAAAACAGGCATTAATGATCTTTTAAATATTGAAAAAAACCTCGATGAACAAGTTTCATCAAGCCAAACAAATGCTAAAAGAAAAAGAGGACGTCCACCAAAACCTAAAAATGAAGACCAAAATATTGACAAAAATCAGAAACCTGCAAAAAAAATCATTGACAATACTCAAAAAACGAAGCAACTAGACAATCCTCAATTATCATCGGCAAAATCAACAAAATCATTTTTTATACCTGTATTGTTTAGGAGTAATTTGAATCATGATAAATTAGAAATGTTATATTCGCAGGAAAATAAAAAAGAATTTGATTGGAAAACTATCGATATTGAACAAATATTTCGAGGTGAAAGCAAGGATGAAGAATCAATCAAAAATAGAAATAACGAAATAAAAGATCAAATAACAGAAGAATATCAAGAAGAAGAAGAAGAATACGAAGATGAATCAATTGAGGAAGTTACAAGAGAAAATCTTGAATCTGAATATGCACCATTTCCAGATGTTTTTACAGCATATACATTTATTTCAAAAGCAAATAAAGGATATCGACTTGGAAAAGTGGATTCAAAAAATAACGACACAATAGCTTATGAATGCAAAGCTAAAGGATGCTTCTATCGAATTGAATGCACAAAACTAGGTGATGGATACCATGTAAGTCACCAATCACATCATACTTGTTCCAATCCAATTATAATTTCAACAGCAAAAATTGAAGCAGTTATAAAATCTCTTGAAAAACAAGAACATTTGAATAATGAGTATTATAATAAAATACACACTGTTCTAGGACTTCCTCCAGATAGCATATGCAAATTGAGAATAAGAAGAGCTTATAATAAAGTTTATATGATCAGAAGAAAAGACAGATTATGTACCTGGGGAATGCTTCAAGCATTTATCGATATTATTAAAAGATACGGAGGCAAAGGTGATATACATAAAAACGAGGAAGGTTGTATTGATTTTGTTGGTATAGTTCCTAACTATGCTATAAAATTTTTAACTTCCTCGTTGTTTTTCCCAGTAATACAAATGGATTCACGATTCCAAACTGGGATATCGAGAGGGAGAATGTATGTTATTGTAACCTATACAGGCAATCGTACAATACTCCCACTTGCAATTTCTTGGGCTGCATCAGAAAGCAAAATATACACAAATTTGCTTTTGAATATGTTGAATACAGAATTGCATTTCATAAGAAACTGCATCACTGATGAAGCATTTGCACTAATCTCCAGCCTTGAAAAAGTTAAGATTGCAAATTCATTGTGCTGCTGGCATTTAAGCAAGCACTGCCCATGCAAAAATACATTCAAAGATTTAGTAAAGTGTCAAACTTCTCACGAATATGCTATGAAAAAAAAAGACATCATCGATAATCATCGTTCCTTAAAAGATTATTTGGACCAAAAATCACGGTGGCAAAAAATCAGCCGTTTTGAGTCTGACATTCCAAGAGATCAGAATACTACTTCATCAGCAGCTGAATCTTTGAATGCTCTGATAGTGAAACTCCATCTCAAGAATAAAGAGCCACTCGAAGTTATGTTAAAAATATATGATTTTGGATTTGCTGTTCTTAAAGACATCTGCTATCAATGTGGCATTCTTACAGATTCTGCTCGTGATTGGCTTAGCTACGCAATGGTTGTTGCAAACAATTTGACTGTAACTCGGTCTCCAATCCTCAAATGCAAATATGTAGTAACAAAAGAAAATGATGATGCCACAAAATGCACTGTGACCATATGCTCTTCAGAGAAACCTACATGCACCTGCATGTTTTTCAATGATACCGGTATGCCTTGCGTTCATATGCTCTCCGTGGCTTGCCATTTTAACATCAATTGGAGTTGTTGGATTCATGCGCGCTATTTCGTTTCGGGATATAGATATCTCTTTCAACAAGATCTTTTGTATCCTGATTTTGATCAAATCATAAAAACCAATGATGATGTCCCCGTAGGAATTTCTTCCCTCAAACAAAAGCAAAGAAGAATTCCTACACCAGGTGATATATCATCAAAACATTAATAATTTTAATAAAGAAATACATTTGCATATTTCCATTTTGATTTATGATTTAAGAAATTAAAAATCAATTTAATAACTTATTAAATGAAGCTTTAAAAGTTTGGGTTTATGACACGAAATGCGGTTGGTGTGAATCATATGACCTAAACATTTGAGACATTAATGAAGCACTTCAATTGTTACGAGGAAACATGAATGACAAAGTTGGCAATGTTTTGTTATATGAGACTGACTAATTTGATGAAGAAGACATTGCTAACATCAGCACACAAATAGCAACAATAAACAAATATTCATTACTTTATGTTTCATCAGATCTTGAACATAAAGAGTACACAATCAAGATTGAATTTATGAGTTGTATAAATTTGAGCAATGAATATTTTTTTTATAAAAAATGACTGTCTTATGTAGCTTGAATTCCTTCTTACGACTTCTTTAGGGAAGAAGTCAGATGTACATTTCGTGAATTTAAAGACAGCACAGTTATTTTCTGATGCATATTGAATTCAATAAAGTTTTTTTTTTGATTTTGAATTATATATAATTCAATCACTTTCAAAATAACTGAGCTAGCAATTGCTTCTGATAATCGTGGAAGTTGCTGCTTAATTCTTCAGAAAGGATGCTAATTATTCGAAAAGCATCGGCAAAAAAATTAATATTCAACAATATGATATTGATCAAATATTTGGCAAGATATTTGAGAGAACAATTGCAAAAGAAATGTGCAAGAATAAAATGACAGGATTAATTGATAGAAGTTACGTAATGAAGACACAAACTATCGTTAAAAACTTTTATCAAAAAGTTTGTTATCTTCTCAATTTGATTTGATTGAAAGTAAATTGGAAGGTAAATTGCATGATCAAATGGAATCATCCTGTATGAAGAAGATTGCAAGAACAATAAGCGTTGTAAAAAATATAGAAGAAAATTACAAGCTCGTTAATATCTGCGTCAACGTGTCAACATATAAAGACCTTACTAATGAACTAAACAGCGTTTCAATTAATAAAAAATCCATATTTGACAATTGTTGATCTTATAAAAATATTGGTGATGCAATTTATCTTCAAAATGAATTAAATCGCTATTCGTATAAAAATGTAAATCTAGAAAATTTAATATTCCAAAATTGTAAAGCTAAATATAGCGGCGGGGATATTTTTATTCAATTTCTGATATAAACATATTCGTAAATTATGAATTAACAAAACCTAGATAAAAATATTTTTTACTTGAGGCTTTCACCAAATTGAAAAAAAATCTCAGGCTCAATCTTCGATTACTTGTGAGTTCCTAAGATCAATTTGTTCTCCCAAAATTTTATATGCGATTAGTTATTAATATCATTTTCATTGATAACATCTTAATAATTGGAGCCAACTCTATTAAAATTGCAATTATATAGATTCTAGCAGGCCAAAAATAATTGAAAATCGATTGAATTCAATAGAATGCAAAATGATCTATCATTTGATGGTACAAAATGCTTGTCCCATAACTTTTATTATTGTCTTGGAAATTAAGTAGAATGCTGGTTCCTCCTTTTTCTTTGATTTGCATTATATAAAAAAGAAGAGCTTCTTGAATTCATGCTTTATAAGCATCTCAATTTTTGAAAAAAAAAAAATACTTATCATAAACTTTTCCAATACAATTCAAAGCTTTTGTTTTAAAAAATTTGAATATAATATTAGAAAAAATAATTTTATTTTTATTGAAATTTCAATTAATTATTTATTCATTTCAATTTTATTCTATTCGAATTTTTACTAATATCCGAGCTTTTTTTTTTTATTTTTCTTGTTTCTTTTGCTCATATAAATGTTGTGTTTGAAATAGCGTATTTTATTACTTAGTTATTTATCTCTATCCATAAATGTAAGATTTGAAGAAAAAACCGTAATTCAACAGAAGAAATTGCTCAGATCTGATAGAATTTTATTAATTTATATTATTAATATAAAGTATAAATTATAAAGTTCAATTATTGATCGCTCTTTATGAACATTCTTCTATTGTTGGACGTTTAGATTATTTAAAAGAACGTTTATATTTTTTTTTTTTTTTTTTTTTAAAAAACTTAATTTCTCCTTTTGAAAAAGAGAAAAAGAAGTAATAATGATATATTTCAACTCAATATTATATAAGGATTATTTTGATTATAGTTTTGTTTTTATTTATTGCATTACTTATTGAATATTATTGAAATAATCAACATTTTTAAACTTGAATATACAGATTTTCCAACATGTATTACATGCAAAAAACGATGGAAAATAATATTTGAAGCGAGAAAACGCCAAATTTATAGTATAAATGCATGGAACTTCATTATCTGATATTAACAATTGTTTTGAAAAAGCAGAGATTAATACCTGAAATTAGATGTATAAAAGTAAAACACGATTGTCTATAATATACTATTACCCACAAGCACTTTTTGAAAATAGATTGCTTAATTTAAATATGATATGGTAAGTTTAAACTTTACTCGGAGCAGAAGCTGCATAAAAATAATCGTTACTTGATGCTAATTAAAATATATTTTTTTGAACTCTCCTTACTAAGAGAGGTGCAGCACTTAACATTTTTTTTTATTTTTAGTGAAATGATTTTCTGAAGAAAAGTGATAATTGTAATTTTTTTTTTTTTAAAAAGTGATATTTTTTTTCCCCAAAAGCAAAAAAGTGTTATCAGTGAAGTAAAAAAATGGGAATATTGTAATCATCCCAAGTGGGCATTATCGCTAAAAAGTATACTTTATCCCAAAAAAATTTCTTTTTATAAAAAGGTCTATTTATATTACTGGAGAATATGTACCACGAAGAAAATAATAGAATTCAAAACAATATTAAATTGCACGTTCAAATGAAAGGATTGGCTGATTTTCTTCGAGATAATGATTTCAATACATTTACAATTCGAACAAACAAGAATACTTATAAATGCAACCTTTTTTGTGTTTATTTATCAAATGTTGTCCGTGCTAAACTTGAAGAAGATCCTAACAATAAACATTTTTTTTACAATTTTAAAGATGAATTCAATGAATTTCAATTGATGTGTGATCTTTTTAATTTAAAATCAATAAAAATAACTAGAAATGAAATTGATTCATTAACAGAAATTGTTGATGATTTGCAAATTGAGTGTTTGTCAAATGATATAGATAACTTTAATAGAGATATAGAAAAATCAACCCAAAAAATTGATGATCTCTTTCAGAATTCATATATCCTAATTTTCAAATGTTCTATTCCGCTCAAACTCAATTTTTTTACTCAAAATGCTATTTTCAGAACTTATTACCTCATATTCTTTACATCGCTTCCATTTATTACCTATTTTCCTAACTTTTTTTCACAGATATTTAAAAGACTACCATTTTAACTTATTTCGATTATATAAAGTGCTTTTTTTAATTGTTCTCTACTTTTTTTACTTTTTGCTATTCAACTTTTTTGTTTTTACGTGTTTAGCTCAGGTTAAATTTTATGTGCAAATATTCAAGTTAGGTTCTGCATTTAAAACAATCTTTTTTTATCCAAATGACATGTATGCGTTCAATACAACAGTCTATGCCGCTTTTTACTTCATATTTTCATAAATATTCTTACATTTCATTCAAATTTAATTTACTAATAGCAACCATATCAATTTTATTTATTCATTTAATTCTACTACTAATTCAAATATACATGGGAGGAGAGTCATTCTCGTATCTCTTTTAATTCTTCTAAAAAATTACAAATAATATAATATTCCAGGGAAAAGTACAAAATTTTTGATTTTTGTTTTAATAGTTGCAGACACCTTTAAAGCAACTTTATATTTTCTCATATAAATTTGCATGAAATTTAAAGCCGAGTAAAATATTTGGAATTTATTATCAGAGAAAACAAAAATTAAAAATTCCGAACGTTGATAAATATATAAATAGAGAACACTAGTGGCGAAAATTATTTATCCGTATGCGAAATTTTCCTAATCCTTTCATTTGAATAAAATATTAAAATAATTAAATTTTCACCTCTTTTTTTTCCCTTCATTTTATCTATACTCAAGCACCTTGGCATGTTGTTAATAAATATGAAATTCATTAATTGAAATCTTTCTTCTTTCTTTAGTTATTAGTCATTCTTATTTTTTGTACGTTATTTGTTTCAATTATCTCTCTCAATTACATTCAAATTTAATTCGTTAAAATTTTTTTAAATAACGTACAAAAATTTTCTCACTTGTAGAGATTCGGGGGTATATATATATCATATTACTCAACACGCAATAAAGATCAAAAAACATTCAAATAAATATTTACTTACATTTAGTATACATAATAATAGAAATTATTTTTTTGCAATGACCTTGTCGTTTGCAATTTTATAATAATAAACAGCCTGTTCCTTATTGAGAGGCACGCCTTCGCCATTTTCTAGCATGTTTGCGAACTTAAACATTGCATTCACGTGGCCTTTGTCAGCTGCCATTTTGTAGTACTGAGCAGCCTTTCTTTTATTTCTCGGTGTTCCGATACCATTTTCAAGCATCACTGCGTAATTGAAGATAGCGTTATCGCATCCGCCATCTATTGCCATTTTATAATAACGAATTGCCAGTTCTTTGTTAGACTCGACAGCTTCGCCTCTATAGAGCATATTGGCGTAATTATTCATGGCAGAAGCGTCACCCAAATCGACTGCCATTTTGTAATACTTCAAAGCTTTTTTCTTATTCTGCGTGATTCCATCGCCATTGTAAAGCATGTTTGCGTAATTGTTCATAGCTGAAGGGTCGCCTTTTTCAATTGCCATCTTGTAATATTTCATGGCTTCCTTCTTATCAACAGCAACACCGTCGCCAATCGACAAAGCGACTGCGTAATTATACATGGAATTCATGTCTCCTTTATCAGCCTCAATTTTATATTGAAGGACAATCTGTTCCTTGTCAATTTCATTTTGTGAAGTGACCACGTAATTATTCAATGATTTAATTTTATCATTTTCAATCGCCATCTTGTAATAGTAAAGAGCTTCGTCCTTGTTCATAGCAACGCCATTTCCATTGAATAGCATTTTGGCATAATTAATCATCGCTGAATTGTCGCCTTTGTTTATTGCCATTTTGTAGTAAAAAGCCGCTTTTTCTTTGTTCATTATTATGCCATCTCCATTCAGCAACATTGTTGCATAATTGTTCATCGCCGATGAGTCGCCTTGGTCAGCAGCCATTTTGTAAAAATGAGCGGCTTCTGTCTTATTAACGCCAACTGAATCACCGTTAAATAGCATGTTGCCATAATTTGTCATTGCATGAACATTTCCTCTTTCAATTGCCTTCTTGTAATAGCTAATAGCTTGCTCTTTATCAACGTGGACACACTCGCCTTTGTAAAGCATGTTTGCGTAATTGTTCATTGCTGATGAATCTCCTTTATCAGCCGCTTTTTTGTAATATTTGAAAGCTTCCTCTTTATTCATTTCAACACCTTCGCCATTATAAAGAATGTTGGCGTAGTTGTTCATTGCATCTGAATCTCCTTGATCTGCCGCCTTCTTGTAATATTTCATGGCTTCCTTGATGTTAACTGGGCAACCGTCTCCGTTTTTTTGTATGATTGCATAATTGAACATGGCATTTGAATTGCCGTTGTCTGCTGCCATTTTATAGTAGCAAATGGCTTCCTCTTTGTCAACAGCAACACCATCGCCGTTGAACTTGCTGACTGCGTAATTAAACATGGCAGATGAGTTGCCGTTGTCAGCTGCCATTTTGTAATATTTCAACGCTTTTCCTTTGTTCATTGAAAGTCCATCGCCGTTGTCCAACATCAGTGCATAATTGTACATTGCGTTGGAATTGCCTTGCATGGCTGCAAGCTTGTAATAATAGGCAGCTTCTTTCTTATTGGTGGCAACTCCTTCGCCTTTTTGAAGCATGTTGGCATAGTTATTCATTGAATTCGAATCGCCTTTATTTATCCCTTTTCGATAGTATTGAATAGCCCGCACTTTGTCAGTATCACTCATCATTACTCCTTGGAAAAATAAGGTGTCTGGATCTTCTTCAAATTGATCTAGATAATAAATGACTTCTTCATAGTTTATGGGACCAAATATCTTCATAAAATTTTTACTAACAAAAAATCGACAGATTTCATAAAAAGTAGGCCGATCTGAAGGCTCGAGTGAGGTACATTTATGAAAGAATGATTTTATCTCTTCATTTATGTTTTTGGAAATTGCAATGGGTGGCCGTTTATTTTCAATCAATTGTTTGGCAATAATCGCAAATGAATAAATATCAGATTCGGTGGTGCAGTATCCATTAGAAAAAAGTTCAGGAGCAGTATATTCTGAATATTTCTGAACTTTCTCAAAAAATTCCGAAGATTTTTTGGATAATGAAAAATCGCTTATTTTTGGATATAAATTGTTATCAAGAAAAATGTTGGATGGATTAAGATTTCCATGTGTTGTATCATTGGCATGGAGATACTTCATTCCAAGAGAAATTCCAAGTAGTATAATAAATTGGTTGGTAGGGGTAATTTTTGTAGGCGTGTTTCCCTGCTTCATTTTATAAAATAATTTTTGAAGAGATATACTTGGCAAATAATCAGTAATTGTAGTGGGATAAGGTTGGTTATTAAAGTCTACTGGACTAATGCCGATAACACTTAAAATTGATGGGTAGCGTAGACTTAAATACGGAGTCATTTCATTTATAAATTGCTTTTGCTCAATATTATTATTAAATTTTGATTTTGAAATTTGAACGAGATATTTACTTTTTGTTTCTTCGCTTTCTACTAGAAATGTTTTTGAAAAGTTTCCTTCTCCTAGTGTTTGGATGATTTGGAAATCATTTAGTTGAATCATGGCTTGAGAAAATTTAATCGTCCAAATAATATATTGAATTATTTGGTGGTTTAAAAATTTTTATGATAACATATTTAAAAATTTGAAATAATGGGTAAATTTTTCTATGAAAGTTTTGTAATTAAATAATATGATTTATAAAAAAATAAAATATATTTCTTTATCAAAATATAAAATATAAAAGGTTTTATTATTATATAAAATAAAAACGTTTTTATAAATTTTTAAAATTGTTTTATTTCATCAAGAAATAAAATATTAATTTATATCATTTTTTATTTAGGTAAATTAATATTTTATTGCATATATATATTCTATTTTTAATTATAATTAATAATATATATATTATTAATTTATTTCTTATATTTATCACTATATTTGCAAATATTTTTTTCTGAATAAACTAAATTTCTCCTAAAATTATGAAAATAACACTGCGTTTATTAAAGCATCGTATTTTTATAGTGTAATATGCAGTATATTTTCAATTAATTTCCTTTAAAATATCAAATATCATATATAGTTCAGAATAAAATTAGCTTATTAGAGTTTTTTTGGCAAAGTCAGGATTTAAAATGCATTTTTTAAAAATTAATCCATTATTATTATAATATATTCAAATTTTAAAGAAAAAACATTGATGTTTTTTTTACAAGTTTAAAAATATTTTTATCATATTGAGCTGTATAATAATACATTATTGTTTGTCAACCAAAATTTAAATTTTATATGTAGTATTGATCATTTAATGCAGTAAATATTTTTAAAATAAATATTCATTTTTAAAAAACAATTATAACGATTTTGGAGATTATAAAATTTGTATTTTCTTCATCTACTTATACAAAACTAAATAAAATATAATAATTAAAATAAATTCTTCGATATTCAAAATAAATATATTTCAAATTTGTTAAAATATCATGTTAAAATAAATTGTTATCTCAATTTCCAACTCTATGGATTATGAAATATAAATCATAATATTATATATTTGGAGAAAAAGGCATAAAAATAAAATCTGTCGCCGATTCGAACTTTTTATTGTCAATAGCTCCGAAAAAGTTAAATTCGCAACTCTACAGAGATTCAAGAATTGTAATGATTCAGGTAGGTAAATCAGCGAAATGAGCATTTTATATGAAACTGAGAAAATTCAAAACCATAATTGAAAAATTCAATATCATTTGAATTTTTTTGAACTTTTTTAGAATTCAATGGATTACATACCGTATATTTAAAAACCTCATACTACTCTCAATATAACTTCATACTAAATCCATTCAATTATTGAAATTTATTATAGTTTAATACAAATATTTCAATTGTAAAGAATTTTTGAGAAACTACTGTGAAGTTTATTCATTGAAAATTTTTAATTTTAACAAATGAAGTAAAAAAATATACGTTGATTTTCATTTTTATTATATGAATCAATTTAATTGGACAGATGAAGAAAAAACTACTTTTTCCAGAGAACAAATCCAGATATGTGAAATGAAAAGGTAAGGACTGAAACAAGAATATATTGAAAATACTTTTGGTCTCACACCTCAATCTATTTCAACTGCCATTTGTGCAACTCTCTCAGGAAATCGTTGGCTTCCTCATAGCGAATCAGGAGGAAATATACCTTACATTGGAGATGTTGACTCTATTATATTTAAGAAACAAATAGACGAATATGGTTTGAACCTCAAATAGACGAAAATAGATTAAAAATTTATGAGAAAAATTACAAAATTCATTATAATAATGTAAATCAGATTCCAAAAATCCATCCAAGTTCTTTTAATAATTTAAAAAGAAAAGAAATATCTAAAGGAAATGTTCTTTCAAATTTTCCAAGTCTAATGAGTCCTATTAGATTCACAAGAAATGCCTTTTTAAAATGTACAATTTGATTGATTAAAAATTTTTAATAAGAAATTGGTTTATATTAAAAAATTATGAAAAAATCGTTTTAATTTTGGATTTTATTCAAATTTTGGTAATTTTAATACCTCTTTCATAAAAAAAAAAAAAAAAACAATAATATCATTGAAAATACCAAAAGAAGAGAAGCAGTCAAAAAGCAAATAAAAGTAAATCATAATAGTTTTCGTTAAACTACATTACGAGAAACTTAATTTTTATAGCAAATAGATCTGATAATATTGCAAGTTACCTAAATCGAAAATATATTGTTACTAGATCATCAAAAAATTAATAATAATATTTTTTAGATAAAGATAATGTATTATTTCTTTTAAATTTTTGGAGATATGCTTAATTTTCTTTGTTATAAAGAACATTCAATTTCATTCAAATCTAGTATGAAGTTATTTGAGAGCAATATTAGGTTTTTCAAGGTACGGTATTTATTTTATTATTGAAAACTTTTCAATGAAAAGTTGGTTGTTTTTTGTTCGTTATAATTTCAAAAAAAAATAAAATAAATATATCATGAAAAAAATGATTATTTAATAAAATTTAATATTTATTATATAAAAAAATAAATATTATATTTAAGTTATGATTTGTTTAATATTATTAGCTAGATAAAGCTAACATAAAAAGGAGTTTTAATTTATTTCAAAAAGTTTAAATTCAGAATTGTAGGAGATATGGTTGCAATTGAAAAATTTAAAAATTTTACATTCAATTTTTCTTGGGAATTGCTTTTTGAATCATGTGCTAAACAATTTGAATGAATTCAATTTCAAAAACAATTCAAATCATTTATATATTTTATAGTTATTATTGCAATGCACAAATCATTTTCCTCAATTATTCTCTCGAAGCCTGCCGTTGTGATTGATCTTGATGATACTTTGGTTCATGTGACTCCACTTCCACCTAAATATTTAGATAATAATAATTATTTTACTATTTTTTTCAAAAGAAGAAAGTTATATGTACAGACAAGACCATATTTACATTATTTTTTAGATCATTTATCTAAATTATATGATATTTTCTTTTTTACCGCATCAAATAGAGAATATGCTGATGCAATTATTGATAAAATCATGCCTAATGTCGACAAAAGCCGCCGTTTTTATAATAATTCATGTATAAATACCTATGGTTACTGTGTTAAAGATTTGAATATAATTAGGAGACCACTTAGCCAATTACTATTAATAGATGATTCAGCTGGTTCAGCGCTAAATAATCCTAAAAACCTTGTTAAAATTAAGCCTTGGATAGGTGAAAAAAATGATTCTATTCTTAAGGATTTATTATATCTCCTTGAAAAAATTGTATATGAAAGAGATTTAAGAATCTCATATATAGAAAATATTAAGAATGGAAAATATGAAGGTTTTAGTACCTTTTAATTTTGATATGTTTCTTATTAATAAATATTCTAGTTTTCAACTATTATTTTGATATTCAAAAAGCAGAATTAAAAATTATGATTGCTATTATAAGTTGGACATTATTCTTAAGATTATCTTGCAGTTTTTTTCAGATTATAACGGAAAAATCCAATTAAATAAGATAAACAAAAAATTCTATATGATTACAGAAAAATTTTTAATATAACGGGAAATGTAACCATTTTTTGTGAAAAGAATCATAGTTGATTCACAAAATTTAAGATACATTTTTCTCTTCATTATTTCATCTTTTTACGCAAAATACCTAATTTCTCATGTTTTATCTTATTAGGTTTTTTTTGGGAATTGAATTTTTGTATTATTATTTTTAGTGAATTCAAATTTTGTATTATTATTTTCAATCAAAATTTTACACTTATTAATTTTTAAAATACGAATAATGATGCAAAAAAGCGATAATGTGTTTGTGATAGCAGAAAAAGAAATAGTTTATGCAACTATCATAGTACTTTATGATGATGGATAAACCTATAGAATCATAAATGAATATATATGTATATATTTAAATCAAAAAACTAATTTCCCAGATACTAAATGCTTTTAAAATATACATGTCCCATCATTCAAGTTCAATTTTGGCATTAATAAAAGGCTTCGTACTGTTCAAGTCCTCTCAATTTCCTGAGATACTCATTCAAATATTTTTCGAAACTGAGGAACATGTATTTTTTTTAGCTACAAATTAGTAAATTGAATGAAGACACGTTTTGAGCGTAGCTCAAAAAGCGGTATTCTTGTTAATAAATTAAAAAGACAATACCCAAACATTAACTGAACATATTCGCCTATGTTCTGATTTGTAACTTTGGTATATTTACTAAAATATTGAATAGAAATTTAGCCTCATTACTTATTATCCTATTTTGGTTTATCAGCAGCATGCTCATTATGCAAATATATTATTATAAGTAAATAACTAATTCAAATTAATAAACATTTTGAAATTAACTATACAAAACAATATATTGTATTTGTTTTTAAACAATTTTAGAAATGCTGAACCCAAATAAAAATACTAAAAATTTATTTTGAAATTAATTCCTTATCACAACTGCATCTTTTATGAGTTCAGCTGCTCTCTCAATTCCTCCTAAATTGAGGACATTTTTGTATCCCATTACAAGAAGCTTTTCCTTTGCTTTAGAAGCTCTTCCTCCACTTTTACAGAATACTCTTACTGGAAAGCTTTTATTTTGGACATGATCACCGATTTTTTGCTCGAGTTCATATATTGGTATTAAAATAGCGCTAACTATTCGTACTTCGTTCCATTCTGTTTGATTGCGAACATCGATAAGAGCATAAGTATTCATCGGATCCGTAATTTCGGATACAGGGTCACCATAAATTACAATTGTTTCTTTGATTTTTTTCCTAAATACGAAATGCCCAATTAAAAATCCAATGGCGAGGCTAACAACAAGGCTAATTACAATAATAACGTAAAATTTAACATTTGATTTAGGTTTGCTTTGTTTGATATTATTTTCATCGGAAAACAATGGTTGTGTCGTAACACTTTCCATAAAATTTCTGGAACAATAGATTGTTATAGTTTTGTTAAAAAAAATTCAACTCTATAACATCTCAATAATTAAACATATATAATTAATATATTTACGATATAAATATATATTTCAAAAAAAAATATTAATTATTATATTGATTAAAATAAAAACATTTAATATTTCAAGATAAAAATAAATTAAAATATTTTGAGAGGATCATGAAAAAGTCAATTTCAAAAAGAAAAAATTTGGTTTAAACCAAATTTGTGAAAAATCCAAATCTTCAATGATATGAAGTAGTATATGTATATGTATATTGGCTCATAGGTATCAATATCCTCACGCTCCTTGTAATCACTATCAGCATATTTGACATATTTTCGCCAAGCCTCAACAGCCTTATCATAGTCATCAGGTACATTCACAATGAGGAAATCGGTGTGTTTCGATTTGAACTTGTGACCGAACTCACTGAAGTAATCGAGTATTTCTTTATTTTCAGGGTCCTTGGGGAGATTATCAATATTAGCGTTACCATCGATAATATGATTCAGTTTTGTAACCTTAGTCCTGTCTCGGAGTATATCTTATATTTCAGCTCTATCGATATACTCGGGATAATACTTGTTGAAATATGAACATGCTTTGCGATCATCAGCTAATTGATGTTCGAGCTTATCTCGAATATTCTTATGCTGAAGTACATCAATAGAGTCCCAAATCCTGTAATCATATCTATTGAAATGCTTGAAGTAATCCTTATCTAAGGCTGCACGGCGTTCAGTCCTAAGTCTCTCGAAGAATGTATCAAAATCTGATTCCTTGAGCTTACCAGTGCGATGCACAAATAAATTATCATTTAGGAACTTCTTGAGTGGGCCCAGTTGAAGAATATACGTAGTGTTTGTAGGGATGTTACCACCGAACTCAGTGTTGATGATATCGATATAGCCTTTGACAGTTTCTGGGGGAATTTCACCAAAATGCTTATTCGAGATCTTGAGATGCTTTTCACGCTCCTGTTCCTGCTTCTGTTTCAATCGATCCCGTTTCAATTTCTCAGCGAGTTTCTGTTCCCGCTTCTGGAGACGCTCCCGTTCAGCACGCTCCCGTTCCAATTGCTTAGCACGTTCACGTTCAAGTTTGACATCCTCAAGTGCATACAGATTCTGTTCAGTTGCAGCCCTCAGCAGCTCATCCTCTTGTTCATCATGCAGTCTCTCGAAGAATGTATCAAAATCTGATACCTTGAGTTTATAAGTGGTGTCGTAACCCGTGCGATATACAAATAAATTATCATTTAGGAACTTTATGAGACTGCTCTGCTGTGAGGCCTGTGGTATGTCGGTTGGGATTTTGCCACCGAACTCAGTGTTGATGATCTTGATATAATCTTGGGCAGTTTTCGCGGTTAAAACCCATTTATCAAAATGCGTCTTCTTAATCTTGCTATTCAGTAAACGTTCAGCACGTTACAATCCCAATTTCTGGAGACGCTCCTGTTCATCACGCGTAAGCCTCAGTCGCCTGACGAATGTATCAAAATCTGATTCCTCGAGAAGCGAGTTAGTATTAAAACCAGTGTGAGCTACAAATGAGTTCTCATTCAGGAACTTTATGAGACTGCTCAGCTGTCCAACATATTGGTTGTTGGTTGAGATACCCCCACCGAACTCCTCATCGATGATATCGATATAGCTTTTGACGATGTCTGTGGGTAGAACATCTTTATTAAAATGACCACTAGTAATCTTACTCATTTGCCCATTGGTAAAAATACAAAAATAATCATCGCAACGCTGTTGATAACATACTATTTTTGAATTTTAATCGGTTGTATCAATCTCATCTGGGTCTGGAGCTGTTTCCCTTGGGGGAACGTTTATAGGCATATGGGTGTTGATTAGTTTTTGGGTCTAATATATGGAGATACTCAACTTTAGGTTATCGCGTATGAGTCTATCTATCTTAGGTGGTTGGTGGTTGGTGGTTGGTGAGCATTTATGCATTCTCATTCAAATCTGGCCTATTTTTGGAATTTGTATGGGCCCAAATATGGGCGTTTTATGGGCGTTTTTGGGCTATTTTTGGAATTTGTATGGCCCCAAATATAGGCGTTTTAAGGCGTTTTGGGGTAGTATGCAATATGGGTCAAAAATAGGGAACTCTACATGACCCCCAATTATGGGTCCAAATGTGGGTTCATTTGCAGGTTCAAAATATGGTGCTATGGGTGTATGCTATTTTTGATATTTATAGGTGGCCCAAAAGTGGGTCATTTATGGCGTTTTTGGGATAATTCTATCTGACCTGGATTATTGATCACCCATCACTACTTCCCTTTCTTAGCTATGCGAAAATCAATGTATTACACTCACCGAAGCTCATCATTTTTTTTGATTTTTAGAGAGATTACAAGGATTTTATCAAAATACGAATTCAATAGTTATGATTTTTTCCAGTTTTTTTTTGTTGAATTTGATCGATTATATCATATATGCTATAAAATAGCAATACAATACTTAAGATATTATAAATCAATTTTATACATCTTTACATATATTATTTACTTCAATTCCACTATTCTCTTCTCTTCTTTTTTTTGGAAAAAAAATGATTTCTTTTATTATCATGCAATTCCACTATTTTTTCTGGAAAAAAACAGTTTATCGGTTTTTTATATTGATAAAAAAGATTTTACAGCTTTGTTCTCAAAGAGGGTTTGCAATGATTTTTTCATATTTTAATAGAAAACTGTAAAACAAATTGGAATTCAATAAGCATTCCAGATAAATAATGCTTTTATGAGTAATGAAACGTCTCAATTTTGTATCATTTTGATTTTTCTAAAAAAAAAAAAGCAAATCAACACATATTATATATAAAATTGAAAATAAATATATAAAAACTGGTAATAATTCATTATCTTTTTTAAATTAACTGATATGATCATTTATGATAAAAATTTAAGTAAATTATAAATCAGAATTATAATTGATCAAAAAAACAAGTTTTTTCTCTTGTTAAGGTATTTAATTGATCATTATTATTGTGAATATTGATAAATAACCAGTTTTTTCTTATTGCTTTATGCTTAAAAATATGTTTTTTTCTAAATTATAACAACAAAAGAAAATTTAAAAATGAAATAACTCATTTCAGGATATCTAAGTTAAATTATTAATTCAATAAATATAGAGAATGTACCATGACTTAAAACATGACGGTGGCAATTTTTTGGTTTAATTATCATTAAGTTTATTATTTAATAAATTATTAAAAAAAATTAAAATATTTATGATTTTTTTGATTTTTTTCAATTGTATTAATATTTTTTAACATTTTGCCACCGTCAAGTTTTAATTTTTTTGAATACAGTATTGATAAAACAAAAAGCAAACATCAATTTGATTTCTATCTTTAGTTATTTCTTTTTTAAAATTGAATGAAAATTTGAGGGAAAACGATTATATCAAAGTGAAACAATGATCGTTCAAAAAAATAGTAAACGGGGAAAGGTCCCCCTTAATCTTACAAAAATTTTACCACGTTTCGCCTTCGCTTGGCTGCGCTCGACATCCGCTAGGCTGTATGAAGACTCGGTAAAAATTATGTAAAAATATAAAAAGATTAAAAGATTAGATTTTTTTACAAACGACAAAGATAGTATTATTATAATTCATTGTTAATTCAATGGAATCTGGTTATCAAATAATTTGATGAACCATGAAAAGACACTATTTCCAATTGATTCGATTGATGATGGAATTTTATCTAAATTAACTAATTCATGAATTGTATAATTTTATCAAAATTATGAGAAAATTGAATTAACTCTTTTTGAATTTTTCTTTCAGAATTTACAATTTCGGGGAATCGTATTTTTCCTCGCCACTTTTTGATAACTTTTTAACTTTTTGAATACTTTTTTATACATTTTTTATTCAATTTTTGCTAAATAATGCATAAATATTTAGTTCAAATGGCTTCCCGATTCATCCAGCAATTCAAGGAGCCTGATTCGGCTTCGCGCAACCCTGTGGTGATCACTGGTGCGTATATTCCTGAAAAATTATGTAAAAATAAAAAAAAATTATATCAAAAAAAGCAAATAGTTAAAATTTTAAGGAAAAATTTACGATTTTTTTGGTTAATTTTCTTAACAGAGTAAGTTAAATTTCACCTTAAGATGGCGTTTTTTTTCTTTCCATGAATAGCTATTCATGGATAGAAAAACCATTCAAAAAGTGGCGTAGAAAAAAACGATTGTCCTACAATTTCAATTATGAGAAAATTATCTTCAGGTTTATAATAAAAGAAGCCTATAAAACATTTCTTGGTTTTTAAATAATATTTTTATCATTATTTTATCTATCTGATTATTTTTTTGTTTTATTTTTTTTATGAGTTTTTGAGACTTTTTTCTTTTTTGATTTTTTGTTCTCGTCTTTACAAATTTCATTACTAGACGCAATTAAATCATTTACATCAAGTATATAGCTTGAAGCATCAAATATAGTGTCAAATTCGTCGATATAATTAATATAATTATAAAAATCATCTTTTTTCATTTCATTCGTAATGAATTCTGAATTATTTTTAAGCTCATCAATTATTTCAGAAAATGTTGGTCTTTCATTTGGTTCTGCTGACCAACATCTTTCAATTAAATTTTTATAACAATCAGGAACAGTTTCTTTGAACTCAGGCCTGTTTCCTTTTGTTACAACTTCGTCAATAATTTGAACAGCATCTGTCATATTATTGAATGGAATTTCATATGTTACTATTTCATAAACAACCATGCCAAATGAATAAACATCACTTGATTTTGAATATTCTTTTGAAATCAATATTTCAGGAGCTAAATAAGTTGGCTTCCCTTTGATTCCACAAGTTGATTGAAATGTAATTGTGTTGATATTATGATGTTTTGTACATAATCCAAAATCAGCCAATTTGGGATACAATGAATCATCAAGCAAAATATTGCTTGGACGAAGATCACGATGTAGAATATTATGTGAATGCAAATAAAGCATGCTTGATGCGATTCCATATATATTTATTAGCTTTTTTGTCTCATCCCATCCAAGAACAGGCCTTCCATTTCTTTCAGATGCAAGAATGTTCTCCAATGATCCATTTGGTAAATATTCTGTAATGATCACTGGCTTTGGAAGGTTTTTGAAGTTGACAGGACTATATCCGATGAATTTAGTAATTGCTGGATGATTTAGTTTTGAAAGAATGTTCACTTCTCGAGTCAAGTTAATGAATTCATTCTTTGAAAACTTACTAATTTCCAGATTTGATATTTTAGCTGAGTATATTTCACCACTTTCTTTTTCAATAATTCTGTAAATTTTAGAAAAATCACTTTTGAAAATCATTCTTTTTCTTTTGTAATTATTCAAATCAATGAATCCATATTTCAAACTTTCTATTTCTTCAATATGAACTAAAGTTTCATTCTCATTATCATTGTTTTTATCATTTTCAATATCATTGAATAAATTTTTGGTTAATATTTTTTCTTTTGCATTATTTATGTCAACTTTTTGGAATGTTTTCCCTTCAAGAGGAAGTTCTTTTTTGATATCTTTTGTGAAAAATTGATCTATGTAGTCAACATATTCAAGATATTCATTTTTATCAACTGTGTCTGTGATGAATTCTGGATCATTTTTCAAATCATAAACGATTTCTTCAAATGCAGGTCTTTCTTTTGGATCTTCTACCCAGCATTTTTCAATAAGTTGTTGATAACATTGAGGGATTGGATATGTAAATTCAGGTCTATTTTTATTATTAACAATTTCTGCAATGATCTGAAAAAAGTTTGTTATATTTTTAAAAGGTTTTTCATTAGTCATTATTTCATATACAATTAATGAAAATGCATAAACATCTCCTGCCTTTTGATAATCATTATATTTCCATATTTCTGGTGCAACATAAGCAGGTGTTCCTTTAAATCCGGATTTTTCCTTTTCTTCTTCTATCTTTTTAGACAATCCGAAATCACAAAGTTTCGGACATAATAATTCATCAAGAAGAATGTTTCCTGGTCTTAAATCACGATGAATAATATCCAATGAATGCAAATACATTACACCAGATGCAATTCCATATATGTTTATCAACTTTTTTGTATCGTCCCAACCAGAAAGAGCGCAACTTTTTCTCTCCAATTCAATTACTTCTTCTAATGAGCCGTTGGACAAAAGTTCGGTTATAATAACTGGCTTTGACACTTTTCTAAAATTGATTGGACTGTATCCAATGAATTTCATAATTGAAGGATGATTTAACTGTGAAAGAATGCTGATTTCACGTGTGAGGTTTATCATTTGTGAATCTTGTTTTTTACTCATCTCATTCTTGGATATCTTGCATGCATATATATTTCCTGTTTCTTTTTCAAGGACTTTATAAACTATTCCAAAACTTCCTTCTCCAATTTTGATCTGCTTTATATATTTGGAGAGATCAAGATTTGCTATATTTAATTGAGAAACAATGTCTTTCTTGTTATTGTCTTCATTAAGTATTTGGACTTTGCCTGAATCGATATTTTTTGTTCCTCCTTTAACATAAGAAACATAATCTAAGAATTCATCTTTGTCTTCAATAGATATGAGAAATTCGTCAATATGTTCTTCAATGAATTCAACAATTTCTGGAAATGTTGGTCGTTTCGATGGTGTTTTATCTTGACATCGTCGAATAAGTGTTTTGTATATTTCTGGGATTTCTTTGGTAAATTCTGGCTTGATGTCTTTTGAAAGACAATCAAATAATTTGACAAATGTGAGATTTTCACCATATGGAAAATCTTCATTCATAATTGTAAATACAATAAGCGAATATGAATAAACATCAATTGAACCATCATATTCACTTGAATTATTAAGAATAAGTTCTGGTGCCATATAAAGTGGTGTACCAACTCCAATGGTATGATGTTTATCTCCTGATTCTTCAATCTTAATCGAAAGTTCAAAATCAATGATTTTTGGATATAAATTATCATCGAGAAGGATATTCGATGGTTTCAAATCTCGATGATAAATATTATGTGAATGTAAATATGACATACCAACTGCAATACCATAGATATTAATGAGTTTTTTAATATTCGTCCATCCGTTAACATGAATTTTTTTATTAATCATTGAAATAATGAAATCAATCGATTGATTGTTACAGTATTCCATAACAATCACTGGATATTCTTCTTCTTCAAAATCGGTTGGACTGAATCCAATAAATTTAACAATACATGGATGTTTTATTTCTGATTGATATTCAGCGCCTCTAACTATCGTTTTCAAGCTACTTAAACTTTTATATTTCCAAGATTGGAAATTTAATACTTTGGCTGCATATTTTTCTTTCGTTATTTTATTTTGGATTAGAAATACTTGCACAAATGTACCTTTCCCAATCTCTTCTAATTTTTCATATTCATTGATATCAAATGTTTTATTTTTTTCTATGATTTCTTGATATCTCTTCTTATATTTATTACATTCTTCAGAATCATTATCATCATCAGATTTATTTATCTTACCTTTTTTATTTGATTTATCTTTTTGACCTTTTATCTTATGCTTTTTATCTTTGTGAATTTTTTTATCAATCACTTTATTTTTTGTTGATTCGGTTTCTATTTGTGAGTTATTATTACTTGTTTTGGTTACTTCAAGTGAATTATCAAATGTTTTATTTGACTCAGTTTTGTCAATTTCCTCTTTTATATAAGAAACATAATCTAAGAATTCATCTTTGTCTTCAATAGATATGAGAAATTCATCAATATGTTCTTCAATGAATTCAACAATTTCTGGAAATGTTGGTCGTTTCGATGGTGTTTTATCTTGACATCGTCGAATAAGTGTTTTGTATATTTCTGGGATTTCTTTGGTAAATTCTGGCTTGATGTCTTTTGAAAGACAATCAAATAATTTGACAAATGTGAGATTTTCACCATATGGAAAATCTTCATTCATAATTGTAAATACAATAAGCGAATATGAATAAACATCAATTGAACCATCATATTCACTTGAATTATTAAGAATAAGTTCTGGTGCCATATAAAGTGGTGTACCAACTCCAATGGTATGATGTTTATCTCCTGATTCTTCAATCTTAATCGAAAGTTCAAAATCAATGATTTTTGGATATAAATTATCATCGAGAAGGATATTCGATGGTTTCAAATCTCGATGATAAATATTATGTGAATGTAAATATGACATACCAACTGCAATACCATAGATATTAATGAGTTTTTTAATATTCGTCCATCCGTTAACATGAATTTTTTTATTAATCATTGAAATAATGAAATCAATCGATTGATTGTTACAGTATTCCATAACAATCACTGGATATTCTTCTTCTTCAAAATCGGTTGGACTGAATCCAATAAATTTAACAATACATGGATGTTTTATTTCTGATTGATATTCAGCGCCTCTAACTATCGTTTTCAAGCTACTTAAACTTTTATATTTCCAAGATTGGAAATTTAATACTTTGGCTGCATATTTTTCTTTCGTTATTTTATTTTGGATTAGAAATACTTGCACAAATGTACCTTTCCCAATCTCTTCTAATTTTTCATATTCATTGATATCAAATGTTTTATTTTTTTCTATGATTTCTTGATATCTCTTCTTATATTTATTACACTCTTCAGAATCGTCGTTTGAATCAAAATCATTTTGCGATCGATTCTTTTTATTTGATTTAACCTTGTGATCTTTTTTTGGTTGTTTATTATTATCTTCTAGAACTTTTTTCGGATTTTTTTCTTTTTTATTTGAAGACTTTTTTTTTGTTGATTTATTTTTGCCGGGGTTTTGGCTAGAAGGGCAATTTTCATTTTCTTTAACCAAAATTGATTCTTCCGCACTCATTTTTATGTATTTGATTTAAAATTCTGTTGCTTCTCAAAATTGATAACTGGCAATAAATTTTTTTAGAATAAACTTCGGAATTTTTTAAAAAGCAAAAATAATCAAAATAAGTGATTTATCTAATTAAAAAACAAAAAAGATCAAAAATAGGATCAGTAATTAAATTAAAAAAATTATTTAATGCCAATTTTCTGATATGAATCAAACTTAAGCTTGCTATTCTGATAATCAATATCAAAAAATTAACAGGCATTGAACAAAAAAGTGTTATGGAGGATTCGTTATTGATACCGAATTTATTTGGATAAATCTTGCTATCAAGATAAACGATGGGTTTATTAGATTGTTAAACAAACTTGAAAGAATCAGAATCAAATTTAATAAAACTAACTTTGCTAATATAATGTACTTCGAACGATTTCGAAGAACATGTTTGTGAAAAAAGAAGTTTGGCTTCTCCAAACGAATTAAGAATTTCAAAATAAGTTTATAATTTTATTCTATTTTTATATAATAAAGAATAATTACTGCATATTATTTTAAGCAAAATATCTTAAATTATTTTTTCTTACATTTTTTGATCGTTGGACTTCCTATAAAAAGTTCCTTCATCATTGAAAGTGATTCAAGGAAACACATTCGCTAAATGTGTTTGTCTCTCTAGAATAACAATTCCTCAGTCTGTAACATCGATTGAAGAGAACGCATTCAGCCAATGTATCAGACTTGAATTTGTCAACGCTTCTTCTTCTTCAGTTGTTTCTTTAGGAAACTCGGCTTTCAACGGATGTGTTAATTTGAAGGAAATCAATCTTCCGAAATCATTGAAAACGATTGGATGTTATGTTTTCTTCAAGTGTTTGAAACTGGAAAAAGTTAATCTGCCGAATTCGATCAATTTCATCGGTGAAGGATCTTTCAATAAGTGCGAATCGCTGAAAGAATTGAATATTCCTTCTGAACTTTTGTCGATCGAAAGATCAGTTTTCAGAGGATGCAATTTGAGACGAGTGGAAATTCCGAAGTCAGTGACAATTGTCAAAGATAATGCTTTCAGAGATTGCAAGTCATTGAAAGAAGTAATTATCAATCCTTCTTTCACAGTGATTGGGAAAAATGTTTTTCCTGCAGGCGTTAAGATAACAAAAAATGAAGTTTTTTAAATGATTTATTTTTATTTATTTATTTGTGCAGATACTATTTTAATATTAAATTTATATATAATATATTTTTTCAAAATATGTATTGAAGATAATTTATTTAAAAAATTTAATCAAATCATCATCTGATATGTAATGATGCTTCATAGCTTCCTCATCATGTCTCTCATTTCTGATGTATATTTCAAGATTACTCAATTCTTCTTTGAAATTTTTCACTCTGATTTCTAACTTTTTGTTTGTTATCATAATTATAATTACATAACATATAATATTGATGAAAAAAATGGATTTATTTTCTAATATCAAAAAAAAAAAAAAATCAAACAAAAAAAGTGTTGGAGGATTTTCTATAGAATCAGTGTTAAAATCATTATATTATGACGAGAGATAGATTGCTTTCTATGTTTTTTTAGAACGAATAAATAAAAGTGTATTTTTTCCAATCTATCAAAATTTCTTTGTTTTGTAAAAACTTTTTCAATGTATATTTATTTCATTAAAATATTAGCATATTTATACATTCTTTCCAAAATATGAATTGGGAGAAGACAGAAGAACTATTTAAAAAAGGTTTGCTCATCGATGAATTAAAAAAAATCGATAGTTCTAAAATTGAAATTCAATATCCTTCAACCAATTTTGAAAAAATTTATCAACAAATTTTAAATTATAAAAAAACAAACACAGCAAATTTGATAATTTCAGTATTTATAACAAAATTTGATACAAATAAAACAGATTTCAGTGCAAAAGAGATTAACGTCGTCATTTTTGATTCATCTGTTACTTCAATTGGAAACGATGCTTTCAGAGGATTTTCATCAATAACAGAAATAACAATTCCCAATTCTTTGGTTTCAATTGGATCTTGGTCTTTTGAAAAGTGTTCATCATTGTCTAAAATCACAATCCCTTCATCCGTAACTTCAATCGGAAGGGGTGCATTCAGCGGATGTTCATCATTAGTGAAAATAACAATTCAGTCTTCACTAACTTCAATTGAGAGTGATACTTTCAAAGGATGCTCATCGTTAAAAGAAATAACACTTCCTTCTTCGGTGACATCAATTGGATCGAATGCTTTTGAAGGATGCTCATCGTTAGAACATATTCAAATTCAGTCAGTATCATTGATATACAATTGTGCTTTTAAGGGTTGTACAGCACTCAATGAAATAACAATTCCTTCAGTAACTATGATTGGAAATTATGCATTCGAAGGATGTTCATCACTGGCAGATATCACAGTGCCTTCTTCGAGTTTTTTGGTTGGAATTGACGTTTTTAATGAATGCCCGTTAATTCCAGAAGCTGTGTGCAAAAAAATAAAAGATCAAATTGAGAATGACAAACTAGCAACAATCACACTCCCGGTCTACCTCCAAAAAATTCCTAACAAAGCATTTGAAGATTGCAGTTCAATAAAGGAAATTAATATTTCATCTTCTGTAACATCAATTGGAGATTATGCTTTCTTGAGATGTTCATCACTGACAAGTATCACAATTCCATCTTCTGTAACATCCATTGGAAATGGTGCTTTCGGCGAATGTTCATCACTGACAAGTATCACAATTCCATCCTCTGTAACATCCTTTGGAAATTGTCCTTTCCTTGGATGTTCATCACTAAACAAGATCACAATTCTCTCATGCATCGATAAGCGCATTGAATATTTTGAAGATCAATTTTTAATTTATAAAAGTGATTCATCGAGTGATACATATGATACTCTTTTGTGGTCCAAGCCAACAGCAAATTCATTGGTAATTCCATCATTCATCAAGATAATTGCAGATTGTGCTTGCTCCGGATGTTCATCATTGAGAAGTATCACAATTCCATCCTCTGTAACATCCATTGGAAATGGTGCTTTCGGCGAATGTTCATCACTGACAAGTATCACAATTCCATCCTCAGTAACATCCATTGGATATGCTACTTTCTTGAGATGTTCATCATTGACAAGTATCACAATTCCATCCTCTGTAACATCCATTGGATATTCTGCTTTCGCTTTGTGTTCGTCGCTGGCGGGTATCACAATTCCATCCTCTATAACATCCATTGGAGATCATTTTTTCCAAGAATGTTCATCACTGACAAATGTCACAATTCCATCCTCTGTAACATCCATTGGAGATTGGGCTTTCAGAAAATGTTCATCACTGACAAATGTCACAATTCCATCCTCTGTAACATCCATTGGAGAGGCCGTTTTCTGTGAATGTTCATCACTGATAAGTATCACAATTCCACCTTCTGTAACATCCATTGGAAATGGTGCTTTCGGTTTATGTTCATCACTGACAAGCGTCTCAATTCCATCCTCCATAACATCAATTGGAATTTTTGCTTTCTCTGGATGTTCGTCACTAACAAGTATCACAATTCCATCCTCTCTAACATCCATTGGATATGGAGTTTTGAGTGATTGTTCATCACTGACAAGTATCACAATTCCATCACGATTAGATGCAAATATTCTTGGAATTGATTCCAGTGTTCGAGTAAATCGAATTTAGTTTTAATATAAATAAACTTCATAAAGAAATTATTTAATAAAATTAATTTTATTAATTAATTAAGGGAAATTATATATTTCAATTATTTAATATGCAAGATCAAAAATAAAATTGTGGTCTCTATCCAAAATTTAATGAATATGTTCAGAATGCGATGAATTATAGTGAAAAATAACATTAGAAATGAGGAACATGATGATGAAGCTATGAAGCATCATTACATATCAGATGATGATTTGATTAAATTTTATAAATTAATTATCTTCAATATAATTTTTCTGAATATGTATTGAAGATAATTTATTTAGAAATATTTTGTTACAATATTAAAATAGTATCTGCATAAATAAATAAATATAGGGGGTGGAAAAAGTCTTTGCGTCTACCTTTTTTATGCTATTATTAGTTACTAAATAAAAAAACAAATATATAAATATGTTGATAATTAGATGAACTTTTAAATGTAATATTTGTGATAAAAAATTATTTATTGAAACACTTCAATCACTCATTTGAAAAAAAGACGTTAACACAAATACGTTAAGCATTTTTAATGGATATAGAAATCAGATGTGTTATACATTTCCTCTGGTTGAAAGGAAACACAAATAAAGAAATATATGAATCTATAATAGAAGCATATGGTGAAAATTCTATTTCACTCAGAACTGTTCAAGATCGGACACAAAAGTGCAAACAAGGTGACTATTCAATTTTTGACTTACCGAGATCCGGAAGACCTCCAAAAGATGAACTCGTTCAGAAAATTAAAGATATACTTCAAGAAGATCCTTATCTCAGTACAAAAAAAATATCTAAAAAGGTTGGAGCTGATTCTAAAACCGTTAAGAAGATTTTAACCATAAATCTTTCAATGAGTAAGGTCAATTTTAAATGGGTTCCATATCAACCTACTCCAGAAATAAAGGCAAAACGAGTTGAAATAGCTCAGAAATTATATAATTTCCTTTCCAACTCAAATGAACGCAAGTTGAACAAAGTTTTGACTCAGGATGAATCATGGTTTTATCTCGTCAATCAAAGAAATTCCATGTGGCTTGAAAATGGAAGGCCTCGTCCGTTTAAAGTTAAGCAAACAATTGGAGCAAAAAAATTAATGGTGTCTTTTATTTGGGGTAGAACAGGTTTCAAAGGAATTACAATGTTACCTATTGGACAAAAATTTAATAAAGCTTTCTTTTCTGAAAATGTACTAGGAGATTTGGCCAAATCAATAAACACAAAAGGATATTTTTTACATTTAGATAACGCCAGACCACACTTAACACATGAAAAATACGATGAATTGGGCATCATTAGATTAGATCATCCGGCTTACTCGCCGGATCTGGCTCCATCAGATTTTTTTCTGTTTGGATATTTAAAAAAACTGTTAGAAGGTCAAATATTTGACAATGAAAACGAACTTTTTGAAAAGATCAAAGAATTGTCAAATAAAATTCCAACAGATGTTCTCAAATCTGTGTATGATGAATGGATCAAAAGGCTTTTAATTGTAATTGAAAGAGAAGGTGATTATATATATTAAACAATATTTAATTTAATGATATCTTATTTTTTATATATAAAAAAAAGCAGACGCAAGGACTTTTTCCACCCCCTATAAATAAATAAAAATAAATCATTTATAAAACTTCATTTTTTGTTATCTTAGCGCCTGCAAGAAAAACATTTTTCCCAATCACTGTGAAAGAAGGATTGATAATTACTTCTTTCAATGACTTGCAATCTCTGAAAACTGATCTTTCGATCGACAAAAGTTCAGAAGGAATATTCAATTCTTTCAGCGATTCGCACTTATTGAAAGATCCTTCACCGATGAAATTGATCGAATTCGGCAGATTAACTTTTTCCAGTTTCAAACACTTGAAGAAAACATAACATCCAATCGTTTTCAATGATTTTGGAAGATTGATTTCCTTCAAATTAACACATCCGTTGAAAGCCGAGTTTCCTAAAGAAACAACTGAAGAAGAAGAAGCGTTGACAAATTCAAGTCTGATACATTGGCTGAATGCGTTCTCTTCAATCGATGTTACAGACTGAGGAATTGTTATTCTAGAGAGACAAACACATTTAGCGAATGTGTTTCCTTGAATCACTTTCAATGATGGAGAAATTGTCTCTTCTGTCAGATAAATGCATCCAATGAAAGCACAGTTTTGGATTTCAGTAACTGATGATGGAATATTTATTTTTTGAAGAAAACTTTCACCAAACGCATTTAATCCAATCGACGTGACTGATGAAGGAATTACTATTTCTTGTAATGAGATGCATTTAAAGAATGAATTGTATTCAATGGATGTGACTGAATCAGGAATTTCAAAATAATGCAATATACTGTAATTCATGAATAAATTTGCAGGGATTCTTTTTATCTTGTTCATTATTTTGAGTGTTTTTACAACTTCAAAAACACGATTTCCAACAGTTTCTAAAGATGGTGGAAGTTGTATTTGCATTGATTCTGCACATCCATAAAATGCTTCATCTTCGATTTTAATAACTGATGAAGGAAGTTTTATATTTTCTAATTTATAACATTTTTTAAATAATCCTTTTGGAATTACTTTGGTTGGTCCTATAATTTCAACCGATTCAACACCTTCAAAAATAGTTTCTCCAATTTCCATATTAGATAAGTCAGGAAATATTATTTTTCGCAAAGAAGAACATTCAGAAAAAGCTCTACTTTGTATCTTAGTTACTGATGGCGGAATTTCAATGCTATTTAATGATTTGCACATAGTAAATAATCCCTCTTCAATCTCCTGTAATGTTGATGGAAAATTAATTCTACGCAATTTGATTAAGCAAGAGAATGTAAATCTTTTGATGTATTTTATTGGAGCTGAAATCGTTATTTCTTCATTTATGGATTGTTGGAACATTTTGGATTGAATTGTGTCAATATCTCCCGCAATTTCAAGTGATGGAATTCTAAGTGCAGAGGAACCATAAGTAATATCTGAAAAGAAAATTAATTTCTTTACGTAGAAAATTTTTAAGTATTATTCCACCTAATAACAAGCTATCACCTACATTCTATTCTGATTATATGACGATGAAATAATGCTAAATAAAAAATAAACTTATTATAAAATTATGTATTTTGAATTGAGTAATAAAGTCAGGTAAATTGAAAATCCGGGCAAGTCCGGTAAAATTAAATTGATAAAAAATCGAAACAGTCACGTAAATGATCATAATCTGCAGCCTTTTAAGTAATAAATCAAAGAAATCTTAAATATTGAGCATATTTCCTGAAAATATAATAAAATATTAAGATATATATGATGAAATTGTTTTTCATTAATTTTTTTAACAAATTAATTATTATTTTCTACATATTTTATATAATATAATATTGCTTATTTATAAGATTTATATTTTGTTAATTCAGAGATAAGTGTAAATGTTTTTTTTTTTATTCTATTCAATTTTTACCTATTCAATTTTTAGGAAATTAATGCGCTCCGAAATAAATATTTTAAATTTTTCTTTATATGATTAAAATTATTTTTTCGTTGTCGGTGGAAAATTAATGATTTTTTATATAGAATATATGTTATGAAAACTAAGCAGTAAAATCCACTAGAAATCATTTTTCATCTATATAGGTGAGTTGACCTACCTTTTTTGGTATATAAAAATTTTTTTCATTCAAAAAACTCAACTTTTGTATAAATTAAGAATATTTATTCTTGATTAAAGTAGTATTTAAAAGTGGTTGTTTTGGTACTTTTTTTGATTCATCTTTTAATGTTTTTTTTTTAATGGATCTATTAAACGATTACAATATATGAGATTATATTCAAGATCAGTTATCTCATCATAAAGTAAATCTTTTCAAAAAACAGTATTCAATATCCTATACTGATCAAAAGTGATTGGCTTAAAATAATCTTGTTTAAATAATTCTCTTATAAAATTTGAAGATAATATGTATGGTACAACCTTTTCTCCAATGATTTACAAGCCATTCTTTATCATATTTATCATCATCACACTCATTCAAAAGTTTAACATAATATGTACAGAATTTTGTCACCTCTTCAATGAAATAATGCTTCTGAAATATGTTAAAGTGATGAGTCCTTGATAGCTCAGCTTCATCAACACCCATCAAATATTTATGTTTACCTTCACTAGTTGATCTTCTGTTTTCTTTTTATTTTTACCACTAACATCTTCATCAATGTATATCATATTGATATGTATACCGAATTCTATGCACTGTTCATTAATTGAACTCTGAGATAAGTAAAAACATCTTGTCTGCTCCAAACCACATACAAGACAACAATCATCTAATTCTTTTCTCTGCTTACCTTTATTATTCACCAATGAATCA
The DNA here is from genome assembly GCA_039105265.1 of Tritrichomonas musculus. Classification (NCBI taxonomy): domain Eukaryota; phylum Parabasalia; order Tritrichomonadida; family Tritrichomonadidae; genus Tritrichomonas; species Tritrichomonas musculus. The sequence continues at coordinate 2,654,585 of JAPFFF010000016.1, read as the reverse complement.
AATATTTGTATTTTCTTAAGATATTAAAATGAACCACCTCCAAGTAGAGAGTGATTGCCATGATTTCTGGACAAGTCCATAAATCCCGACAACATTATTAATGAGATCTCTTAACACACTCAGGAATCGTTTTTTCCCTATTTCTCACATATAACATCGCTATTATTAAAATACTTTCACTCAATATTCATTTCAATTATTTTTTTATTACAAAAGACTAGAGATAACTACTATGAAAACATCAGTGATTTCGATGGTATTGAACCTGTGGCGAATACAATGCCTAGGGATATTAAAAGATTGATATCACATTGCAATCACAATTATTATGATAGATACTACTTCTTCAGTCCAAGCGAGAAACAATTCTATAAATACTTCGTTAAAGGAGGATATGCTATCAATTTAATAAGAAATCTGTTGAATATATTTTTATTCCTGATGAAGGTTTCGATGGATCTTTAAATATTTGCAACACTGTTTATGTATCTGATAACATGAAATCACTAGTTCTACCATCAATGAGATCAAAATAAAATAAATTTATTTTTACCTCCAACAGCATTATTTAATTTATATCTCCAACATGTTATAAAATATACTAAAATAGTGAATCGATATGAACTGAAGTGATTGTTGATATTTTATTAAAATGTTTTTGTGAAATTAAGTTTTTAAAAAATGTTGAATTTTGAATAAAAATACCCTTTTCCCACATAATTTCGCACAAGGGTAATTTTAAAAGAATAAAAGGGTAATTTTTTTAAAACCTAGTTTATAATTAGCATAAATGTATAATAGTATTTGGATTTTAAATTCAATATAAAGAGATTGTGCATTGAAATTTAATGAATGAAGACATAATTAAATATCACGAAAATCGAGGTTAACGAATTTCGATGAAAATTTGTACAATCATTCTTTAATAAGGATATATAAACATATTTCGTTTATATTTCACGATCTCAAGAACTTCCCCAAATAAATCATTTTCTTGAAATATTATAAAAATAAACGTACTTTTTCTATATAAATTACCCTTTTATAAAATTACCCTTGTGCGAAATTATGTGGGAGAATAGGCTTGTTAAGTCTCGATTTTCGATATCGATAATTGATCCATTTTTCTGATATCAATATCAAATCAAAAATTTTATCTCTGATATCATTAATGAATAAAAATAAAAGATCTATTATCAATATTGAAAATTTTTTAACGTATTAAAATTTTGTAAACTTTTTTAACTGATTATTTCACATATCCGTTATAAAATTTAATAAAATCTGATTCTTTTACATAATAAATTAAAATATATTTATTTTATGCCATTAACATACTATTTTTAATGGTTTTTTCAGGTATTAATTTCGATTAATCAAGATTCGATATCAAAAGCATATTTTTTTTGTATCACATTTCATACTTGATAATCGAATTCATCAATAAAAAGTTCTAATCGATAGCATTTTATTATCGATTATCTGAGTTAAAAAAAGTGCCAAACCTGATAATTGATATCAGAATAACAAGCCTATGGGAGAAGGGTATCAACATTTTCAGAAAAAAAAATTGCATGATTTTTAATATATATATATATATATATATATATATATATATATATATATATCAATATTAAACAGAAAGATCAAACTGATATTAAAACTGTAGATTTATGCTTCAATTTAAAAATTATATTTTATTATTACTAAAATAAGATAAAGTATAGGGGATACAACGATAGGAAATTTTCTGAAAATTCATTCAAATTTTTTTGTTACTATACTATTTTTTAAAAAATATGATAAATTAAATATGGACTTATAAATAAAAATGAATTATGGGCTGGTTTTGGAAAATATCTGTCAGAAGTCGAGATATCACTTTCATTTTTTCTGAGACTTCTGACAGATATTTTTGATTATATTTTATACTACCGTAATGACATTAATATATTTCAAAATGCTAATTATGATTTTACAAACGCAATAAATAGAGTAATTTATATATCATCTTGATGTATAGGTAATTTGATATATAATTTTGAAGAATGTTATAAATTAGGTTTATTTATAATTATAAAATAATATTAATATGAAATATGAAATAAAATGGCATTTTAATTTTGGATATATTAGTAAAATATTAAGATGTACAAATACTTTTATTAAAATCATTTTGAATATATAAAAAATATGTTTATAAAAAAAGGATTTTTTCGAAACAGTTTTGAAAATTATGTCAATATATTGACTAAATATTTTGAATATGTTAAACATATTTTATTAATATTGGGTAAAATAATCATATTCGTCTTAAATATTCAAATATAAATGTATTTGTGTAGAAAAAAATTTTCAATAATAAACTATCAATATTTTTCAATATCTATAATATTTTACCTATTAATTTTGAAAATAAATATTAGAACTAGGATCTTTTACTTATTAATTTTGAAATTAATCTTATCTGGAATTCTTTGAAAGCTTGTAGAGATCATTTGCAGCTGTGTAAATATCATCAAAAGGTTTAGTTATGTCATCTACTGCATTGAAAAATTCTTTGGCTTCTCGAGGGATGATTTTTTTTTTAACTTCGTTTTCGACAGCATGCCTGACTTCTTTTGGTATTGCATTTCGAATTTCTTTTGGGATTGCCTTCTTAACGTGATTTTCGGCTCTTTTAAATGCTTTCTTTAACCAACCCATCTATAGAAATGAAGTGAATCAAAGCATAAATTCAACTTATCAATTTTTCAATAGTTTTTCCAATTAAAAAAATCATTTCTAGAAAATGTGACATTTATAATAAAAAAAGTTAAACTTAGTTAAATTCTTTAATTTATATAAATTAATCAATTAAAATGCAATTGATGATTTTTCTGAAATTCAAGATTTTATAAATTTGTCGCAAATCAAACTTTTTCAGTGAAATTTTTTTTATAATCATTTCCAGAAAACTTGAATTTTTTTTTTTTTTTTTTTTAAAAAAAGAAAATTTGTTTAAATTCATCACTAAAAATAAATTAAGCAATTAAGATAAAAATGATGATTTACCTGAAATTCAAGATTTTTAAAATTTGTCTCAAATCAAACTTTTTCAGATAAAATTTTCACAATTTTCAAAAACACTTTTAATCTGAATTTTACCTTATTAAAAAAATATTATGATGCCTAAAAGAACATTCATCTAATAATTAATCGGATCAACTAAAGTATAGTTAGTCTTTTCTGAATGATTTCCACTTTTTGAAAGTTCTTCAGAAAAGACTAACTATATTTGAGTTGATCCAATTAAGTAGTATACGTTTGCGGTGATTTCAGCCCTTCGGTCTTAAATCCCCTCAAACACCCCTAATTTTGGCACTTTTTTGGTCTCCAACTACCCAATTTTAGCCCTTTTTTGACCTCCAGAGTGTTGTCAGAAAATCCCCTATCACTATAGGGCACTTCCCATAGCGTCTTTTTGGGTCAAAAAGTATCAATTATTGCCTCTTTATTGCCTCAAAAAGATGTTTGTCATACCCACTAATAAATGCGTGATTTCTGACCTAACGAGTTGTTTCAACTTTTTTGAAACAAATAATTTTTTGAAATTTTCACATTTATGATAAGTGGTATAAATTTTTTATATTTTTTATTTTTTATCTTCATTGCAAAAATGAGACTCTCCGAAGCTACTCCCGAAAAATTACAAGAACTCTTTGAATTGATAATAAACGAGAAACTACAACACGAATTTTCATACTATTGGAACTCACAAGAAGAATTCTATTATGACATCCGAGAATGTGCTAAGTATGAAGGGTATGATGGAGATTTAGACAACTATGATGCTATGTACTGGTATTTTAAAGGCAAGAACAATAAGCAAAGCTTAGTTGACAGTGTCAACACACCCGCGCAACAACCCAAACAAGAAGAACAAAAACAAGCTGAAAAACCAACCAAAACGGAGAATAAATCCCAACAACAAATCGTGAATCAAATAATGGAAAAATTAGAATACTCTCCTAAAAAATGGCAAATCGACTTTGAGAGATTAGATAAGGACGGCAGACTCTTATTGCTTCCCAAATTGAAAGAATTCTTTGAAGAATATATAGATTCTTTGCCCATTATCACCAAGTACAAACTCGCTTTCAAAATCAAAAATCAATGGCATTCCTATCAATTGACGCCTGAAATATACAACAAATTAATGGAAAATCTAACAGAAAAACACTTCATATTCGATATAGAGAATGTTGTACCAGAATATTTTTATGAGAATGGAGCCGAAAAAATACCCGAATGGAGCCTCTTTGAAGCAGTTCGCTTTAGTGAATTTCAGAATATTAAGGCAAAAAATGACGTAGGCGGAAGTTTCTTTCAATATTTAGTACGTGAAAACTGCCCATCAAATGTTTCAAAATATCTCAAGAAATTACAGATTTTCACTTCTCTCGTGGACAAAAAAGGCAAACAAAGAAAGGAATTGGACGATTGCTGTTTCATTTACGCCCTTCAACAAACAGGATGCTACGATGATGATACACTAAACAAAATGCGCCTAAGAATTAATTCAAGATATCTCTCCCAAAAAGCTCTAAACGAACTATGTACTGAGTTCAATATTCACGTCAAATTATCGTTTATCAACGAAGATGCCAATGGAAAAAATAAGAAACGTTCTGTCAGGTCCAAAAAGAATGATACAAATAAACATTATTTAGGTATAGAAAATGCCGATCCAACAAGAACTCATACAATGAACGTCTTCAATAAGCACTATTTCCTTGAGGAGAAAACACCTTTCAGCACATACTATATTAATTCGCTTTGCAAACTTGGCTCCGCCAACCACCTCAATCAATGCACAGAAGATAAATTCAATAAAGAGTACAACGTTGACCACTGGCGCCCTGCAAGACACTTCATGACATCATCAAATTTGGTTCGAACTTTAATGAAAAACAACTTCTTCGTCCCAATCACATTCGGTCAATATAAGGTCCTCAACACAGTTTTCTACAAAGAAGTAATCGACGATATTGACCTTATCGACCTCGAATATAACGAAGAACAATGCACGAAACTAATCAAAGAGGATAAAAAGAAACTACTCCAAACTGACAACAAAACATATTGGTATGCCGATTTTGAAGCAGATACATCAACAGAAATCCATAAACCTTTCCTCTGTGTCTTACAGAATAGAACAGGCCGAATCAATAAAACTTTCCGAGGAGAAGACTGCAATAAACAATTACTAGATTATTTACCAGATGACGCCGTCGTTTATTTCCACAATTTAGCGTATGATATCAGAATGCTGGCTTCTTTCGGACTCGCCAAATCCATCATCAAAGGCACAAAAACAATGAAGGCGGATATAAAATATCTCAACAAAACAATTCATCTCAAAGACTCTTTACCAATTCTTTCCTGCAAATTATCTCAATTACCCTCAATGTTTGACATTCCTGACATACAAAAAGAGATATTTCCATACAAATACTATACTCTTAATCGTCTTAAAACTAATATTGGCATAATAAACGAAGCAGGAGAAAATGAAGACAAAATATGGACCGATGAAGACTACAATTTATTCAACACTAATATCGATAAAATATCTGGATGCCGAATAGACGAAAACCATTTTGACATGTGGAAATATGCAGAATTTTACTGCCAGCAAGACGTTAATATCCTCAGAATCGGATTCAATAAACTGCGTGAAGGATTCATCAAAGACTTCAAAGTCGACCCATTTAATTTCATCAGCATATCGTCTCTCGCAAACGAAGTCTTCAATCAAAGAGTCTATTATCCTAACCAAAATCTCTATAAATTAGGTGGTCATGTGAGATATTTTTGCTCAAAGGCGATATATGGAGGTAGATGTATGACAGCTTATAACAAGAAATGGCATGTCAAGAAGAACCTTTGCGATTTTGATGCAGTATCATTATATCCTTCCGCAATGAGTAGATTATACACAGTTGAAGGAAAACCCAAAGTCATTGAACAAGACCAACTCAACTATTCTTTCCTCTCTCAACAATCAGCATACATCGTCGAAATCGAAATAACAAAAATAAAAAAGCATTATGCATTTCCGTTAATTGTTCAAAAAATAGGAGGTTTAAACAGGAATAACGACTATTTGTCCGAAAATCAAACCCTCAAAATAGTTGTTGACAATATTACTTTGGAGGACTTTATTGAGTTTCAGCAAATAGAATTCAATATACTGAGAGGATATTACTGGGACGGAAAGAAAGATTATCGCATTCAAGATTGTATCAGAGAGATATTCAATAAACGACTCGAATATAAGAAACAGAAGAATCCGCTCCAAAATCTCTACAAACTCATCATGAATTCCTGCTACGGCAAAACAATTGAGAGACCAGTAGATAAAGACTACAAATATCTTCACGAAGGAGATGAACTCGATAAATATTGGGCAAAAAACTATAACAAAATTGTCGAAGATATTCAGTTAAACAACTCAAATATTCACGCCATAAAGACCCTCAAACAAATAGATAATCACTTCAATTTCTCCCTATTAGGCATCCAAGTTCTGTCCATGTCCAAAAGAATAATGAACGAAGTTATGTGTCTTGCTTTCGACATAGGATGTCATATTTATTACCAAGATACTGATAGTATGCATATAGAATCTGCCGATTTACCGAAACTCGAAAAGGCCTTCCGCGAGAAATATAACCGTGAACTTATCGGGAAAAATTTAGGACAATTCCATTCAGATTTCCCAGAAATAAACGGCCACAATGAGATGCCTGAATCTATTGAATCATTCTTCTTGATGAAGAAAATGTATGTAGATAAACTGCAAGATTCTACTGGAGATATTGACTATATGATACGAGGCAAGGGACTAACTCAGAATTCTATCAAATATAAATTCAATGAAGAGTTTCAAGGAGATGTAATGAAGCTTTATGAAACACTCTTCAACGGCAATTCAATCACATTCGACCTAACGAAAGGACAACCATGCTTCGAAATGAATAAAAATATGACTGTATCGACAAGAAAAAAATTCGAGAGATGTATCAAAACAGACTATGCTGAAGGAGATATTACCCAATATTTCACAAGTCTATAAGCATAGCTTACTTGCCTCAGGCAATCTTAAAGCGCGGTACTAATTGTCTCGTATTTTTTTGGTCCGTTACCTCATACAAACCATTCTTGAACCCAACAACTCTATACTTTCCTGGCTGTACATTTGACCTTCTCTTCATCATTCCATCCTTTTCGTTATACAATTTTACCGACATTCCTTTTGGCAAATAGAATCCTTTACTCGTCATTATGTCATAATTCTCTTTACAAATATTCATCACAATCAACGATTCCAGTTCTTTATCTTCTTGAACCATCCTCGGAGACACGGCTCCATAGGAGACTCCAGCAAGACTGGCACTTTTTCCGGCATATTTTGAGAGCGTTTTATGAGGAGCGTTATTATATTGCCTCACTAATTCTTCCATTATCGATGGAGTAATTATCCCAATTCCCATATTGTAAGCCATATCTCTCAGTGTCCTGATGACTCTATCTATCAGTCCCAAAGAACTGTGCATCGGGTCTGTTTTTACCTGTTTTTGCTCCTTTTTCATGAAGTCTGGATAGTTTCCCATTCTCATTCTTGGTGCAGTTTGCCATTCTATTCCATGTGTCCTATAGTATTCTTGTGCCTTTCTTGAGTTAAAAGAACCCTCTCCATCAAACGTCAAGCTCTTTATTACAACGCCAGATTGCAGCAATTTATCGAGGGTTTTCAAGTAAGTATCTGCTGATTTATCATATTTCGCGAATTTCTGATGCTTTTCTTCGACTTTCTCATCACCAAACAATATCTGATTTACCAACTCAACATACAAATATCTTGTATTGACATTTATCATGACCAAATAACATAATTTATCAACAAACATCAAATCAATAATATAAGAATTTCTTGATGAAACTTTATGGAGCTGATACATCTTCGCGTTCTTTTTCAGCGGAAAGTATGATGTGTTCTCAGCTATTTTGACCTGTCTGTCTGGAAACAAATTCTTCAAAGCTCTTATTTTACTCTCTGTTTTGAACCCAATAATATTTTGCTCCTGAGGAATTTCATAGGTTGAATATGTCGTTGGCTGGAAATAAAATTTATTGACGTATCTATTGTATCTCTCCTCTTCGGATAATCTACTCTCTCCCCAATTACTACTGACTCTATTAAATTCCTCTTTATCTAGTAGTCTCTCATGATTATAAACAACAAATTCATTCAATTTGTCCATAAAACTGTCTCTAAAAATAGGTCTTTTAGGTCTTTGTCTCTTTTCCCATTCCTCTACAAATTCGTCATAAATTTGTTGTATATCATCATCTTGAATCACAATTCTCGTATAAACTCTGGACGTATCTTCAAAGAGATATATGTGTTTATTCCCTCCATTTTGCTGAATAAAATCTCTGACTGCACCAAATTGTGGCTTGTTTTTGTTGGTCAATTTTTGTCTGAACAATTCTTCTTTGGCTCTTTCGCAAGCATCTTTATATCTGAATTCATTGACTCTTTTGATGCCTTCTTTTAGTTGTTCTATCCTTGCAAAAAGCAATCTATCGATTCTGTCTTGGTTGATGCTCAAGAAATTATTTATGTGTTGAATATCTGTTTGAGTAAAAATATGGTTATAAGTAAATTTTCTCCCATGATTGAAGCAATAAGAAGTATCGTCTGTATAGTCCAAAAAGTCGTCCAAAGAGTCTATTTTCTGATTTCCTAGCCAGTCCATTATCCTCTCAGCTTTATAATTTACTTTTTGTTGAGGGTCAGAAAGGCATCTACAAAATATCCGGATTTTATTACTGGTATTCAGGACATCCACATCATTGCCTCTCAACAAATCGTCTATCGGCAAGTTTGTTTCCGATATGATATGATTTATTATTTTATCCGAATTATTGTAAAGCAATTTACTTGTATTCATTTTTTATTTGGTAGAAAATGTCTCAAGAACAGCCCGCTCTCCTCCCTCTCAAAAACTGGCACGGTAGAAAAACTTTCGCCACTCCTACTCTGAAACAACTCAAATCTCGTCTTCAATATTATCGAAGGATATTGAGCCAAACACCTCCCACGGACCCCAAAAAAATAGCAAAAAGAGAGAAGATTCAACGAAAATATGACAGAGATATGAAGGTAAGAAATTTGTTAAATAGAGCTGTTAGCAATCTTTACTCCTGAAAATTTTTTGTTATTCAAATAATGTCTGGAACTCTCCGACAAGCTCGTATACTGTCGTCAGAAGCAAAAAGCAAGAATAATACATCAATTTCGCAAGAACAGAATACCAATATCCAAATAACTTACGGTGATGAGAATCACCCTAGGACAAAGGATTTGTCGTATCCCAATGTCCCTCAACTTAACGCCGCAAAAACAGTCTCTCGAAGCAATTCGCTGTCTGATTTAAAGAACTACAATCAGCTTGACTCCCTCGAGCAAAAAAATAAATTTCTTGAAATGCTCGTTTCTGTCTATGAGGACAATCCACTAAAAGTGAATGCTTATCTCGTTTGTAATACCACATCTCTCATGAATATGATTAAACTCTTGACCGACGCAGATAAAGTCGAATTAGTATTAGACGAAGATATCGCCTGTAATTCCTGTTGTTCCTCCGATAAATTGATATATATTTCGAAGATTCTCATAACGAAAAACAACAAGACAGAAGACATGAAATATGCCTACAATGACATCTACTCACAGTTCATAAAATATGGCGTATCACTCAAAATATGTGTTTAAGATTTGAAAATAGCCAATATATGTTCGTTTATTTTTGCACTGACTGTTCCCACAATACTTTGTTGAATCTTCAAAGTCATTCCTAAATCTTCGTCTAAAATCCTTCCATCATATAGAATTACATCTCCTATTTGATACAAATTGGCGTCATCGACATAAAATAAATAGTCTCCGTGTGAAGCGAATTTGACGCATCCGTTTTCTGAATCTACCTCTACAATGACACCAACAAATTCCTTCCATGAACCGTCTATGATTACTGAGCAAATACAGTCTGTGGTGTCTTCTGCAGTCGAACTGACGAACATATTTTTTTGTTGGTCTCTTTTATACACATGACCTGATAAAAATACTGGTTTTCCAATCTTATAGTCCGATATTTCTTCGCCCGCTTCTATTGGGGCATAATGAGTAATGGTCGTGTTTGATTTGTGTAAATTTGTTATTTTTGTATGTAAGGTTTGGTATAATTGTAATGATAGATTTGTTGATGTACAATTACTAGATGTCTTCATTAATAATACATCCATATTATCTATATTTCCATCGTTGTCAAATAAAACACTTTCAATTAAGTCATTCTTATTGATATAATCATTTAATGAACTCTTCACTTGCTCAATAGCAAGGGCCAACTCTGTTGTCAAAGCATATTTTCCATCACATTCTGATTCCGTTAAATATTTATCGTCATTTTTGTACAAATCAGTGCTTATTTCTACTTTATCTTTATTAATCGCTATTATTTTTGAACTATTCAGGTATAACGATAATTTTGGAATATTATTTTTTAATTCATACAATATTTCGCTCTTATTTGCCAAATCTAATCCAAAATTTATAAGCGCTTGTTTTGCTGAACTTGATGAATAAATATCAAATATATTTAAGTCAGAACCTTTTATCATAACTCGTCCAGCAACTACTAACTGGTCTTTTATTGTAGTTTTATATTTTTGAGATTTATATGTGCAGTTTATCATATCAACATCTTTATATTGTATCATAAATTCTTCGGTATAAGGCGCATATCTTAATGTGACATAACTATTTTCGTTACATAATCTTATATCTGGATAATATGGATTATTCACTATTAGCGATGGAGAATTATTTGTAAAAGTAGTAGATATCGATAATGAACCATCATTATTTTTTGCCACATAACCCGATAAGTCGACAGGTTCAGGAATCTCACTTTTCACTTGGTCAATAGCACGGGTCAATTCACTTTTCTGAGCAAAATTATTTTTTACGAAATTTATATTTGGAATACAATATTCGCCATAAACTTCAGGTTCGTATGAATAACTTACAGACTCTAGGTCCACAACATAATTTCCGTTATATCTGAATGTTCCACCGTAATAGAAAAAGTATATAGAAAAAGTATTTTCGCCTTTCTTGTAATGATAATATTCCGCGTCTTCACTATCATACAAATATTCTCCTGAAATATCTTCATTATCACAAGAGCCTTTCACAAAAAGTGATGATTTCTTTAATATGTTGCATAAATCTCTATCCAAATTTGTGATATAAGTTCTTTTATCCTCATCATTTGTTGTTCCATTTACGAATTTTGTAGCGATTGATAATTCTTGAGTTATTTTCTCAGTTGATAATATATCTGTTTTTAACGCATATTTTCCATCCGCTTCTTCCTTTGAAATATATCCCGATAAATCGACTGTTTTGAGCTGTTTCATATGATTATCTATCAATTTTTTGACTGCCTTTGCTGTAATCAATTGTTTGTTAGTCAGTTCTTCACCCAACAAAATCGGTTTCTGTTCTCTTGTCATCGACATAATCCAAACAGCTGAAGGACAATTTTCTGCATATACATCTAAATACGGAACATTTATTCGAAAATCTTCATACTCTCCGTCTATTTTAATCTCCTCATTGTCATCAACTCCATAACAAAGATATCGGAAACATTTCTTGTCAAACGCCTCTATTTCTTCAATAAATTCCAGCGCAGTTCGAATCTCTCTTGGAGCAGCAAGAACATCAACGTCCCGAACTATTGCCTCCGCTCCTTCCGAAACCTCTTCACCAGCAAAACAAAATCTTTTTACCTTTGATATTCCCTCTGCCGCCAACGATAAAAGCGCCTTTGGACCGCCGACAAAATTAACTGTGGCACCAGCTATACACACAACATCTTTGATATAATTAAACCAATTTGTCTTGTTTTTCATATCGTTTAGTTGTTTTTGGAGGTTTGAATAAAGATTTTGCAGCTCAGATATTCTATTATTTGCTATATCTACTGTATTTCCCAAAGAATTTAGAACAAAAAGATGAGACTCAATATTTTCTCCAATAACGACGCCAGAAGTCTGTATATTACAGTTTGTGTATAAAGTACTGCATGCTTCAGGTCTTGGTACGACAGAATAATACCCACATCCTGCTAGAAACTCAAAAGTATTTCCTCCTTCTTTATACGAAACATCTGGTATCGGAAAAATTACTTCTTTGTCAGAGGGCATATAAAGTATCAGGCCGTAAGGAGGATTCCCAATATCTATTCGGCTATTGTAGTGGAAAGGAATATATTTATAACAATTTTCTGAAACAACTTTATAGCACGATTCTGACTCATAACTGCTATGAGAATACCCAAATTCAGAGGTATATTCTATTCCGTTTATATTTAGACTTGCCGAAAAATTGCATGACTCTTTCTTGGTACATTTCAGTAGAACACTCCAATATCCGTCTTTATCTTCGTATTTTGCCACTTCGCAATCGTTAAATGTACAAAGCCCTTTCTCAACAATGACTTCAAAAGGATTTTTGTCGGAATAATTATGTATCCAATTCCTTAGGACGTATCGATTTGTGTCGTTTTGCTCAATGAAAATTCCTTGATATGTATGTTTGAAGAACTCAGTTTCTCCTTTGATTGATTTGGAGCCAGGAATATTGTATGACAAATTATTGCCGACCCATTCATTATTTTGCTTTGTGAGTTTGAAATCTGTACCAAATACCTCATCATGGAACTCAAAAGTTTGTCCATCTAGGAGCTTGTCAAATTCTTCTGTTCCCGGAATATAGCCCCAATCAGCATAATAATATTGTTCATTTTCTGTGGTCCCGCTTGCTTTGCAAGAGTCTCCTACGGAGCCGAACGACTTCATCTCATAGAAATTCGGTAAAGGAGAAGTATAAAGTTTGAGACAATTTTCTGCATCGACATTATTACATTTGATATTTATGAGTCCAGATTCCTTGTTTGAAATATATTGCTTCACCTTTCCTGTAAAGTTTATTTTCATGAAACCAGAAGTAAAGAGGTCAAAAGGATTATCAAGAGATTCCTTACTCATATAAATTCGGGCGGATAATTCGTTTTCAATATAGGAAATTGCGTTATTTGAGTCGATTTTGGGATTCGTAAATTTGCCTGTTTTTGTGTCTATTTTTGCTTCCCCAAACGTTGAACAGTTTATTGTAAAAACATTTCCTGAATAGTCAGATGGAATATCTATTTTGATTTCCAATATATTGTATTCGTCATTTTCTTTTTTCGACAAGGAGTTTAAATCAAGGGAATAGGCGTCAAGACCATCTTCATATGATAATTCATTAACTGAGCCAGGGGACATTTCCAAAGAAGTTATTCGTTCTTCATGATCGTTTATATCACTCGATATAACGCTCAGAGCTTGCGCATGATTAATGAGCTGAGATTTCAGAGAGATTCCTCCCAAATTTATATCTCCTCCAACGGTCAAATCTTGTTCGATATCAGCTGTTTCGGCGCTTATTTCATCACAGTTTATTGAGGAAGGATTCTTTGAACCACCTATAAACGCACCATCTAAAGCGTTCTGTTTAGTCAGTATTGCAGTCATTTTATAATAAATAAATGCCCAAGACATACTTCATTACCAAGAAATACAACAATATTTTGCCCTCAGAATTCACAAATTCATTGAATAAACGATATATTTCCTTCCAATATTGTCGAGCTACCTGTAATGGATATCTGGACGGAGAAACAGAAATGCACGCTTCATTTATTCAAAGAGATGAGTACGAAGATTCTCTTGTCTGGTACGCTAATTTGACTCCTCCAGACGATAATAGGAAATACGAATTTGTTGGGACAAGAAGAGAGTTTAGGATATGGTTTACAGACGCAGAAGGGAATGAAATAAAGCCTGATAACTTCACTGTTTTCTTGAAGTTAGAGTATTGATACAAAAAAATATTTTTTTACTGTTTTTTTACTCGTAGCCTTGTGGTACTGAATTAGGATAATATTCGACTCCATTAACGCTCCAAGTGAAATATGTATCAGAACAGATCCAGGCTTCCGGACTGGGAGGATGCATATTGGGATATTCTGGGTCGGGAATAAAGTATGTGTCATCATCGCCACGATACATTGGCTGACCTCTGAACGTAACGGTTATTGAAGTACTTCCTGTGTCTATTCCGTCAAATACATAGCCTGCATTACTCCTTTCAAGTTGGAAGTTTATACCAAAAGATGTTCCGTCTGAGCGGCAATTTGTATATCTTTTTCCTGTTGCTGGGTCGTTTAATGGCTGTGTGAAAGAGTCTTCAAATTCTTGTGTGGCTTCTAAGGCTCCATCTAGTTCGTTTGCGATAAGCTGATGTTGATAAAATCTTGCAGCACAAGTATTGGCAAATTCTGTGTCTGGGTATGTTCTTTTATTGACTACAAGCTGGACATTTTGATACATAATATTGTCGAAACAAGTAATGTCAGCAGGAGATTTTGGAAACATCATTGTGATATTTGTCGCATTTCTCAATGGAATTGACTTACTGATTTCGAGACCGTTTACTTTGGCAGTTCCTTCGAATATTTCTCTTGTAAGTTCCTGAGATGGAATCAATAAAGGAGTTTGTAATTCTCTGACAAGTCCTTGATAAACATCTTGTTTGAGGCCAAAACCTGCCAAATTTGAACGACCCAATTGAATAGTTCCTCCAAGGACATCCAAAGTAATTTTCTCTGTTTTGAGATTAATATTGTCCGATTTTGTTGTGGCAAGTAAGGCGCCTTTCAATTCACTTTTGATAATTTTGACAGTATCTCCTGGATCCAATGGTTTGTCTGGATTAGCTGCTGCGATTAATTCTGCAAATTCTCTTTTATTGACATCATCTCTTGAAACTCCATATTTTGTAAATTCTTCGTCAGTATATCCGAAATTGATTATTGGATGTTCCAAAACATCGTCATCATATACATTTGCGCCTTTGTATCTTTGGTACTCGATATGAAGTTTTTGGGAAGGAGTTGGTTTGGCAGAATAATGAGACACTATGACAGACGGACGGCCTATTTGAGTGAATTTTCTTGAGATTGGGATGACAGCAGGCATTTCTTCGGCAATTTCTTTGTCTTCCAAAAATTGTAGAGTTTCCTTAACGATATTTGGATTGATTTGTGCCCAGACAAGAGCGCGTAAAGATGTTTTGACCTCTTCTTCTATCTCTCCGCAAATTGCGTTTGGATATAACTGCCATGCCTGAAGAGCCAGTTGGTCGACAAATGGGATGGTTAATTCAATGGTAAATTTATGTGGTTGTCCATCAGCAATATCCTTTAAATCGACATAACAACCGCAAACAGATGGGGAGAATTGACTGACATTTTCCCAAGTAGAATGAGAATATTTTGATGTTGCTTTTGCATCACGAGGTTTGATGGAGTTATAGGCAAAAGATTCTCTTTGGAGTTCGTCTTGTCGATATGCGCCTAAGAGTTTATCATTTATCCAGAAGCGACAATCTTCATAAAATTCTACAGCATTCTTGAATCCGACAAATATTTTCATCAATCCATTTGTGTCTGCAGATACGTCAATGGGCTGGGACAATTTAATGATGAAATCAAGGAGAATTGTGGTAAAAGACTTTTCAATTTGGGTGATTGTATGGCCGGAATGAGATAATTTGATACGTGTTTTTGTGCCGACTGGGAGTGGGGCGTCTTTGTCTTTGAACTCCTCCATGACGAAAGAAAATGTATTATCTCCTCCGTTTCTTTGAATGAGATTTCGTAATTTTGACTGGAAAAATGAGAGAACATCGCCTTCATCATTTCCTAAATTTTTGGTCTGTGCGTTGTAGTAGGTCATTTGATTTAATATAAAAATGACAATAAAGGAGTTGTAAAGTTTGTTATATGAACATTTTACTTAAAAGGAAATGGCATTCGGAAGTTGGTTTAAAAACATCATTAACGGAGCAAAAAATGTAATCGGAAAAGCATTACCGGTACTGAAAAAAGGTGCTGAAATTGTGTCAAAAGTCGCTCCAGTACTAGGCGGGGCGATAGGCGGACCTGTAGGAAATGTAATCAATAAAATAGGCGATTATGCAGGAAAATTTGCTGGGAATAAGTCTTTGGGAGTAAATGGCGCAGGTATAAGACAGACAAATAATAGTTGGTCTCAGCCTATTAGCGGGCCTGTAACTAATCCAGGAAGATTTGATATTCCTTTGTTGAAGTAAGATGAATTTTATTTGTGTTTATTGAAAAGGAAATGAACGACATCAAAGTAATCGAGCCTATCTCAAAGCATACAAAAGAGTTTGATACAGTTGATGAATTCAATTTATACTATAACAAGAATAAAGAAGAGATGGATAAACTTACGACGCATAAACTCAATAAATTATATCTCATAAAAGGGTATCGAATAACGAGAATCAAGAATGTGTTGAGCCTCAAAAAAATGAAGCAAAATTCACAATCTGATATTGACAACGAGCTAGATGAACTAAAAAAAGAGATACTGCAAATGAAAGAAACAATAAATAACATCATACATTTCTTAAATCCTCAGATGGAAATAGAAGTTTCTCCCCCTTCTGATACCTGAACAATTAGACAGGAATGAGAATCTGGATTGTAATTTTTTTCTTCAGACAATTGCCTATACAAATTGTAGAACTCCTCAAAGTCCAAATTACTTGCTGATTGGGAATAAATATAGTGTAGTTGTTGACGGTTGAAGCAAGGGAAAACGAACAAAGTTGTAATCTCATTTTTGATATGTGGTTTGATGCCTTTCCATCCTTGAATCAATAAAAAGTAGGAAATATTTGTGTGTCTGCATCTTCGGAGCTGTTGGGAGAAAAACGATTCTTCGGACGAAAATAATTTGTTATTTGAAATATCATCGAAAAGTATCAATGTATGGAGGAAATCTTTGCTGAAATCAGTAATGTGAAGGACCTTAAACATATCATTTTTTTGTCCATCATCTAATCGTTCCTCCAATCCTTCTCGCTTGACAAGATAGTAGAGGTTTTTTGCAGCAATTAATTCTGTGATAAAATCGACGGCCATCTTCTCGGAAACGGTAATATATGGCATTTTGATGAGGTGTTTGAGAGATTGGAAACTCCTATCGTTTTCGTCGCCATTTTTCGTGATATAGATTAGTAAGTGATGCGTGTCTAGAAGACTTATTTTGATGATTTCTTGGAGAGCGATTACGGTTTTTCCAGAATTTTGTTTGCCTACAACGACATTTACAGAGTTATATTTTATATGAATATCTTCGTGTATGGGCTCTATTAATGCACCCGATAAATTGTTTGCGTTTTGTTTCAGAGTTTCTGAGACAATAGAATTTACTTGTTTTGCAAGGTTGGGCATACCAACAACTTTTAAACTCATTTAATTCCCAAAAGACTGCAAAAAAATGTTTAGGAGTGATATGTTTATTGTAAGAATGCTTCATCATCATCTTCATGCCATTCACCATTACGTTCTTGATTATATTCCGCGTCAATACCATCATGCCATTCACCTCCTTCATCATCATTTTGATGGTCGTACTGCATGCCCTGTCTTTCTTGTCCAGTATACTGATCATGAATCAAATTTTCTCTTTCACGTTCATTGACTTCTTGAGCTGATGCGACCATAGCATGCCCGAAATCATTATAAATCTTATTTCTGAGTTGTGCTCTTTGTTGAACAGTCCAATGATTTCCGTTAGTATGAAGAACATGCAGCAAAAGACTTGAGACTTCTTCATCAATCATTCGTTTTCCTTCACTCTTCTTACACCATTTCTTGAACTCTTCTGATTCTGTTGAAGTGAAACGACGTTTTTGAGCAACAGTATTAAGTATATAGTGTTTCCATAATTTTGAAGTAGCCATCATGATTAGTCTTGCCTTGAATTTAGGAGTGATATCTAGTATGTTTTGAGTCCTAAGAGCGTTAATAACATCTTCAACAACATGACTAACAACATAATCGCGGAATCTAGCAAAGGCATTCTTTCGCTTCTCCTTAACGAAACTGTACCCATCTAACTTGTAATCTCTCCATGATTCAGGCATTGTGTAGCCAGTCATTTCACCTAAATGATGTGGATTTCCGTTGAGGTCATTATTATATTGATATCCTAATTTCTCTTTGAGATATATTGGAACAGTGATTGATTTTCCACCATGTTCATTCCTATATTGTTTTCTAGCATCTGCATCATAATCTGTATAGAAATGAAATCGTGCAGGCCAATCGGACTTTGCTGTTGTGTATCCGTTAATGTATATTGGATGGTTGCTGCCATTTTTAATAATAATATCTGGAATATTATCTCCGTTGACATCTTCATCTGATACAGACCATGGGGCGCTATTAGGATTTGCTGCGTTTCTTTTATTAACAATATCTTGAGCTCCAGTAAAGGTCATTGCCTTCCTTCTTCTTTTGATGTCTTTTTTATTGTCAAGAACGATATCCCATAATGCATTCATTCCTTGTTTTGGTCCACCAACTCTGCCGACTCTTTGTCGTGAATGCCTTAGTGATTCAATCGCTATTCTTTGAATTTCTTGGACATTGTTTGCTATATTATTTATATCTACAGGATTTTGAGCAAAAGAATTGTAATAATCGACTAATTGCTGTAAATTTACTTGTTGTGCCATTTGATTTTGAAATAAAATTGTATTATCGTTGTTGTTATTTTGAGGCGTTGAAGGAGGTCTTCTCAATTTGTTTAAGGGATTTAATTCTGGAAAAGTCTCTCCTGCTCCAAGTCTAAAGAATAATCCAGAATACTCTTGAGGCTCCCTATGTGAAGTTTCTGGAGGACTTGATGGAGGGACAGAAGGAAGAGGAATAACGTTATTATCGCTAGAAGGAATTTCCCTATGTGAATATACTCTATTTACGAAATGTTGAAGACTTTCAAGATTGATACGTCGAATATATCTATGATCGATGTTGTCATTTGCTGCAAAATTATGAGAATTGAGTAAAGTTATGGCCGTACGAATAATATGTCTTGGAAAAGCTTTTTTCTTATACGAAGCAAGGGTTCTTCTGTCGACTCTCTCGGATAATTCATTATAAAATGGGGCAGTATTTTGAATCCAAGAAGTGAATCTATAATCGCTCATATCCACTAAATCTTCACTATAAGTCAAGGGTCTATCTATAGGATGTTCTTCTTGAAACCTTTGAATGAATCTCTCTATTGTATTACTATTGACGACATTTGCTTGAAGACCAAAATTGAATTCATTTAGAACATTCGATAAATATTGGGCATATGTTCTATCCGACAGTAATCCTCCCTGAGCATTCGTAGTAGTGATATTGAATCCCAGTTCATTGTTGAGTCTATTACAATATCCTAATAATTTTTGCGTGTTATTGCCTTGCATTACTTGTCCGGCAGTAAGTTTTATTGACGATTTACTCATTTGATTTACAAAAAAATAAGGGTCTGTTTATATGCCACATTCCTTGATAAACCTACCATAATCCTTGCTTAGATCGGCACAATTAGGATGTTTCGACTTAATTCTAGTATCTATTTCTTCAATCAAAAAGCCTGCGTCATATTGAAACATCTGATGATATTCAATCTCTTTACCATCCTTAGTTGTAAATTTCTTTGGTTCCCTTACAATAACTACGTCCTGTATCTTGTTTTTTCCGTTCTTTGCTGTGTCGATTGAGTAGTGGCTTCCCTTCTTGTTAAAGCATAGATATACCTTTTCACAGTCAAATAATTCACACAATTCTTTGTATAGAAACTGTTGATTCTTATAAATTGAGACGACTAAGGGTCTGCAAACTATTCTATTGGCGTTAAATTTGTCAGGAAAGAGATACTCTTTGTCGATGATAATATAGAATTCATGAGCTGAATCGATGGCGGGGTCCTTCTCTTTGTGGGCCTCAATATATTCTTCCAATTTATCACACAATTTATTGACAGACAAGTAAAGTGGCTTTGGGGTTGTCATTTGCATTGGGGATAAAAAATTATTTGTTTCAGAAAAAGTTTCAAAAAAGTTGAAACAACTCGTTAGGTCAGAAATCACGCATTTATTAGTGGGTATGACAAACATCTTTTTGAGGCAATAAAGAGGCAATAATTGATACTTTTTGACCCAAAAAGACGCTATGGGAAGTGCCCTATAGTGATAGGGGATTTTCTGACAACACTCTGGAGGTCAAAAAAGGGCTAAAATTGGGTAGTTGGAGACCAAAAAAGTGCCAAAATTAGGGGTGTTTGAGGGGATTTAAGACCGAAGGGCTGAAATCACCGCAAACGTATACTACTAATTAATCATTGTTTTTTTAATGTTTCAAGATAATTCAATTAAAATAAATATATTATTCCATGTTTAAAAAAGAAAAAAAGATTGTTCACTATAATTGATCTTCAAAGGTCAAATGTTTGGTTATTTCTAATATGACTGAAGGAAGATCAATATATTTAATTTTCAAATCAAAGAAATTTCTGATTCCCACAGGTTCTTCATTTTTAAACCGAATAAATTTTAACATTTGCTCCATTTTATTTGAAAATCACAATTATGTTGTTAAATCAATGGTTTCTGACGACATTTTCGATTCCTTTTTTAATTACTGTGTAAGCAATTCGATTCCTGATATATGTAACAAAAATATTTCAGAATTTCAGCAACTTAGTCAAGAATTCGGTGTATTAAAAGATATTATTCAAACTTATCAAAAATTTAATTTGGAATCAAAATTACCTTCATTAAACGAAAAGAATTACGTATTAAAACAAATATTATATGCGAATAATTGCGAGATTGAAGAAAAAACAAAAAAATATCATCAAATAATTAATCATTTATTCAACAATCACGGGATTGACACAACATCACGTTTCAACGAAGTAAAAGATGAATTACTCGATGCATGTAATCAAGGAAACATCAAATTTGTTGATCTATTAACAAAAAAAGAGGTGAAACAAAACAACTTATCGTTTTTGTTAAATGAAGAAGAAAAGACGGCAGGCGTTTTCCGCAATCTTCATTTGGATGATTCTGAAATTTATATTCCACGCAGTATTCAACATGAAAATCAAGAATTTGTTATTACAATCATTTATGAAAATTGTTTTAAAAATGCCAGCACGATCAAGTTTTCAGAAGACTCACAATTAATTTCAATTGATAAATGTTCGTTCTCTGACTCGCCACTTGAAAGCATCAGAATCCCAAAACACGTGAAAACTATCGGTGAAGCTGCTTTTGCAAGCTGCTACAAATTGAACAACGTTGAATTCGATGAGAATTCAGAACTTGAATTGATCGACGATTATTCATTCTATTACTCATCGATAAAAAGCATGACAATTCCGAGCCATGTCAAAAGGATCGGTGAACTAGCTTTTTATTATTGTACTGAATTTAAAACCGTCACTTTTTCTGAAAATTCAGAATTGGAGACAATTGAAAAAACAGCTTTTTCAAGCACTTCAATTGAATTCATCAGAATTCCATTCAATGTGAAAAAGATCGGCGATTGGTCTTTCTCTTTCTGCAATAATCTCAAGACAATCGACTTTTCGAACGCGTTATGCTTAAATTCAATCGAAGAAAATCTTTTTTCTAATTCTCCGATTGAAGAAATTTTGCTTCCTTCAAATGTTGAGTGCTTTGCTGACGGCTGGTGCAATGCGACAGATTCATTGACAAAGTTCAAAGTGATCCAAAAAGAGAGACAAAACATCATCAGCCTTGATGATACGTTCATCATTGGCAAATCAGGTGTAAACAAAGATATTTATGATGTTCTCCTTTTCACTAGACGTGATGTTGAAAAAGTGACAATTCCTTCATTCATAAAGAAAATTGCATCTTACTCATTCCAGTTTTGTTCGAAGCTGAAATCAATTGAATTTCCTAAAGATTCAAAACTTGAAACAATCAGTAAATATGCTTTTTCATCTTCATCTGTTGAGAGCATCAGAATTCCACAACATGTATATAGAATTGAAGATCATGCATTTTATGACTGCAGACGTTTAAAGAGAATAGAATTCACGAGAGAGTCGCAATTAAAACAAATCGAAGATTGCGCATTTTCTTATTCTTCTTTGACGAAAATATCGATACCAAAGCATGTCGTCAAAATTGGAGAATGCGCCTTCTCTCAGTGCAGCCATCTTGAATACGTTGACTTTCCAAATAAATCGGAATTGACATCGATTGGAGAGCGTGCTTTTTCTGGGTCGTCGCTCAAAAGCATCGTCATTCCAGAAAATGTTTCTAATATAAGCGACGGAGCTTTTTCAGAATGCATGAATCTTCAGGTGATTGAAATATCCAATGATTCAAAGTTTAAATTGATTAGGAAATCAATTTGTCTTGAATCGCCACAAGCAAATTTAATGATTTCTGATGTTATGCAAAAAAATAATTTAAAATAAATTTTATCTTCTTAATAAACAATCCAAAATTAAGTGAATATTATTTAGACAATAAAAAGTAGTTTTCATTATTATTAAAGATGAAATATTAATTTAATAGTGTGATGAATTTTTGCAGTAATCTTCCATCCTTTTGGTGTTTTAACAAATACAAGGTAGTACACGTATACTTGATGCTTTGAAACTCATTGAAAAAGTGAAAGAAGGGGATGAATAAGCTTCATAATAACATTGAAAACAACTATTTTCGATAATCTTTATCAATATGCAATTGATTATTGCACAATTATACTTTTTTTTTTTTTTTTTTTTTTATAAAAAATATGAAATACAAAAGCATGCCTTTTTATTTATGAGAATCTGATTGTTATATACTTGTGAAACTTTATCAGAAGAAAGAGTTGATATGTGAAAATTAGAAAATTAAATATATAAATGATTTTTTATTTCAAAAATATTAATAATATTCATATTTAGCTTTTTTATGATAATGAAATAATTTATAAAATTTAACTCTAATATTTAATAATACGGTACTGATATCTATAATAATATGAACATTTTAATATTTACTGGATATTTTTGCGGATTTTTCTGCTTTTCTATTATATGATTCTCGATTATTTATGAATTTTTGGGCAGCCAATTCATTGAAAGCATGGCTTGGATCAGGATTTTTGAGTAGTTCTATTATTTCTTCCAAAATGTTAATTATATGACAAGAAGGAAACCAGGGAACACTTAAAATACTTATATCAGGCTGGCCAGTTGTTTGTTCAATATTTACATGGTTTAATGGTGCAAAAGGAAATAAATATTTTAATTGTTAAAAAATTTTATTTTACAAAAATCATATATCTTCATCTATATAAAATAAAGGATTTATATCTGATTGAATAAAAATGATCGTCGTCTTTAAAAAAGTTAGTGATATTGAATTCTGGTCTTTAAAAAAGTTTTCCATTTAAATCTGTAAGATTTGCTTCAAAAATTGAGTAAATTCATGGAGCTTTTCAATTTTTATTAACCAGCCTAAGTGTAATAAACCCTTTTTGAATTTGTTTCCTATGAAAACTTATTGGGATGACTATAATTATTTATTTCAAAATTGAGTTGATTATTTTCTATTTTCAATACTATTCAGAAAAATTGTGTTGCATGCAAAAATGACTCGCAGTTTAGATGATAAAAAAATGATGAAAATGATAGAAAAATACTTCTAAAATGCATTTTTAAGATTTTTATTATTATTAATTTATTCGAATTTCTTTTTGATTTCGTCAAATTCGTTTCCATATTTATCAAGGTATTCCACAATTTTTTGACGATCAAGTGGCTCAAAGTATGCATAAAATACTTCCTGAGTGATGATATCCAAGATTTCGTCAAAAGTGAATCTTCTTTGTGGATCTTGAGACCAGCATCTTTCAAGAAATTCGATGATGGCTTCATCTTCAATAATATTTAAGTTTTGGACGATAACCATTTACAATCATATGAAGTGCCTTATAAGCTGACATTTTAGATACTCTGTCAAATGGATGCTTCAATGTTATTAAATTATACAGAATAAACGAGTATGAAAAAACATTAGATGTCTGAAAACTGTATTCTTCAGCTTGTTCTGGTGACATATAATAACCTGATTGTTTCATCATAAAATTAATTTGGTCAACGAACCTGTAAATCAATCTTTTGTTTATTTCGACATTTTGAATGATTGGATAGAAATTTTCATCAAGTAAAATGCTGCCTGGATGCAAAAGCTCATGAATGATTCCATTGTTATTTAAAAATCTAAGTCCAATTGTCATACCAAGAATTATAATGTAGTCATTTGTTTTGGTGTAATTTCCAGTCTTTCTTGTATTAATGTAATCATACAATGTCATTTTGTAATAATCAGTCAAAATAGAAGGTTTTGGTCTATCATCGGGATCAACTGGACTGAATCCTTTGATACCTAAAATTGATGGATACCTGCACATCATCATCCTTGTAAATTCATTCGTACAATCTTGTACAAAATATGATGTAATCATGAATTCTTTTGATGTACTTTTTTGTTGCACAACAAATGAATCGAAAATTATATGATCATATTTTAACACTCTGTAATCATTGATGTCGATGAGGAAATGAGTTTGATCATTCACAAGTTTCACAAGTGCAGAATATTTGCTTTGCATCAAATAAAAGATGAGTTTAAAAATGCTTTCAAAATCATCTGGCATGAATTCGAAATTGTGATAAAAGACCGGCGACTTATCTATCCCAAATGCAACTTTGTTTTTATTATCTTTGCTTTTGTCAAACAAAGAGTCTCTGATGTAGTTGGCTATTTTATTGTGGTGGCATTTAATTGATTCAACCACACATTTTTCGTACGTTAAATCTTTTGGTAAAATTTTGTTTTCTTCGAGAGCATGAATCATTTCTGCTTTATTCGAGTGAATCGCATAAATCCACAAATCGCCATTCAAAATATCTGGCTTGTTCATTTTGATGTACTGAAAAATTTGAATCGATCCAAAGAAAACTGCGTACTCAATTATTAGAGGACGTTTATTTATAAAAATTGAATTGGTTTCAAAAATAGAGTCGTTTATTTCTGATGAAATTGAGATGTTGCTCATGTTGACATGTTTGATGAATTCAACAACAGAGTCTTGCCGAATAAGTTCACAAATATAAGATTCATTTTGACCTTTATCTCGATATTCTTTAAATTTGTCAATCGATTCTGAAAAACCTGATTTTTGGAAAATTCCCAACTCTGGTGAAAAGTATTTTTTAATATCTTCTATTTCTCCTTTATCATAATTATCTAATAAAAATTCTTCTTTAAAAAGGTCGTCATTTATCGTTAGTAGATCTTTCTCAACAAGAAGTAAGAGGGTCCTTTTGTTTTTCTTGAAAAAAGTAAAAAGTTCTATATTAGTAAAATTACTTTTTAGATCTTCTTTGATTACTTCAATTAAACGTCCGATTTTATCGAAAAAATTAGCTGATCGATGATGGTTATCTGAAATATTCGAAATTATTAAGATTATTTGTTTTAACTCTTCCTTATCTTTGTGGATTGTTGGAGATTTTAAAAGTGTGCTTATTTCATTATATTTCTTTTCTGCTTCTTCTTCGTTGTCATCATCATCGTCAATAAAACTGAGAATAGCACTTTGAATTTTTCTTTTATTATCAATATATTCTGGAATGCTCATTTTTTTTCTAAAATTTTGACAATGTCAAATTTTTTTTAATTTAAATTAAAAAAAAAACCTTTGATAAATATCGAACATAAATCCTTTAATAAAATTTTTTATATTCATTTTAACCATTAAACAAAAAGAAATATTATTTCATTCATATTGTTATCAGGGATGGCTACCTGATTGTTATAAATTAGTAAAATAAAATTATTTAGTTCAATAACAAAAGATTAAATTTATATAATAATTATATAATATATTATAATTTTATTGCTTATTTCAGATTTTTAGATATTTTTTATATTAAAATTATAAAATTTTATATTCATGTAAATATATAAGTCTAAGTAAGGGACCTAATCCATACGTTTATTTTTGGGAATCGATTGAATGAAAAACGATCATTTGGGAGGATTTTCCATCCCAAACTCTCCCAATTTATAATAATAATATAATAGATTGGAAACCTTTTTCAACCGATTTACAAAATCACCAACTCTAATAATTTTGGTGTAAGGAACTCTTATATTTACCAAATATTCACAGAATGAGAAATCCTCAGAAAGATCTAGATGAAAATCAGAAGCTAAATTCAACATCGAACTCAAACGAATTTTTTAACCTGGCAAAAGCAAGTCAAACAAAGCTATCTAATTTGATGAAGATTATGAGGAATAGTCAGACGATCCCACAGATCTCTCAGTATGCCACAGTAAGTAAAGCAGAATTCCTCGCTCTTGCCTTTATTCTTTCTTTTATTTGTATGTCTTTTTGACTAAGTTGAATAGCAATGAGCATGAAAATATTTTGAATATCAGGAGAAATAGTAACTTCTTTAATTACAACATCTTTTATATCCATGAAAGAGCATTTTTCTTAAATATGAATAATTGAACACATTTTTTTTTAAGTTGGACAATATGATGTACCCTTACAAATTAACTGTCATTTTTTTTTGCGGAATAAACGTACGAGTAAACGTAAGAAGAAATTTTTGAAAAATTTTCTCACAAATAATTTTACTTTCTCTCTCAAAATCTGACAATTCTTTTTATTCCCATTGAATTTTTTTGAAATAATTTTTTTTTTATCAGAATATTGACCGTTTATTATTGATTTTACATGTAAATGAGGTTTTTCTTTATATTTAACAAATATTTGGATAAAATCTTTGGGGATTTAAATCATTATATCCTATATTATTTAATGCCCAAGTTATAACGAATTTTGTTTTTTTAATCGTTAGCAATTTTTTTATTAATAAAAAATTCGAATTAAATCCCAATATTTATAGTTAAAATATAATTATAAATAATATTAAATTTATTTATACCATTTTTTAATATAAATCTCATTATTCATCGACTTTTTCTATACTTTTTTATTTAAAAAAAGCTAAAATTGAAATTTTTGAGTGATTATTATATAAAATTAAGATTCATACTTAAGTATTATACTTAAGTATTATCTAAAACGCACATTGGAAGCACAAATTAATCAAATTATAGCGATTTTCAATCTCTATGGAATAATATTAAAAAAAGCAAAAAGGGTCAAATAAAAAGCATAATAAGAGAATGATTATAAAGAATATGTTTAGTAAAAACCATAAAATTAAAAAGAATCGAAAAAAATAAATATTGTCATCGAATAATCTTTCAAATTTGAATTAGCAACGAATTGAGATCATCTATACACTTAGGAACTGTAATAATATTTTGGTCTCGATGTTTCAGAAGCAAGATTTAAGTAGAAATTGAGCAAAGGAACTTGTATAAAAAAATGGGTGAATTTTATGATTTACGATCACTCTTTCAAAATTAGATTATATTCACTTTTTCATAAAAAATAAGATTTTCTTATAAAGCATATTTCTTTCTAATAAAATCTAAAGGATTACTAATTATAAATTAAAAATAATATGTTTTGTAAATGACAATTCTTTTTTGAATTGAGTTTATTCAAAAAAAAATTTTAAAAATTTTAAATGAAAATTTTACGTACGTTTATTCCGCAAAAAAAAATGACAGTTAATTTGTAAGGGTAGTATTCACTTTAATACAATTTTGAAAATTTTGAAAATTTTGAAAATTCAAAATTTATGAACGATATTTATAAGCAAAGCTTTGACCAAATTCATAACTCGGATATAATTGATGATGATAATTTTGAAAATGATGATTTATTTTCATTCCAACATAATTCAAAGAAAATTAATATATTTTATTCACAGTTAACTAAGTATTCTAGACATGTCCGTGAATCATATTTGTTTTCTGATGTTATCAATCGCCTTCCTCAAGAAATTCATCAATTCCAAGAAGAATTTCAGCTTATACCTGAAAACGTAGATTTCTTTTTACAATTACTACAGCAAAATTTCAATATTAATGAAGATTTGATTCTAACATACATTCAATGCATTGATCTCCTTAAAATATGCAAATTTTTAGAAGTTCGAAAACTATCATCCAAAATTAATCAATAAATTAGAGCTCACAATGCTGATGTTGATTTTATTATTCAAATGCTTGAGTATGATTCCCAAACGCAAAAAGCAACCGACAACCAACAAATAGAAATTAGCGATGAGATTGAAAATTTGCTATCAAGAAAAATCAACGAATGTTTTTCAAATGAATAATTCAAAGAATTGCCAATTCAAATTATTTATCGAGTTATTAAGAAAAGTTCGCCTGATGAAATCAATAGCAACAAACTTTTTGATATAATAGTGAAATCATTGAATAAATTTTGCATTTTGTTTCCGTTTCTTGACCTTCAAAAACTGTCAGACGACAGACTTGATGAATTGTGTGAAAAGTATTCAAAATCGAATGAAAACACACAACACTGCTTTGATTACCTGAAGTGCAATTTAAACCTTATAAATGAAATAAATAATCGCAAGAAAACTCTGCAAGAAATGAATGACGAGCAACAAAATAAAATGAAAGATTTGGAAACAAAAATATCATCACTTCAGAAACAATTTGACGACTCAGAAAAAGTTAATGCTCAACTTCAAAAACAGTTTGATGACTCAGAAAAAGTGATCAGTGAACAGCAAAGTAAAGTGAAAGATCTAGAAGCGTCCCTTCAAAAACAAGTTAATGACTCTGAAAAAGTAATAAGCGAGCAGCAAAGTAAGGTGAAAGATCTAGAAACATTGCTTCAAAATCAATTCAATGAGCAACTTCAAAATCAGTTGAATTATTCAAAAGAATTAGAAAATCAAATAAGTCAGCTACAAAAACGACTTAATAATATCTTCTTGATCAAAGGGAAAATAGTTGCGAGAGTTGAAAATGGACTTTTTATCAATGCAGAAATAAAATTGAAAGAAAAAGGTTCGACACTTGACACAACAAAGAGTAAAGTCATCGTTAGCACAAGTGATGCGAAATGTCTTGGAAGTGAAGCGTATGAAAAGGGAGAACCAATCACATCACTTAATATGAAAACATCATTTGCGCGCAAGTCAGGCAGGTACTACGTGAGATGCATCGTTTTTAACCGTGAAGGTGAATCAAATGAAATTGTGAGCAACTCAGTGACAACGAGCGGAAGCAGTCTCACATTCAGTTATATTGGCCTTGAGCCAGTCAAAATTTCACTGCCTCAAGGTCAATACAAACTTGAAGTCTGGGGCGCAAAAGGCGGCGATTCAACAGGCAATGGTTTCGGTAATCGAAGTAGTGGGCAGACAGTTCAAGGAGGTTTGGGCGGTTATTCGCGAGGAATTTTGAGTTTGAAGCAAAAAGAGACAGTTTATGTTTTCGTTGGCGAGCAAGGCCGTTCTTCAAGTTCGTCAGATGGCTCGTGCACGAAGGGAGGCTTCCCTGACGGTGGAGGCACAAAAACAGGTCACTATTACAATTACACGACGGTTCCAGGAACTGGCGGAGGTTCGACATCAATTCGAATCGGAAGAAGCACAGAATACAATCGAGTGATTGTTGCTGGCGGCGGCGGCGGAGCTAGTGGAAGCAGTGAATATGTTGATCCAGGCGGTTTTGGAGGAGGTCTGAGTGGAGGCAACTGCTCATATAAGAATGACCTTCAAGGCCAGGGCGCCGGCACACAGGCTGGCAGCTCTCGCGGCCTTGGAGAAGGAGATGGCCGGCATGGAGATCCTGGCACTTTTGGTTCTGGCGCCACTGGCAAGTACAGCCAATCACGAGATTCAGGAGGCGGTGGCGGTGGTGGCTGGTATGGAGGCGGTTTACAGACTTAAGAATATTTCAACTTTTTATATAACATTTTACTTAATTATATGCCAAAAAATGTTTACGAGTATGATTTTAATGATGGCATTAATGCATTTGATCCATGTATTCTTCTTATATTAAAGTTTTTCACTATGCATATTTCCTTTTTTACCCTGAATATTGATGAAATCCTTTTTAGTTTTACTCTATTTTCATGGCGGAATAATTTTATTAATACTAGCTCTATCATTTATTAGACAAAAATGAACAAATTTATACTATTCTGATAATTAAGTTTATCCGAATATTGTTCCGTCACAAAAAAAGGTATTTTTAAAGTTTTAATAAAAATAATCAGGTTTTTAAGTAACTTTTTTATCCTCATGCCATTTTCTATTAAACCGTCGAGAAAAAAAAATTGAATGCGTTTTTCCAAAATTTTGTACTTTTTTCAATTGAAAAAAAATTGAATGAAAATTTTCCGAAAAATCTGCATTTTGGAATCTATATTTTTATTTGAATTATTTTAAAAATCACCATAAATAATTCAAAAAGTGTAAACGTTAAAATTATAAACTTTTTCAATAAATTATAAAAATTACTTTTTTTTTTTTATTCTTCTTCAAATAATGAAAAGCTATATCGTTGATAAGAAAAAGCTTTACATCGCGATTCTCGAATTTCTAGAAAATTCAGATGAGGAATTCGACGACGCAACGAATGAAAAATGTTTTGAAAGATTCTCTCTAAATCTCAAGCAGGAAGACAAGGATGGAGCTTTTGAAGACATGAAAGACATTTTGCTAATTATCAAAAATATCAGTGAGGAACACCACCGCGATACAAATTTCGTCACCAGAACTAAACAACTTCTTCTACATTATAAACATCAAATCAAACAGACCTTGTCAAATGAAGAAATCTTCTATATTTTTGAAGACAACAAATTACTCGTTCATTTTCTTTTGACTAATGACATCATAAAAATGACAGACAGTATTTGTGAAGCGATGATGAGTAAATATGAAACTAACGGTAACCGTTACTGTCACTTTTTCTATCCGGAGCTTGAACAGTTTTTAGGAGAAGAGAAAATGAAATCTGTTAAAAACGAACTTTTTAATATGCCAGAAAATGTTTTTGACAACTATGAATTGAAACGCGAAGAAGGCGAGAATGACTCACACATTTGCTCAATGATAAGGAATGATTCGGTTGAAGAATTCATTTCATATGTGACTCGCAGCAACTATTCACTTTCAAGCCAAATTACACCATCAATTTTTGAGACCAATTCATTCTTACTGGAACGAAAGAAAACGACACTGATTGAGTATTCGGCTTTCTTTGGATCGATTCAAATTTTTCAATATTTGATGATAAGTGAAATTGAATTGAAAGGATCGCTGTGGCTTTATGCGATTCATTCAAAAAACGCAGAACTGATTCACATGCTTGAAAGGAATAAAGTTTTTCCACCAAAATTCGATAAGGAAAATGAAGAAGAATTAAACGATCCAAATAAGGAATATTTGAGATGCCTTATTGAATCAATTAAATGTCATCACAATGATTTTGCAGACTACATTCAAAATACATTTCTGTTTCAAGAAGAAAAAAATCCAAAAAGAAAAGAAGCGATTATAGCTAATTGTATTGAATATCACAATTACTATTATTTTGAAACAGAAACTATTCAAAATCATGGATTCTTCTATTTGAACTTCTATAAATACAACGAACTTTTCAACCTTTTATTGAAAGAGAAAGAAGAAGGAATCAAATTAAAAATTATTCAAATCACAAATATTTTGATGAAGAACTAATTTCAGCGACCACAATTCAATAAGATAACTTCATTAATTTTTTTTAATTCTGTTTGTTAAATGAATATTTTATGATATTTCAAATATTCAATATTTTTATGACATTCACCAACATCCTTTTTTTTCAATGTTTCATCATTTTTTTTTATAAAGCAGCATTACAAAAAGCAGCAAACAAGAATGATATTGAAGTTATTTATTTTTTATTATTAAAAGAAAATGAAATATCCAATACATTTTTCAATAAAAATACAAATTTAACACAAATATCAATTCCATCATCTGTAACTTCAATTAGAAATTTTGCTTTCAGAGAATGTTCATCATTAACACAAATATCAATTCCATCATCTGTAACTTCAATTGGAAATTATGCTTTCGATGGATGTTCATCATTAACGCAAATATCAATTCCATCATCTGTAACTTCAATTGGAAATTCTGCTTTCTTTAGATGTTCATCATTAACGCAAATATCAATTCCATCATCTGTAACTTCAATTGGAAATGATGCTTTTTGTCAATGTTCATCATTAACGCAAATATCAATTCCATCATCTGTAACTTCAATTGGAAATGATGCTTTCAGAGAATGTTCATCATTAACACAAATATCAATTCCATCATCTGTAACTTCAATTGGAAATGATGCTTTTTGTCAATGTTCATCATTAACGCAAATATCAATTCCATCATCTGTGACTTCAATTGGAAATGATGCTTTCTTTGGATGTTCATCATTAACGCAAATATCAATTCCATCATCTGTAACTTCAATTGGAAATTTTGCTTTCAGAGAATGTTCATCATTAACACAAATATCAATTCCATCATCTGTAACTTCAATTGGAAATTCTGCTTTCGATGGATGTTCATCATTAACGCAAATATCAATTCCATCATCTGTAACTTCAATTGGAAATGATGCTTTTTGTCAATGTTCATCATTAACGCAAATATCAATTCCATCATCTGTGACTTCAATTGGAAATGATGCTTTCAGAGAATGTTCATCATTAACACAAATATCAATTCCATCATCTGTAACTTCAATTGGAAATTTTGCTTTCGATGGATGTTCATCATTAACGCAAATATCAATTCCATCATCTGTGACTTCAATTGGAAATTCTGCTTTCTTTGGATGTTCATCATTAACGCAAATATCAATTCCATCATCTGTAACTTCAATTGGAAATTCTGCTTTTTGTCAATGTTCATCATTAACGCAAATATCAATTCCATCATCTGTAACTTCAATTGGAAATTCTGCTTTTTGTAAATGTTCATCATTAACGCAAATATCAATTCCATCATCTGTAACTTCAATTGGAAATGATGCTTTTTGTCAATGTTCATCATTAACACAAATATCAATTCCATCATCTGTAACTTCAATTGGAAATTCTGCTTTCTTTGGATGTTCATCATTAACGCAAATATCAATTCCATCATCTGTAACTTCAATTGGAAATGATGCTTTTTGTCAATGTTCATCATTAACACAAATATCAATTCCATCATCTGTAACTTCAATTGGAAATTCTGCTTTCTTTAGATGTTCATCATTTACGCAAATATCAATTCCATCATCTGTAACTTCAATTGGAAATGATGCTTTCTTTGGATGTTCATCATTAACGCAAATATCAATTCCATCATCTGTAACTTCAATTGGAAATGATGCTTTCTGTAAATGCTCATCATTAACGCAAATATCAATTCCATCATTTATTGATCCAAAAAAGCTTTCATTACCATCAACAGCAAAAATCACAACATATTAATTAATAAAAATAATATTTTATATTTATTTTTCATTTTATATTTTGTCAATGAGTGTGGAAACTCCCTTATTTAATTAAGGGAAATTACAAATGTCCCTACTTTAACGGTCATTTTTAACGGCTATTAAATTTGTGAGGTGAAGTAGGGACATTTGTCGCTGCTCCATTTGTCCCTACTTTAACGGTCATTAATAACGGTCAAACATATAGAAAATCTTTTTTTATTTTTATAAATGAGGTTACAAATATCCTTACTCATTGCATAAGAAAATGTGAATTATTTATTTAATATATTTTATTTAAAATAGTATTAAAATGAATAAATCTTTATTTTTAGTGCTTTTTACAATAAAAAATTATAATTTTGTTAAAAAATCGCAATTTTCAAAGGCAAAAATATTTGATAAACCTAAAAAATATGATCAAAAACTTAAAAAGACAAAAGTAGAATTAGTTCTTTGCATAATATAATAGATTCTTCTAATAAAATTCAAACTGAATATATTATAATATTCGATTACTTTTTAGTAAAGATCGAAGTAATTTTCAAATTTTAAAGCATTTCCTTACATATATTAGATAAATATGTAATTATATTATTAAAAAATCATTTGATAAAAAGAAATTACTTTGTTTTAGCAATGATGGAAAAAAAAATATTTTTATTAAAAAATCCATGACCACCGATTCACACTTTTTTCAAGAAAATTTGAAATAGATGCATTCAACTTTTTTGACCATGAAAACATCAAACAAAACTATTTATAAGAACTTCACATGCTATTTAACTTAAAAATATTTTTATAAATGCAGATAAAGAAATTACTAATAATATTATTTCCTAATATAGAAGAATATTTTGTTTTAATTTAAATAAACATCTTTTGTATAATGTTAACGTTAACATTTCGACTAATTTATTAAGTTTTTTTTTGGATAAATCATATTCTAATTTTTATCTGAATTTTCAGTTTTTTTGAATTCGTCTTATAAACATTTTTGTAACATTTTATGATAAATTACTCATAAAATTCATCTGTAACTTCAATTGGAGATTATGCTTTCGATGGATGTTCATCATTAACACAAATATCAATTCCATCATCAGTAACTTCAATTGGAGATTATGCTTTCTTTGGATGTTCATCATTAACGCAAATATCAATTCCATCATCTGTAACTTCAATTGGAAATGATGCTTTTTGTCAATGTTCATCATTAACGCAAATATCAATTCCATCATCTGTGACTTCAATTGGAAATGATGCTTTCAGAGAATGTTCATCATTAACACAAATATCAATTCCATCATCTGTAACTTCAATTAGAAATTTTGCTTTCGATGGATGTTCATCATTAACACAAATATCAATTCCATCATCTGTAACTTCAATTGGAAATTCTGCTTTTTGTCAATGTTCATCATTAACACAAATATCAATTCCATCATCAGTAACTTCAATTGGAGATTTTGCTTTCGATGGATGTTCATCATTAACACAAATATCAATTCCATCATCTGTAACTTCAATTGGAAATTCTGCTTTTTGTAAATGTTCATCATTAACACAAATATCAATTCCATCATCTGTAACTTCAATTGGAAATTATGCTTTCAGAGAATGTTCATCATTAAAGCAAATATCAATTCCATCATTTATTGATCCAAAAAAGCTTTCATTACCATCAACAGCAAAAATCACAACATATTAATTAATAAAAATAATATTTTATATTTATTTTTCATTTTATATTTTGTCAATGAGTGTGGAAACTCCCTTATTTAATTAATGGCCAAATGAAATATCTTTATACGGTATAAATGTTTTTTAGAGGATATGAAAAAAGAATTTGCTGAAGGGTTTGGATAAATACTTTGTCACAACATTTTACACTTATTTATGAATATAATTAAACACTTTTTATGAAGATTCAGTCCTTCAATTTTGAAAACTCACGCCTTTTTTACAAAAATTTCAAAAAAAGCAGCTCTAGATAAAATTTTTTCCATCCCGAGTAAGTCATTCGTAATTAGTATCTCATTATAGTAATTACATCAAGTCGGAAATTGAGAAAGGAAGTACATATTTGATGCTCCTTTCTCAATTTTTTAAATGGTTTTTAAATGGTTTTTAAATTCTCAACATCCATTAAAACCAATTATGGCAAATGCCAGTATTTAATATATAGAAGTAAATATTCTTAATATTTTTTCATAAGATAAAATATTCATTCAATAAAACTAAAAATAAAAAAATCAAATAACGAGTTTTCACTTCACATGAATACCTCTTATCTCGTTGAATAATTATTTTATTTTAAATTAAATAGCAATTACAGATTTTGCCAAATGCCTGTTTTTTTTTCGGGACTTTAAATTTATCGTGTCTTAATTAAAAAGTAAATTTTATTTGAAAATAAGGCTTGCCCGAACAATAGGATACGAGCTTATTTTCCGGCATTAAAAAGTAGAAATTCGTCATTGCCCGGAAAGCTCTTCAACCCATCCATTTTCAAGATAATAAAGAAAAAAATGGATGGGTTGAAGAGCTTAAGAAAGAATTGCCCGAAAATTATTATGACAAACGAAAGGAAGGCGAAAACGACAATCAGATTTGTGAGTTGATTCGAAAGGACATGATTACAGAATTTGTTGTCCACGTTACTGGAAATGGTGTTTCACTTATCGCCAAAATTCAACCATCAATTTATGAAACAAATTCATTTTAAATTAAGAAGCCAAAAAAATCAAACCAAAAAGATGAAGGATTTTCATTGATTGAGTATGCTGTATTTTTTGGCTCAGTTCAAATATTCAACCACTTGCGACTTGAAGCTGTTGAATTAATGCCATCGTTGTGGCCCTTGGCTATTCATGGTCAAAATGCTGAAATGATTCATTTTATTGAAGACAATCATGCTGAATTAAAGGATAAGTCATACAAACAAGTCTTTTATGAATCAATCAAATGCCACCACAACGACATTGCAAATTACTTCATAAACAACTTCTTGCAAAATGATGAAGAAAATTCACAGGATACAATCAACCAATGTCTCAAATATCATAATTTCGCCTTTTTGAAAAGTGAGTCCATTTTTGATCAAATAGGAAATTTTGAAATAATAAAACTTTTGCTCGATAAGAAAGAGATTGACATTAATATTGAAGATAGTCATGGGAAAATACCATTCGACTATTCTGAAAATCATGAAATTAAGCAATTACTTTCAAAATGATTTTCCATTCATTATAAAATAGCAATTAATAAAATTAATTATTTAATTCTTTGTCATATTATTATAGGTGGACTCAAACTTGATCTGCTAAATAGGATTTAAAGTCTAAAAAGTTTATCTCAAAAAATCTAAATATTCTATATTTCCTTAAAAGTTTATCTCAAAAAGTTTCTCAAATTATAACTAACCAGGGTTGTCGATCGATGATGATAAATATCGATTATCGGCTCATTATCGATAGTCCGATAATATCGATAAAAATTTGTTCGATAACCAATAATTATCGATAAAGTTATCGAGTTCACTTTTTGATAAATTTAAATTTTTTGCCAAAATAAAACTATCTTTATTGATTTTAAATTTCATACTTAAATTTTATTAAAATTATAATATATTACTCATCTTTTATTATAATAAAAGTTAATTTCCTATGAAATATAAAAAATCTTTTTAAATAATTTGATCATTTGTACATGTAAGCTTTTTTATATGCCATTACTTGAAAAAATAACTTTTATATAATTATATAACAATTAAATAGCCATAATTTCTAGTAAATATCTTTTCTTTACCTTAAAAAGTTAAAAATATCGGTCATTATTGGCCATGAGAAAACCGTTTTTATCGATAATGATAATTTTTATCGGATATTATTGGTTATTCTACTCTACTCCCGATAATATCGGCAACGTATTTAACCGTTATTGGACAATTATCAATAAACATCCCTGTAACTAACTA
The DNA here is from genome assembly GCA_039105265.1 of Tritrichomonas musculus. Lineage (NCBI taxonomy): Eukaryota > Parabasalia > Tritrichomonadida > Tritrichomonadidae > Tritrichomonas > Tritrichomonas musculus. Next base: position 2,617,014 of record JAPFFF010000016.1, on the reverse strand, counting down.
GAAAAACATTATTACGAAAAAATCATATTATTATGGCTATGTCTCGACTTTTTTTGTTCAAAAAATCTGTGAAATTATGCTAAATACTCATTTTTATAAAATCAAAAAGTCCTTTTTTGAAATCTTATTAATAAGTATTTTAATTATATATATTTAATAAGTATGATATTTGGTATATTAAATGAAATGTGATGTAAAAAAGGAAAGATTAATGACCAAGCACTTTTAAAAATTGATACAAATGAACACGCAAAACGCGGCTATATATGAATATTTAGAAAATATGAAATCCATTCAAAACTATCTTTTGAAATATATTGATAATGATGATAATATGGAAGAAAACTACAATAATTTAATTTCATTAATTAAAGATTTCAAAACGTATGAAAAAAAGAACGAATTAAATTTATTTCTTCATTTTCTCTCAAAAATAGCAAATAATCATCAACGTTCGTGCAATTTTTTCCAAAAAATTGAAAAAATTCTTCTAATGATCAAAGATGATATCAACAAATTCTTTTCAAATAAAGAAAAATTCAACTTTTTTAAGGGAAACAAAAGAATTCTCTTATTTATCAATAAAAATGACATGTTTTCATTTGATCAATCCATTGTGAATATCATAACAAACGGCAAATACAAAATCAGATACTACCCACAATATTTTTATCCAGAAATCAAAGATTTTCTTGATGAGCAAATGAAAACAAATCTTTCAAAAGAAATCAAAGATGATTTTGAAGAAAAAAGACTCATTGGTGAAAATGACAATCATATATGTGAATTGATTCGTAAGGACTTAATTGATGATTATATTTCATTAATTAATAATAAAAATAATAAATATTATTCAGGTTCAACGATACCTTCTTCAATTTTTGAAACAAACCGATTTATATTGAAACGAAATATGACTTTAATTTCATATGCCACATTTTACGGATCAAAAAAGATTTTCAGTCATATGTGTAAAGATAGATATTTATTGGATTCATTTTTATGGAAATGTTCAGTTCATTCCAATAACTTAGAAATGATTAATATTCTTAACCAAAACAATGTAAAATTAACAACAAGTTCTCTGAAACAAAACTTAAAAGAATCAATCAAATGCCATCATTCTGACTTCATTCAATATTTTATTGGCAAAAGCTCTGAATGTGAAAATTCAGATCTTTTAATATTCAGTATTCAGTTTTATAATTTTATGCATATTAATAATGATTCAATAAATCAATCAACATTCATAGATCTATGCCAATATGATTACATATCATTAGTTGATATTTTAATAAAATCAATGAAGATCGATATAAATGCCGTTCACAAAATTAAATCAGATTTTTCAATAGAATTTTTTGATATGAATTTCAATTCAATTTCAAATTTTATATTTTGATGAAATTTTAAAATAAATGATTTATTAATCAAATTTCTGTTTAAACGATTAATGTCATTTTTGATTATTATTTTAACAATATAATTATAATTCTAATATTTTCAAAGAATTCAAATAAAAAAATTTTTAATAGAATTTCAATTTAGTTTTTATATAAAATTTCGATTTACATTATTAATCTAATTTTCATTAAATTTATTTAATTATATTCCAATATTTAATTATCCTAATGATATTATTAATATCAATTAAATAGAATTTTAAATATTATATTAATTATATTTTATAATCAATAATTGTAATGAAATTCATTCAAAATGTTTTAAATGAAATTTTTTTTTGAATATTATTCATAAAACTGCATTATTCGCTGCCGTTAAAAGTGGGAACATTAATGTTATTAAACTTTTATTGACTATACCAGAAATTGATGCTAATATCATGTGTATTTTTATATTTAATTTTTGTAATAAAGTTCAAAAATTTGTTATTTTTATTGCATTTTAATATAAGTTAGTAAATTACATTTCAAATGCATTTATTTATAGAATTTCGAATTATTTCTTATCAAATTTATATTATAATTGTATCAATAGAGTTTTTCTTAAGTGTATTTTTGAAATTCAACATCGATTTGAATTTAGTTTAATCATAAATTCATATAATTACAGACATATTAATTTGAATGGCATTTTTAATCTTTTTATTTCATAAAGTCCTAAAATTATATTTTAAATACAATTATAAATTTAAAAATTTTTATAAAATTCATAATCAAGATTTTTAATGCTATTCCAAGTCATTTTTTTCAAATAAAATTTGAAGTGAATTTTAAATACAATCTGAACTCAAAAAATTGAATTACATTTGAAATATCATAAATTTGTAAAATTTAAAACAAATATATTTGTAAAATTTCATATCTATTAATTAAATGTAATTCATATTTAGAATTTTTAAACACAGTTTAACTAATTGATATTTATACAATTCAACTTTTTCTTTAAAAATACAGTTTTAAATAATTTTTTTTGTATAAAATTAATCATTTACTTTATGAAATAAAGTTTAATATTTATATTCGAATGTAGTTCCAAAAAAGTTTTTAATTACATTTCATTTATTATATATAATATAATTTCATATTTAATATTCAAATAAAGTTTCACATAAAAATATTTTTTTCATGAAATTTGAATCATTAAAATTTTGTATGGTATTTTAATTATTATTTTAAATACAATTTATTTTTTTGTTTTTCAAAAAGCTGCATTAAACGTAGCTGTTGAAAGTCAAGACATTGAAATTGTTCAGCTTTTATTATCAATCAGCAATATTGATGTTAATATTACAGATATTTTTCATATGTATATTCTAATAAAATTAAAAAATTATCTATTTTAATATAATTCCAATTCCAATTATTTGAATATCGATATTTTAAAATTATTATTTTTATGTAATTTTTCGATCAATACTTTAATGAAATAACAAATTAATCCTTTATATGAAATTTACATTGTAATATACAAATGATATTACAAAATACTTGATTTTATGATATTTGCTTTTTTTTTATTTCATGAAATTTTTGTTCAATTGATTTAATAGCATTTTTTATGCCATCATTCAAATGACATTTAAAATCAAATCTTTTGATTATGTTATGCAACTAATAATTCAATAAAATTTATATTTTTAATATTTTAATTACATTTAGTAATAAATAATTTCATTACATTTCCTTTTCATTAATTTAATTATATTTCAAAATATAATTGTTTATGAAATTTCTATTTTTTATTTTTTACAATGTAATTTTAAAAGAAATCTTTTTAATGAAATTCAAACAAAAATCAATTTAACATTGTTTTCATTTATATATTTAAATGAAATTGATTTTGTTGATTTTAATCAAATTTAAATTTCAATATTCAAAGAACACCATTGCATATTGCAGTTGCTAAAGGAAATATCAAATTGACTGAACTTTTATTATCATGTCAGAATATTGATGTTAATGTACAATGCATTTTAAATCTAAAAGATTTTATACGATTTCAAAATAATTATTTAAATAATATTTGCATCAATTTTTTTTGTAAATAAAATTCAAAATTACATCATTACTAATATAATTTCCAAAATTATAAATTGTATAATATTTAGAATCAATCATTTTAATAGAATCTTATATGATAAATTTTAATTACATTTGAATTTAAAATATTTTTCATTACATTTCAATGATATATTTCAATTGGATTCCCAATAAATCTTTTCAATAGAATTTCATATCAAATATTTTGATGTCATTTTATTTTTGATATTTCAATGATATTTCAAAAAAAACAATTTTTTTTAATGAAATATCAATAAAATATCATTTTTTATTTCATTCCATAACAATCATTTCCAATGGAATTACTTATCAAATATGATTAATAGTGTTTTTATATGCAAAGTTTAAATGACGTTTAAAATAATCAATTTAAATAAAATTTAGATATAAATAATTAATGATATTTTAATCAATAGAAATTTATGAAATTACAAAATAAATACATTTTTATTCAATTTTAAATTTGATAATTAAATACAATTTGATATTAAATATTTCAACTCAATCTTAAATCAAATACTTGAATCCTATTTTAAGTCTAAGTTTTAAATTGGATTATATCAATTATTTCAATGAAATTTCTTTTTAAAACCTTTTAAATACAGTTTTATAAAAATCATATTTAATGAGATTTTCAACTATTATTTAAATGTAATTCAAATCATTTGTATTTTGAATATAATTTAACAATATATATTTGAATTACATTTTAGTATAAATATTTTCATGACATTGCAATTGTATAATTTAATGGTACAGCTTTGCACTGGGCAACTAAAAGTGGAAATTCAGAGATAATTAAGCTTTTGTTAAATCAAAAAGGTATCAATGCCAATGAAAAAAATGCAATTTTTATTTTGGATTGATAAAATTTGAGGAAATAATTTATGATTCTTTCTCTGTTATTTATGAAAAACGCCTATTGAGCTAACAGATGACGAAAACATCAAAGCATTATTCAGTTCAAATAGCTGAAACTTTTTCGCCAGTCATTTTTCTTAATAAAAAAATAATTTTTCTTTATTCATGTTTATTTTTTATTAAGTATTATAGTTATTTATATTCTTCCTATTTCTTTTTCATCAAACTTTTTGAATACTCAAACTTGATTTTATCATTTCATATTACTGATTATTATTATAACTGTGTATATCGTTATATTTATGCCAACCAATTGGAATTTTCAACTGATTTGAAGGAGATGATATTATATTTTAAAATGATCATAATTCATATCCTATTTGTATTATGTAGGAATGAAGCATCAATTCATATTTATTATTATTAGTTGTTTATATTTAATTGCATTTCATAAGCCATAACTCAAATGATTAATGAAAAATAACAGATAAAAATCTATATTACCAATAATTTAATATATATTAATGTTTGATTTTCAAAAACATGTTCTTTTATTGTATCATTTGATGCTTGATGATATATCAAAAAAAAAAAAAAAATCAAAATTATTCAAAATTAAAATTAAAATTAAAATCAAGAAGTTTTTTATTTTAATGGTCGTAATTAGGAATTAACTTTTGGTTATTTTCAATGAATTCTTGAACTTCTTTTATTTCACCATTGCTCAATTTGAGAAGTTGGCAGCATTCTTTTTGCATTAATTTTGAAATATCATTGAAGCTTGGTCGATCTTTTGGGTCAAAATTCCAGCAAGATCTGATCAAGTTTTTAGCAGATTTAGTGAATGTAGAAGAAGGAATGCTTGCCTTTTCACCATTCAAAATTTGTGGAATTTTTATTTTTGGTAATTCGCCTTGACTTAAAATGAAGAAGACCAACACGCCGAATGAATAAATGTCCACTTTTTCATTGTAATTATCAGCTTCAGCGATAATTTCTGGTGCCATGAACCTGCTTGTTCCGATTCCCATTGTCATTGTGTATTCTTCTGGAGTCATCAATCTTGAATTTCCAAAATCGCAGATTTTTATTGTTCCATTTTCTGCGATGAGAATATTTGATGGTTTCAAATCCCTGTGAATTATTTTCATGAAATGGATATATTTCATTCCTTCAACGATTTGATAAATTGCACACACGATTTGAACATTAGAAAGCATTTTATTTTTAATTGCATCACTTAAATTCATATTGCAATATTCTAGAAGAATTGCTGGCGATCTTTTTTCATCGCTGAAAAATATTCCTAGCGATTTCAGAATGTTTGGATGATTTAACATGTTCATTATTTCCCATTCTTTCAATAAACTTCTTAGTTTTTCGGAAGTGATTGTTTCTGAACTTAATATTTTTAATGCATAGTATTTCTTCTTGGATACTTTAACAACTTTTCCACTTGACCCATAACCAATATCACTTATTATTTCAAATTCATCAAGAGATTTGGAATCAAGAATTTTAAGTTCTTGTGATTTTTCAGATTCATCATCAACTTGTGCTGCTTTGTTTGCATTTTCAAGATTTTTAATCTTTTGTTTAAAAGCCGCAATCTGGGATTCATATTCTTTTGTTTTGTTTACCAAATCTTGTTCTAATTGAGCTACCTTTTTGTTGGCGTTATCAAGTTCTGTTTGAATTTTTGAATCAACAGGTGATTTATTTAAATTTTCTTTTGGAACAAAATTAAAATATAAAATTTAAACAAAATAAAAATGTGCAAGCTAATTAGATTAAAACCAAAAAAGATAAATATGATAAATTTAAAATATTGAAATTTCATTAAAAATGAAAATTGAAATGTTCTTATTAAACATTTAAAAAAAATATTATTAAATTGTTAATTTTAAAAATTACATTTAATAAGAATTTGGAATTAGATGAAACATTATAGAAAAATTTCATTAAATGAAGATGAAATGTAATTCATATATGTTTAAAATTTTATAATTTTTACAAATTGTAACTTTATATAAAATTTTAATTTATAACACCATTAAAAAAATAGTATAAACTTCATAAAATCGTGTTTTAAATTATATAAAATGATTGATGAAATCAGATAAATTATCTTTATGAACGTAATAAGAAAATAAATAAAACTATATTGGATTATTTAATGAAATTCCAAAAAAGTGGTTTAATAAAAATTGTATAAAAATTACAAATGCAATTTCATAAAACTTATAATTGAAATGTAATATAATAAAAGTCAAAATTATATTAAATAGTTAAAGAAATTTCATGAAATATTTGTTGAAATTTCATGAAATATTTGTTGAAATTTCATGAAATATTTGTTGAAATTACATTAACTTATTGTTGAAATTACATTAACTTATTGTTGAAATATTATATAATTGTTTATTGAAACAGAGTCAAATATTTGTTGAAATATTATATAATATTTTATTGAAACAGTGTCAAATATTAGCTAAAATTTCATAAATAAATTATTAAAATTTCATTAAAAAATTTATTATAAATTATATTAAAAGAATTGCTGAAATCAAATTAACACAAGTTGAAATTGGATAAAAATATCAATAAAATTCCATAAAAATTTTTTATGAAAAATTTGATAAAACATTTAGTTAAATGCCACAAAAATATATTTGAAATTGGATGAATATATATATTAAAATTATATACAAATAATATATTTACAAATATAATATAATAATAAACTGAAATTTTGTAAAATATTTCATGAAATATGATAAAATATTGTTATAAATGCTATACAATAATAAGTAAAAACTATATTAAATAATCGTTGAAATCTTATAAAACAATTGCTTAAATGAGATTAAATATTTTGTTAAAATGTAATAAAAATATTGGCAAAAATTATATGAATTATTTATTGAAATATTATCAAATATTTATTAAAATGTAATAAAAAATTTGTTGAAATTCCAAAAAAATATTTGTTGAAATTTGATAAAATATTTGTTGAAATATTATAAAACATTAGTTGAAACATGATAAAATGCTTTTTTTAAAAAATTCCATAAAATATTCATTGAAATGTAATGAAATAACAGTCGAAATGCCATAAAATATTTAATTGTAATGCCATAAAATATTTGCTTAAATGTAATGAAATACTAGTTGAAATTTTATAAAGTGTTATGATGAAATGTCATAAAACATTTGTTGAAATATTATAAAATGCTTGTTGTAATGGTATAAAACTCTCCATTGAAATTTGATTAATTTATTTGTTGAAATGAGATAAAAAATTTGTTGAAATTATATAAAAAATTCTTCGAAATGTAATAAAAAATCTTTTGAACTCGGTAAAATAATAACTAGAATTATATAAAAGTATTAAAAAGAATGTAATAAATAACGAATTCAAATTTTATAAAATTTTGTTGAAATGTAATTAAATAATTACTGAAATTGTATTAATTTTTTTTTGAAATTCCATGAAATATTTGCTAAAATTCCATAAATAAATATTAAAATAAGATTAATTTTATTTATTTAAATTCTATAAAATATTTAATAAAATAAGATAAAATCATTTGGTTTAAATTTCATAAAAATCATAAAGTAACATTTAAAAATAGTTGTAACTTTATCAAACATTGATACAAATTGCTTCTCTTTCCGAAGATGTCATTTAAAATATGGTTAAATAATTTGACCTTTATTTATATAAATAAAAATTGAATAGTACACCGATAATACTTTTTATTCAAATAAAAATGGATAAATATGTGGATCAATTTAAAAATATTCAAAGTAATTTTCTTTCATACATTGATGAAAATAATAATTGCGAAGAAAATTACGAAAATTTAGTCTCATCACTAGAAAATATGAAAATTCGTGAAAATAAAGATGACCTTGAGTTATTTCTCAAACTTGTAATACAAATATCAAATGATCATTATAGAACTCCTGATTTTTTCAACAAAATATGCAAAGTCTTATCACTTTTCAAAGAAGAAATCAAACACAATTACACGAATATCGAGATTTTTTCACTTTTTAAAAGCAATAAAAGACTTCTTCTTTTTCTTCTTGAAGAAAAATTAATGGTCATTGACAAAGAAATATATAATATTATGCTTGATCATAAATACACAAATTTAAATTATGGTCTTTATTTTAGCCCAGAGACAAGGCCATTTTTGATGGAAGAAGTCACTGATGATAATTACCAATTTGATGATATGCAATCAATGCACGGATTTTTATTACTTATGAAACCACTTCTCAAAGAATCGATGAAGAAGAACCCGAAACCAAACATTCCGGCCGACTTTTATGAAAAACGCAAAATTGGTGAAAATGAAGATAAAATCTGCGAACTCATCCGAAAGGATTCACTCCAACAGTTCGAAGCCTACATGAAAAAGAAGGGAATTCCCGCAGATTATGAATTTGAGCCCTCAATTTATGAGACAAATTCGCAATTAATGAAAGGCGGCGTCACGAACCTGATTGAATATTCCGCTTTTTTTGGATCCATTCAAATTTTCAAGTATTTAGCCTCAAAAGGGGTTGAACTTTATCCAGCCTTATGGAATTATGCAGTTCACGGCAACAACGCAAAAATTTTAGAGTTTCTTGAAGAAAAAAAGTTGAAATTTCATTACGAGTCGATGTTTGTCAAAAACTCTGATTACGACTCTTGTGAGCCGGAATCGAGCAAAGAAACAAATGACAGCGAAAGTAATGAAGAAGAAGAAGAAGAGGAAGAAGAGGAAGATATTACTGAATATGATAGTGAAAATGAGGGAGTTTTTAGAGCTTCGAGAATTTTTAATTTCGATGGACAAACTGACAGCGAAGATGAAATAAGCGACTTTAAAAACTCACCAGAAAAAGTTCTCAAAGAAGCAATTAAGTGTCATCACAATGAACTTGCTAATTATATTGCAAAGAAGTACTTGAATGATGCAAAAATTGAGTATCATAATCAAAATAGATTCAATAAAAGCGTCAATGCTTACGCTTTTAAATTCTACAATTTCGCATTCATTCCAAATGAATTTACGCAAAAGTTCATATTTTTTTACGCTTGCCAATACGGTTATTACAAAATTGTTGCTGAACTTCTTGATAAACAAAAAGGAAAACTAACGATTAATGTTGTTTTTTTATCAAATTTTAATGACGTTTCAAAATTAATTTTTTTTATAGAATTTCAAAAAAAATTTTTTATAAAATTTCAATGAATTGTAATAATAAAATTTATTTTGTTTGTTTTTTAATATTTCAGCATTGCATTGTGCTTCTAAGAATGGAAACATGGATATTGTTAAACTTTTATTGCCAAACTTGGGATACAAAATTCCCAAGTTTTGCTTCAGAAATTGCTTAGAATTGACGACGATTACGATTCCATCAACAGTGACAACAATTTGTGAAAGTGCATTTGATGGATGCAAATCATTGACGACTGTTGTAATTCCAGAATCAGTCACATGCATCGAAAACGCAGCATTTCAAAAATGCAGATCATTGAAGCATATCGATCTTCCTCCTTCAATCGATCTCATTGAAGACTTTGCTTTTTACAGTTGCTCATCATTGGAGAAGTTTACAATTCCTCCAAAAGTGACAAAAATATCTAGCAACACTTTTTGTTTTTGTTCTTCTTTGGTTCAAGTAGACATTCCTTCTTCAGTGACAATAATTGAAGAAGAAGCTTTTGATGGTTGTTCTTCATTGAAGCAAATAACAATCCCGACAAGTGTCACTGAAATTGGTGAGAAATGTTTTAAGGGCTGTTCTTCATTGGATCAAATGGACTTTCCAACTTCAGTGAAAGTAATTAAAGACGAGGCTTTGTCGAATTGCACGTCATTAAAGAAAATTGAAATTTCTTCGTCTGTCGATGAAATTGGCTTTGCTGTTTTCAAAGGATGCATCTCATTAGAAGAAGTTGTATTTCATGCAAAAACTGACACAATTAATGTTGAAATGTTTAAGGGATGCAAAGCTTTAAAGAGCTTTACGATTAACGCTTCAATAACAAAAATTGAAGACCGTGCATTCGCTGAGTGTGAATCATTAAAGACAATTGAAATTCCTTCTTCTGTAACTGAAATTGGCTTTGCTGTTTTCAATGGATGCATCTCATTAGAAGAAGTTGCATTTCATGCAAAAACTGACACAATTAATGTTGAAATGTTCAAGGGATGCAAAGCTTTAAAGAGCTTTACAATTAACACTTCAATAACAAGAATTGAAGAAGATGCATTTGCTGAGTGTGAATCTTTAGAGACAATTGAAATTCCTTCTTCTGTAACTTCAATTGGTTCAAACGCTTTCAAAGAATGTTTATCGTTAGTTAAAATTGAATTTCCATCGTCTTTGACAAAAATAAATGATGGAACTTGCCAAGATTGCTCATCATTAACTGAAATAAAGATACCTGATTCAGTCACTGTGATCGGTAATTTTGCCTTTTCTGGTTGCGAATCACTTGAAAAAATTCCGATTTCTTCTTCAGTTACAGAAATAGGAGAAGAAGCATTTTATGAGTGCTTGTCAGTGACTGAAATATCAGTTCCTGCTTCAGTAACAACAATCGGGAAAAGAGCTTTTGGAAAATGTTCTTCGTTAAAAGAAATTACCATTCCTTCTTCCTTTAATCAAAGAAGCATTGGTGTTTGCTCTAAGAAGATTAAAGTAACCAAAATATAATTATTAATCAAGCATTAATTTTATAAAAAAAAAAATACTCTTAGAATAGTAATTTATTTGTTAATAACAGAAATTCTATCATTTATTTTCAATTTTTCATACAATTATATTTAAATTTATCATTATATCTATTTATTTGTTTTCGAATTTCTTCTGGGATTAGCTTTTTGAAATGATTTTCAGCCTTTTAAATCCTTTTTTTTTTGCCAGCCCATCTATATAAATGAAGTGAATCAAAGAATAAATTCATCTTATCAATTTTTCAATAGATTTTCAAAAAAAAAAAAAAAAAAAAAAAAAAAAAAGGGAAATCGGATTTGCCCGCAGCAGTTATGGTCAATGTTGGCCTCTATCGTTCTTCAGAAAATAAAAGCTTGGAACTTTTTTCCACTTTTGCAAAAAATACCATGAGTAGCTACTCATGCTTTTTTTCTATATATAAAAAATATAAACGAATTATTTTATTTTAAGTTAGAATTAGTCTTTATCACAAAAAAATTTATTATTAATATCAATGATTTCAAATCCAAATATCTCATCTTGAATTAATTTTATAGAGTATTTTCACATTGATATGATGATTTTTAAAATTTCATTCTATTTTAATATTATTTAATATAAAAAGCTATAAAAGAAATCATAAAAATACACAAAATAAATATTAGAACTAGGATCTTTTACTTATTAATTTTGAAATTAATCTTATCTGGAATTCTTTGAAAGCTTGTAGAGATCATTTGCAGCAGTGTAAATATCATCAAAAGGCTTAGTTATGTCATCTACTGCATTGAAAATTTCTTTGGCTTCTCGAGGAATGATTTTTCTTTTAACTTCGTTTTCGACAGCATGCCTGATTTCTTTTGGTATTACTTTTCGAATTTCTTTTGGGATTGCCTTCTTAACGTGATTTTCGGCTCTTTTAAATGCTTTCTTTAACCAACCCATCTATAGAAATGAAGTGAATCAAAGCATAAATTCAACTTATCAATTTTTCAATAGATTTTCCAAAAACAATCATTTCCAGAAAATGTGACATTTATAATAAAAAAAGTTAAACTTAGTTAAATTCTTTAATATATATAAATTAATCAATTAAAATGCAATTGATGATTTTTTTGAAATTCAAGATTTTATAAATTTGTCGCAAATCAAACTTTTTCAGTGAAAGATTTTTTAATCATTTCCAGAAACTTTATAATAAAAAGAAAAGTCAAATTTGGTTAAATTCATCAATATTAATAAATTAAGCAATTAAGATAAAAGTGATGATTTCTCTAAAATTCAAAATTTTAAAAAATTGTCGCAAATCAAACTTTTTCAGATAAAATTTTCAGAATTTGAAAAGATCTTTTTTTCTGAATTTTTTTTATTGAATATTCAATAAATATTTATTTATTCAAATACTTACAAAATTTCCTTTTTTGAAAAATACATGATATAAAAATACTTAGTATATAGTGTTTATTTTAATATCTAGAAACTTTAGTTATTTTATCATCAATTCCAGTATTTTCGATTTGTAAAGATGTTGGAATTTTAATTTTTTCAAGTGAAGAGCAATGATCAAAAGCATCTTTACCAATTGAGCAAACAGATGAAGCAACATACACAAATGTCAGTGATAAACAACCTTTAAATAACGATGCGCTGATTGTTGTTAACGAAGCTGGAAATTCAAATTTTTTCAATGAAATGCAATTAATAAAAGTGCCACAACCGATTGTTTTCACTGAAGCTGGAACTGAAATTTTCTCTAATGATGAACAATCTTCAAAAACGTAATCACCAATTGATTTAACTTTTGAATGAATTATTACTGATTTCAATGAAGTGCAAGCTTTGAATGCAAAATTTTCAATTGTTCTCAATTTATGTGAAAGTGTCACTTTTGACAGTGAACTGCAACCTTTGAAACAACCATTTCTGATCGTTTTTACTGAGGACGGAATCGATATTTCAATCAAAGAAGAACACATGCAAAATGCATAACTTCCAATAGATTTAACTGATGATGAAATAATAACCGTTTTTAACGATTCACATTCCCAGAATGCTTTTGAACCAATGTAAGTTATTGTTGATGGAATGTTGATTTCTTTCAATGGAAAACAATCCTTGAAAGCGCAATCGCCAATTTCAACTCCTTTTTGATTTAATAAAAGATCAAAAATTTCTTTTCTATCATTCTCAGCAGCAATGAATAAAGCTGTCTTATTCAAAAATCAATGTTTTATAAATCTCATAAATTATTTAATTAAAATTTTATTAAATTTAATGTTTTTTTTGTAATTCCATTTGAAATTTGTTTTATTTTAAAAATATCATTTAAAAAGTTGGCAAATAAAACAATTTGAAATCATTTGATTTGAAATTATATTAATAAAATTAATTTAATGAAAATAGATTTAATGAAAATATTTGTGTCTGGTTGCTTTAATAAAAGTTTGACTATGTCTAAATTGCCCTTTTTAACAGCAATACTGAATGATGTAAAATTAGAAAAAAACAATGATTAGAAATTTCATTTAAATCAACCAAATATCAAATATCATACAAACCAATGATATTAAAAACTTCATTAAATCAAACTAATATATAAAAACATCATTTAAAATTCATGTATTTAAAAACATCATTAAAGAAAAAAAACTTTGAAATTTCATTCAAAAATTTTTTTTTTTTTTTTTGAATTAATAGTCCATTAATATTGAATTTCTTTGTATCTAAAAGAATCTCAACGAGAGTAAAATAATCATATTTGCACAAATAATAAAGAATATCTTCATCTGTAAATTCTGTTGGGAAATATGCATAGTTATAACTTTTCAAAGATTGAGAAAAACATTTCTCATCATTTAAGTCAAATTCATTAGAAAATTTATTTTGAATAAAACTAGAAATATCGTTATGATGAAATTTGAATGAATCTGTCAAACATTCATCTAACTCATCATTAGATAAAGCATATTTATCGAAAAAAATTTGAATCATTTCTGGATGTTGGCCATGAATAATAAACGGCCACTCTTTCAATGTTAACGCATTTCCATTTGAAAACAAATATTTGAAAATTTGAATTGATCCAAAAAATGCTGAATAATTAAACAAACTGATTTTTTCTTTGAGTAATGATGGATTTGTTTCAAAAATTGATGATTCAATAAAAGACGTTAAAGTGATGCAATTTTGATTGACATATGAAATGAATTCATCGATGTTGTCTTCTCTCATCAATTGACATATATATTCATCATTCTCACCTAGTTTTCTTTTTTCATTGAATTCCTCAAAATCATCGTTCTTTAATTCAGTTACTCGTCCTTTTATTTCTTCTTTGAATTCATCATTTAAAAAATTTTTTATTTCTGGGAAAAAATAATCAAAGTAAAAATACGAGTCATTTTCATCTCTTTCCATTATATCTATAATAGAGTCATCAATCGATAAAATATCTTTTTCTATAAGAAATAATAGGATTCTTTTGTTACTGTGAAATATGCGGAAAATTTCAGAATTGTTAAAATTTTGAATGATTTCATCTTTAAAATGTAAAAGAATTCGCTCAATTTTACTAAAAAAAGTCGGTGACCGAAAATGGTTATTCGATATTTTAACTAATAAAATAAGGGTTGCTCTTAATTCATGATGGTTTTGGCAAATCTCTTGATCATCAAATGAATTGAGTAGATCTTCATAAATTTCCTCCATATCTTCATCATTACTGATAAAGGAGAGTATATTATCTTGAATTGTTTGTTTTTTCTCAATGTATGCTTGAATTTCCATTTTAAATCCTTTATAAAATTTTTAAATTTTGAAAAAGTTCATTGAAAATAAATATGGCATGAATTTGTAATATTTTTTGCTAGTGTTGAAATAGGCATTAAAATTATTTTATTATCAAAATAAATTAATTGGATAAGTGTACAAATCTTTGAAAAAATTGGAAACTCATAAAAAAAAAAAATGATAAATACTTAAAAAAGTTTTCTCTTGGGAGGAATCGAACCTCCATCCCGGGATTCAAAGTCCCATATGATAACCACTACACCACAAGAGAATTCTAATGATTGAATTTTTTATATAAACTCATTAATAAATTTAACTTGTTTTAAAGCCCTTTTATTTAATTATTAAAATATTCTCTAAATTTTAATGATTCAAGCTGTTCTCTCTGATTCATATATACTTTTATAATTTTATAATTCAAAATAGTGAAAAAAGATTAAAATAAATATCAAAAATTTAATATGTTTATTACTTTTTTTTACATTTGTTCTTCAGATTTTCTAAAATGTTCTAATTACCCTCAGATTATTGAATTATTTAACAATAAATTTATTTGAATTATATTGTATATACAGTTTAAAAAATATAACTGTAATTTGTTAATTAAGACGTTTATTGAATGAACTATGACATATAGCTCGGATGGATTCTCGATCTGTATTGACTGACCACCTCATAAGCTTCATTGATGACATAGTTTGAATGACGTTGAATGAAAATTTCAGAAACACTTTCGAAGAAATCTTTATTCCTCGGGTCTCTGCTGCTGCACTTTTCCTCCATGTACTCTAGCGCACGTGTTACAATTTCATCGACATGATCGAACAAGAATGTGTTCAAAACGATTGATGCAGCTTTCAAAACGTTATCTTCAACATCGGATGAGTTTGGATCGAATGTGCATTTTCTTATTTCGAAGATACCGATTATTTTTGCTATCTTCAATCTGACTTCTTTTCCGATGCTGTTTGCAATTGCATGACGATTGTAATTCAGAAGAATCTCCTCGTATTTTGCGTAATTGTCCTCCGACATGTTAATTACGTTATTTTCAAACATGATGTTGACGCTCTCGAGCAAAACGAGCTGCATTGGAAGCGAAGAAATCATTAATTCTTTCACCAAAGCAGACACAAAGCTGAACTCGATTTCTTCGTCGACGAGGAAAAGGTCGTTGCAGATGAAAAGTGACACACTTTCAATGAAAAACTCCTCTTCGTTCTCGTTTGAACTGTTCAGCATGACGAAGATTGTGTGAAGATGCTTGATTAGGACTGGAGCGAGCATTTGACGTTCTACTTTCAAAGAAGTGCTGAAGAATTCAAGTGCTTCACTCAGAAATTGAATGAAATTGTGCTTCATGTTTTCGTCAGTCACTTGAAGAGACAAGATGTCATCGAATAATTTAATCACAAATTGCTTTTTCTCTTCAACTTTTTCAGAATAATACGGAGATGTTTTCTCGTAGTCAGTGCAGGCGTCAATGAAGAAGAAGAAGATATTTATGATGTTTTCAATCTCATTCGATTTATATTCACCCATTTTATTCATGAAATCAACGATGTATTGATGGTAGAACTGGTCAATCGCGTTGAAAAACAAGTCGTGCCTTAGTGTGACTTGCTTCGAAATCACGGATGTTAAAGTACGGCTGTAGACTGGAAGATTAGGGCCATTCAAAGTGATGAGAGAGAACACCTTGATAAGTGGAGCAAACGTGTAAGGATTGGTGGAGATGTTAGCATTTATGTAGATCGATTCGACGAGATCTGAAGTGGCCGGATTAGACGAAATGACACACGTTACTGGAAGAACAACGAGCTGGAAGAAACTGATGCGATCTTCAATCGGCCAGAATCGAATTCCTTGCATGAAGCCTGTTATCATGTCTGCTAAAATTTGCGTTGTAATGAGTGGACTCCTTTCGTAATAACAGGACAAATACTTGTTGCAAATCTTGCTCATTTTCTTGGTGCAATGTGGGCCAACTGTCAATGAGTATTGCTCCCAAATTTTGTCATAATGAATACTGTTACTTGCGTCGGCTTCATCCATTGAATTCGTGGCAGATGCAAAAAAGTTCTTAATGTTCTTCATGAGAAGTTCGTTTTCATGGAATTCATACTTCTTTCTGTAGTAATGATCCTTCTTGAAATCCGCACTGAATTCTGTTAATGAGAAATAGTCACTATCATAGAATTCATCATAGTCCCAATGAATCTTGATCTTCTCGAAAGTTGAAAAAACTTTCTTCACTTCTTCATTGATCGTGCAATCGGTGATGTTTACATCGAGACTGTTTGGAGTTGCAGATTCAATCGAATATTCTCCATCATTAAAAGTTGTTTCGCTCTGATTATCTTCTTCACTTTCATCAACCACGTTCAATGAATGTGGGAAATAAAGTCCTATATGTGGAAATTGGACTGAAACTTGGTCAAAGATGTTCGGAAAGTCGGCAACTGTTCGATACTTGTCGATCATGACTTTCTCTTTTGTGAACTTCGATCTTCGCTCCATTATATGGATAAAACAAACTTGTGCAAAAAAGGAGACTTGTTCGTTGTAATGTGTGAGAGTTTTGATAATGTATTCGAGAACTTTGTCGCTGATTTCATCGACTTGCTTCAAGCACATCCTGATTATTTCAACCATGAGTTGATTGTATGTCTTACTTGCTGGATATTTGAACAAGTATTTGTCTTCTAACTCTTTCAGTAAATCTATATATTCCTGCTTGTTGCTCTTGTTTGTTCCAGATGGATCAATCTGTAAGCAAGTTATGAAAAAGAATTGGTTGACGCATTTGAGACTGTTTTCATCATTCGAGTTGAAATTGTCAAGTAAGAAAATAATGATTTTACACAGCAATTTATCATTATACATAACACAGTCTTCATTGCACACATTTGTCAAGAAAAAGATGAAATCTTTATAATGACTTGAGTGGTCTTTGTTGATGATTTTTTCAATTACTTGGTTCACATATGAACTATAATATACAATTGCATTCTTCAAAAAGGAAATGCATGATGTTTGAATATTCATATTATCGCAAACCGCCAAATCTGCAACGAGTGAAATGAGCTCTTTCATATCATCTGTAAGTGGAGGAATTAAAAATGATTTTCGTTGGTTTTTGGCACAATACATTATATGTTCCAAATATGGAAGATCGTAATGCGCCTTTGAAAAATCATATGAAGCAAAATGATATTCAATAATGCAAGTAAGACTTGAACTGTTATATCCAATCAATAAAGAATTGTTAATTATATTAGTTATTATGTTTTCATTATCAGGAAAGTCTTTAACAAGTCGTATTACACATTTAATATACTTTTCTATGCACGGAATACTCTTTTTAACAAGATCAGGTGAAACATTAATTGAACCTCTGTAAATTTCATTTATATCATCTGTTGATCCTTCGAGATATTCATTGAAAGTGTTTAGAGTGAAAAACATGTATGGTCCAATGTCATTTAATAAAGCTGTTACTTCTTTTGGATCTTTTGATGTCAGTAACTTATCATAAAATGGATCAAACACTTCGTACTTCAAGTTTGTTAAATCTATTATAGGATCATCTTTGATTTCAAAGTCTTCTAACTTTACTAATTGGAAGATATTATCCTTTACAACATCTTTTTTGAATGAAATGTCAGTGCTATATTTACGATCAAAGAAAGTCAAAGAATTATATATTGCACACCAAGCAATTTTTCTTACTTTTTCATCTTCATTATTAGTGAATTTAAGAAGAACATCGATTGTTTCTATGATACTTTCAACAGTGTTCTCATTGGATATTACAATAGTCGAATAAACATTCAACAAGTATCGAAACATGTTTACGTCATGATGCTCCAAATCAATCTGTCTTTTGAACGCTTTAATGATTTTTTGAGCTTGTTCACGACTCGAACTACATGTGTAATTAGCAAGAATTAATTCAACTGGTTTGTAACAACCTGAAATATTTTCATCATTGGCTAAAGATGTGAACAATGGAAGCAATTCATTCTTCACAGAGTCATCACAATATTTCAAGAGGAAAACAGAAGACAAATTAATATGATCATCCAAACTTTGGCTGAGTTGAGCCTCTCCTTCTCTTGTATGAGGAAGTGATCTGAATATTTCAAACAACTTCGAATAATACAAATTGGCAAGCTCTGCAAAATTCACATGTTTGAGGGCCTGAATTGTTTTCTCAGAATTGAAAGGAACTTTCAAAAAAACACTTAGTAAGAAGTTTAATATGTGAAATTGCAATCCAAAGTCGTGAAAATTGTTGATTGCAAATCTAAATATTGAATCGAAGTTGTTCAAAAGGGTCTCACTTTTTTCAATGGACGAAATCAAAGCATTCAAAATGACCCAACCGCCACTTGCAATATCAACAGAATCTGTCGAATTGATGCAACCCAAAGCGATTTCGAAGTAACGATCCATCAGCAAAGGATCGACTTTCAACAAAATCTGAATCGGTGTTCCAGAGCTAATATGATGGATACCAAGTATATTGATTTCACTCATCATTGTGAAGAGTCTGTGTATCTCTTCTTGCGAAGGTCCGAGTTCTTTCTTCATGTTGAATATTTTTTTGTTTGGATCATCTTTGTTCAATTTTTCCAGAAAATTGAAGGTGACCTTAACAATCCTCATGGCGAAATTTTGAATGAACTGTGAACTTTCTTGTGAAGATGAATGGGCGAGGCTTCTCAAAGCAGGAAGAGTCTTGTCAAAAAAATCAAGGATTTGAAGTCGAGTTGGTGGTGAGATAAAAAGTGCACAGATTATAGTGACCAAGAATAATGATCCTTTCCTACCTGAATTCAAAATTAATACTGATATAAGCTTCTTAACAAGTGGAAGAAGGAATGAAAAGTCGTCTTCAATGTTGCAGCAAATTGTACGAAAAATAATCGGTAAACATATCAAATCATTACTATTTTCCTGGAGACAATGAACGATGTAAGGGAAGAATATATTGTATTTGCCTTTTGAATATGGAAGAAACAGGTTAAATTGGGATAAATTTTTTTTTTTTATGACGAACTTTTTGTGAAGTTGTTCGTTCGTACTTGTTTTGACTGTGACTCCGTCAATTTGTGTATCGATTTCGTCAGGAAAATAATCTGAGAGCAAAAAAGCTAAATTTTTAAAGTTGATAGATGTAGATTCTTCTTTTATTGAAGGGAAAAATGGTTTTGTTTTAATAAAATATTTCATTACTCGGTAAAAAGGAAGCCATTCGAATGTAAGGCCAGATATTTGGTTGTTTGTTTTCAAAAATACCAATAGGTAGTTAACCGCTGTACATTGGGCTTTGTAATTTTTGACAGGATAAATTGTAATTATTTTAAATAATAATTGGGCGAAATTAATTGCTAATGTGTTATTTGATTCATTATCTTTGAGGGGAAGTTTCATTCTTGGAATTACAAGTTTGTAGCTTGAAATATCAAGTAATTTATCGATTCTGTAAAAATCATTATTATTAAAAGAATCAAGTAGCTTTGCATATAAATTTTGATAGTATAATCTCACTTGATCCTTTGTGATTGTGTATGGCTGATGTAACTTTTGAGAAAGCTTACAGAAATGAGAAGAGAGTGGTTTAATTTTAAATATTTTGACAACGGGGATTTAAAAAGATGTCCAACAACTAAATTGAATGGATTCCAAAATTCAATAAATTTATAATTATCTTCATTTTTACATGACTTATTTTAATATTTATTTTATTTTTATATTTCAATTAGATTTTATAAAATAGATTTAACATCTTAATTTCATTGAAAAAATTTTCTAAAATCGTTTTTTTAAAAAAAAATATTCGTTACAGTATAGTCAAAAAATAAGAAAACGTCAAAAAAAATGGAAAATCTACTTTTTTGTGGGGATGCTACCAAGTAATAATTCAAATTATTTGAGGATAGCTAAAAATTTATTTTCCTTGATTTGAATAAAAAAATTGAGTGAAAAAATTTCAAATTCTATGATTAATTTCATACTACCACATTCAAAAAGTGACTTAAATTGTTTTTAATCATCAAAATATTGAATGAAAAAGTTCTCATTATGGAATTATTATATAGTTTCATATTCTCAAAAAGTAGATTTTCAATTTTTTTGACGATTTTGAGTATTTTATTCAAAAAGCTCTGTTAAAATTCACTTTTTTGGAGCAACCGTTTTCACTTGAAAGTAAAATAAAAACAAAAACATATTTAAAAATAAAGCTTTTAAAATAATAATCAATAAGAACCAAAAGCAGGATAAGTGCCGTTATTGAACAAAAATGATATAATTGTTTTTATATCAACTTTTTCAGAAGTCGACCGTTTATGTTATCTGGTCGGAATACCTCTATGATAACCACTACACCACAAGAGAATTATAATAATTGAATTTTTTTATATTACTTCATTAATAAAAATAGCTTGATTTCAAGACATTTTCAAGCATTTTTATCATATTCATTCTTTTCTTTTCTTTCAAAAAATGTTGCTACACGCCAAAGTAATCGAAGCTAAAGATATACCTGAAAGTTAAAGTGTCTTTGACACTCTTCTCATTCAACTGAGAAAACAGGAAACAACCATCCCACTTGGAATCAAGAATTTGATTTCCATATAAACAAAGCAATATTAAGCAATATAAACAATCAATATATTGATTTTTATTTCTACAATAAAAAAGACATTACAAATAAGTTTTTTTCAAGGGATAAACAAGGATGATTTTTATTTCTACAGGAAAAGTTCCTCTACAGGAGAAGATTATTCTTTACAGGAGAAAAACCTATACAAAAGATTATTATCTACAAATGAAGATCCTCTGCAGATGAATGAGTTCATTGAAAAAATGATATTATTTTACACCAACGTCCTCTAGGATTTCACTAAAACTTTTTATCTTAGATTGAGTGTAAAAAATTCTTTATTAAATAGATTTAGTGTGTTGAAAATTCAAAAAATAGGTTCGAAAAATTATAATTGCAATGAATAAGAATTCTTCTAGAGCTTCACTCAAAAAGTGGCATTTCTTGAAGGTACCTTCAAAAAATTACAAATTAGTAGAATTTAAAATATAAAACTTTTATTTAGTGTTGTTATTTTTATTTTCTTTGGTAAAAAAATAAAAATAGCAATTTTTTGTATAAACAAATTCTATTATGTTAAATTTAGATTGCGATTGAAGAATCTCCTTGTGTTGATGTGGTAGATTGATTCCTCTTCTTAATGACAAGGAAGTAAACAAGGAGAGCAATAATTGCAGCTACGACGACAACGCAAGCAATAACGATACCAGCAATTGCACCAGCAGATAAGCCTTTCTTACCATCATCACCTTTCTTTTGAGATTTAGTTGATCTCATGTAAGCTTTGTTTGCATCGTCTCCATTGGTGTTAGTGCTGTTATAGCATTCTGGATCATTGAAACTTTCACCTCCTCTATAATGTGAGCTGTAATTAAGGCAAGCTTTGTAGGATTCTTCAAGAGAGTCGCCATTAAATTCAGAAATTAATAATTCTTCTTGATCTTCTTGAATGATTTCACCTTCAACTTCTTGTCTTTCAACAACGATATCGCCATCGAAATGTGGAAATCCACCTTTTCCATTGAATACAATTGGGAAAACTGTTTCAGGTGTTTGTCTGTTGTATTTAATGTGGAACTTAGCTTTTTCAAACTTGGCATTATCCATGCGCAATGAAGAAAGCAAACCAATATAAATGTCTTTCACTAAATCAATATTTTTAACAACAAGATTTGAACGACCTTGAAGGAAAAGACCTTCGCATGATGTTCCACTATCAGTACCAGTAATTGTTGTTATTGGTTTTCCTTCAACTGGATATACATCAATCTTTTTGATGTTTAATTTTTCATTTGATTTTAATGTGATTTCTTCACCTGTTGGTTGAATAGTTCCAATATTAAGTACTTCATCTTCTTTGAGATCGCCATCATTAGGTGTATTAATTGTAATAGTTCCATCACCAACAACATCAAGGTTTGAACTTTGAACAGGATTGACTTTTATAGTTGAAGTACCTGTGAAATTGACAGCAACATCATTTCCACTTTCAGGTAAAACAATTGTAACTTCTTGGCCATTACCAACATTTAATTGGAAGTTTTGTATCTCAGATGGAACTTCAACTTTATTTACTGTCTGTGGAAGATTATATGTATAAAGAGTATCATCTTTATAATTTCCTCCCTTATTAAAGGTTACTTGAGATGAATCTGTTGCATTAGGTACAGCAGCGCTATCTAAACTATCTATTTTATCAGGTGGGAATGCACTTGGTGTAACTGCAGGAATTGGTTTAATGCATTGACCTTCAAAGAAATCTAATCCTTCAATACAATTGCATCTATAGATTTCACCGATTTTTACTGGTGTTGGTTTAAAGAACTTGGTTTCATCGCAAGCTATGCATACATTTGTACCTCTTGTAGAACAGTTTGCACAGCCAATAATATTTTCAGTACATGTTGCATTTCCATCTTCAACGCATGATTTACCATCATAAGTTGGTTTCAAATCTCCTTCGCAAGTCAAACAAATTTCTTGTGAATTTTCGAATTTATTACTTGTACAATTGGCTATTGAAATTTCTGATTTAATGCATTTACCATTTGAATCAGGAGAATATCCATCTAAACAAGTTTCACAATGTGTTTCATCTTTACATATTTTACATAATATATCTTTGCCTTCACCTAAGCATGATCTTTGAGTTTCATCTAAGCATAAGCCATTTTCTGACTTATATCCACCTTCTTCATCACAAACGCATTTACCATCTTGGTTTAACTTGAAATGCTTAGATTCATCACATGATATACACTTAGTAACATTATCAGCATCGCATTCCTTGCAATACACATCATTATCAAAGCATGTTGGCAAAACACAAGATCTATGATCAACTGATACTATATATCCATTTTCACATTTTGTGCAGTAATAAACATTTTGTATTAATGGACAAAAACCTGAAGCACAATTTGGAATATGAACTGAGCAATGAGGTCTGCATACATTTTCTCCGGTTATTTGATCTTTTGAAACACCATATTCACAGTATACACATGTTCCATTTCTATTATAATAATCATTTGGGCATTCAATTGGTTGAGGAGTATTAGATTCTGTAGGTTCAGAAACATCAGGAATCGTAGGTTTTGAATCAGTTGAAGAAGGTTGAATTTGACTATCAATGTCTAAATAAGATGAAGAGGTTAATTCAGTATCAATGTTTGAATCTGAAGATAAATCGCTTTCGATATTTTCAACGCATGTGTTGGAAGCACTGCCTTCTCCTGGCTTGTAGCCTGTATCACACTTGCAGCCATTGTTTCCATCTGATACGAAGTGTCCTTCTGTGTTGCATTGTGTGCATATGCTTGAATCGCTTGGATCGCATGTTGTGCATCCTACAATTGTGCATTCACTTCCGCTGTCTTCAACGCATGTGTTGGAAGCACTGCCTTCTCCTGGCTTGTAGCCTGTATCACACTTGCAGCCATTGTTTCCATCTGATACGAAGTGTCCTTCTGTGTTGCATTGTGTGCATATGCTTGAATCGCTTGGATCGCATGTTGTGCATCCTACAATTGTGCATTCACTTCCGCTGTCTTCAACGCATGTGTTGGAAGCACTGCCTTCTCCTGGCTTGTAGCCTGTATCACACTTGCAGCCATTATTTCCATCTGATACGAAGTGTCCTTCTGTGTTGCATTGTGTGCATATGCTTGAATCGCTTGGATCGCATGTTGTGCATCCTACAATTGTGCATTCACTTCCGCTGTCTTCAACGCATGTGTTGGAAGCACTGCCTTCTCCTGGCTTGTAGCCTGTATCACACTTGCAGCCATTGTTTCCATCTGATACGAAGTGTCCTTCTGTGTTGCATTGTGTGCATATGCTTGAATCGCTTGGATCGCATGTTGTGCATCCTACAATTGTGCATTCACTTCCGCTGTCTTCAACGCATGTGTTGGAAGCACTGCCTTCTCCTGGCTTGTAGCCTGTATCACACTTGCAGCCATTGTTTCCATCTGATACGAAGTGTCCTTCTGTGTTGCATTGTGTGCATATGCTTGAATCGCTTGGATCGCATGTTGTGCATCCTACAATTGTGCATTCACTTCCGCTGTCTTCAACGCATGTGTTGGAAGCACTGCCTTCTCCTGGCTTGTAGCCTGTATCACACTTGCAGCCATTGTTTCCATCTGATACGAAGTGTCCTTCTGTGTTGCATTGTGTGCATATGCTTGAATCGCTTGGATCGCATGTTGTGCATCCTACAATTGTGCATTCACTTCCGCTGTCTTCAACGCATGTGTTGGAAGCACTGCCTTCTCCTGGCTTGTAGCCTGTATCACACTTGCAGCCATTGTTTCCATCTGATACGAAGTGTCCTTCTGTGTTGCATTGTGTGCATATGCTTGAATCGCTTGGATCGCATGTTGTGCATCCTACAATTGTGCATTCACTTCCGCTGTCTTCAACGCATGTGTTGGAAGCACTGCCTTCTCCTGGCTTGTAGCCTGTATCACACTTGCAGCCATTATTTCCATCTGATACGAAGTGTCCTTCTGTGTTGCATTGTGTGCATATGCTTGAATCGCTTGGATCGCATGTTGTGCATCCTACAATTGTGCATTCACTTCCGCTGTCTTCAACGCATGTGTTGGAAGCACTGCCTTCTCCTGGCTTGTAGCCTGTATCACACTTGCAGCCATTATTTCCATCTGATACGAAGTGTCCTTCTGTGTTGCATTGTGTGCATATGCTTGAATCGCTTGGATCGCATGTTGTGCATCCTACAATTGTGCATTCACTTCCGCTGTCTTCAACGCATGTGTTGGAAGCACTGCCTTCTCCTGGCTTGTAGCCTGTATCACACTTGCAGCCATTGTTTCCATCTGATACGAAGTGTCCTTCTGTGTTGCATTGTGTGCATATGCTTGAATCGCTTGGATCGCATGTTGTGCATCCTACAATTGTGCATTCACTTCCGCTGTCTTCAACGCATGTGTTGGAAGCACTGCCTTCTCCTGGCTTGTAGCCTGTATCACACTTGCAGCCATTGTTTCCATCTGATACGAAGTGTCCTTCTGTGTTGCATTGTGTGCATATGCTTGAATCGCTTGGATCGCATGTTGTGCATCCTACAATTGTGCATTCACTTCCGCTGTCTTCAACGCATGTGTTGGAAGCACTGCCTTCTCCTGGCTTGTAGCCTGTATCACACTTGCAGCCATTGTTTCCATCTGATACGAAGTGTCCTTCTGTGTTGCATTGTGTGCATATGCTTGAATCGCTTGGATCGCATGTTGTGCATCCTACAATTGTGCATTCACTTCCGCTGTCTTCAACGCATGTGTTGGAAGCACTGCCTTCTCCTGGCTTGTAGCCTGTATCACACTTGCAGCCATTATTTCCATCTGATACGAAGTGTCCTTCTGTGTTGCATTGTGTGCATATGCTTGAATCGCTTGGATCGCATGTTGTGCATCCTACAATTGTGCATTCACTTCCGCTGTCTTCAACGCATGTGTTGGAAGCACTGCCTTCTCCTGGCTTGTAGCCTGTATCACACTTGCAGCCATTGTTTCCATCTGATACGAAGTGTCCTTCTGTGTTGCATTGTGTGCATATGCTTGAATCGCTTGGATCGCATGTTGTGCATCCTACAATTGTGCATTCACTTCCGCTGTCTTCAACGCATGTGTTGGAAGCACTGCCTTCTCCTGGCTTGTAGCCTGTATCACACTTGCAGCCATTATTTCCATCTGATACGAAGTGTCCTTCTGTGTTGCATTGTGTGCATATGCTTGAATCGCTTGGATCGCATGTTGTGCATCCTACAATTGTGCATTCACTTCCGCTGTCTTCAACGCATGTGTTGGAAGCACTGCCTTCTCCTGGCTTGTAGCCTGTATCACACTTGCAGCCATTGTTTCCATCTGATACGAAGTGTCCTTCTGTGTTGCATTGTGTGCATATGCTTGAATCGCTTGGATCGCATGTTGTGCATCCTACAATTGTGCATTCACTTCCGCTGTCTTCAACGCATGTGTTGGAAGCACTGCCTTCTCCTGGCTTGTAGCCTGTATCACACTTGCAGCCATTGTTTCCATCTGATACGAAGTGTCCTTCTGTGTTGCATTGTGTGCATATGCTTGAATCGCTTGGATCGCATGTTGTGCATCCTACAATTGTGCATTCACTTCCGCTGTCTTCAACGCATGTGTTGGAAGCACTGCCTTCTCCTGGCTTGTAGCCTGTATCACACTTGCAGCCATTGTTTCCATCTGATACGAAGTGTCCTTCTGTGTTGCATTGTGTGCATATGCTTGAATCGCTTGGATCGCATGTTGTGCATCCTACAATTGTGCATTCACTTCCGCTGTCTTCAACGCATGTGTTGGAAGCACTGCCTTCTCCTGGCTTGTAGCCTGTATCACACTTGCAGCCATTGTTTCCATCTGATACGAAGTGTCCTTCTGTGTTGCATTGTGTGCATATGCTTGAATCGCTTGGATCGCATGTTGTGCATCCTACAATTGTGCATTCACTTCCGCTGTCTTCAACGCATGTGTTGGAAGCACTGCCTTCTCCTGGCTTGTAGCCTGTATCACACTTGCAGCCATTATTTCCATCTGATACGAAGTGTCCTTCTGTGTTGCATTGTGTGCATATGCTTGAATCGCTTGGATCGCATGTTGTGCATCCTACAATTGTGCATTCACTTCCGCTGTCTTCAACGCATGTGTTGGAAGCACTGCCTTCTCCTGGCTTGTAGCCTGTATCACACTTGCAGCCATTGTTTCCATCTGATACGAAGTGTCCTTCTGTGTTGCATTGTGTGCATATGCTTGAATCGCTTGGATCGCATGTTGTGCATCCTACAATTGTGCATTCACTTCCGCTGTCTTCAACGCATGTGTTGGAAGCACTGCCTTCTCCTGGCTTGTAGCCTGTATCACACTTGCAGCCATTATTTCCATCTGATACGAAGTGTCCTTCTGTGTTGCATTGTGTGCATATGCTTGAATCGCTTGGATCGCATGTTGTGCATCCTACAATTGTGCATTCACTTCCGCTGTCTTCAACGCATGTGTTGGAAGCACTGCCTTCTCCTGGCTTGTAGCCTGTATCACACTTGCAGCCATTGTTTCCATCTGATACGAAGTGTCCTTCTGTGTTGCATTGTGTGCATATGCTTGAATCGCTTGGATCGCATGTTGTGCATCCTACAATTGTGCATTCACTTCCGCTGTCTTCAACGCATGTGTTGGAAGCACTGCCTTCTCCTGGCTTGTAGCCTGTATCACACTTGCAGCCATTGTTTCCATCTGATACGAAGTGTCCTTCTGTGTTGCATTGTGTGCATATGCTTGAATCGCTTGGATCGCATGTTGTGCATCCTACAATTGTGCATTCACTTCCGCTGTCTTCAACGCATGTGTTGGAAGCACTGCCTTCTCCTGGCTTGTAGCCTGTATCACACTTGCAGCCATTGTTTCCATCTGATACGAAGTGTCCTTCTGTGTTGCATTGTGTGCATATGCTTGAATCGCTTGGATCGCATGTTGTGCATCCTACAATTGTGCATTCACTTCCGCTGTCTTCAACGCATGTGTTGGAAGCACTGCCTTCTCCTGGCTTGTAGCCTGTATCACACTTGCAGCCATTGTTTCCATCTGATACGAAGTGTCCTTCTGTGTTGCATTGTGTGCATATGCTTGAATCGCTTGGATCGCATGTTGTGCATCCTACAATTGTGCATTCACTTCCGCTGTCTTCAACGCATGTGTTGGAAGCACTGCCTTCTCCTGGCTTGTAGCCTGTATCACACTTGCAGCCATTATTTCCATCTGATACGAAGTGTCCTTCTGTGTTGCATTGTGTGCATATGCTTGAATCGCTTGGATCGCATGTTGTGCATCCTACAATTGTGCATTCACTTCCGCTGTCTTCAACGCATGTGTTGGAAGCACTGCCTTCTCCTGGCTTGTAGCCTGTATCACACTTGCAGCCATTATTTCCATCTGATACGAAGTGTCCTTCTGTGTTGCATTGTGTGCATATGCTTGAATCGCTTGGATCGCATGTTGTGCATCCTACAATTGTGCATTCACTTCCGCTGTCTTCAACGCATGTGTTGGAAGCACTGCCTTCTCCTGGCTTGTAGCCTGTATCACACTTGCAGCCATTGTTTCCATCTGATACGAAGTGTCCTTCTGTGTTGCATTGTGTGCATATGCTTGAATCGCTTGGATCGCATGTTGTGCATCCTACAATTGTGCATTCACTTCCGCTGTCTTCAACGCATGTGTTGGAAGCACTGCCTTCTCCTGGCTTGTAGCCTGTATCACACTTGCAGCCATTGTTTCCATCTGATACGAAGTGTCCTTCTGTGTTGCATTGTGTGCATATGCTTGAATCGCTTGGATCGCATGTTGTGCATCCTACAATTGTGCATTCACTTCCGCTGTCTTCAACGCATGTGTTGGAAGCACTGCCTTCTCCTGGCTTGTAGCCTGTATCACACTTGCAGCCATTGTTTCCATCTGATACGAAGTGTCCTTCTGTGTTGCATTGTGTGCATATGCTTGAATCGCTTGGATCGCATGTTGTGCATCCTACAATTGTGCATTCACTTCCGCTGTCTTCAACGCATGTGTTGGAAGCACTGCCTTCTCCTGGCTTGTAGCCTGTATCACACTTGCAGCCATTGTTTCCATCTGATACGAAGTGTCCTTCTGTGTTGCATTGTGTGCATATGCTTGAATCGCTTGGATCGCATGTTGTGCATCCTACAATTGTGCATTCACTTCCGCTGTCTTCAACGCATGTGTTGGAAGCACTGCCTTCTCCTGGCTTGTAGCCTGTATCACACTTGCAGCCATTATTTCCATCTGATACGAAGTGTCCTTCTGTGTTGCATTGTGTGCATATGCTTGAATCGCTTGGATCGCATGTTGTGCATCCTACAATTGTGCATTCACTTCCGCTGTCTTCAACGCATGTGTTGGAAGCACTGCCTTCTCCTGGCTTGTAGCCTGTATCACACTTGCAGCCATTATTTCCATCTGATACGAAGTGTCCTTCTGTGTTGCATTGTGTGCATATGCTTGAATCGCTTGGATCGCATGTTGTGCATCCTACAATTGTGCATTCACTTCCGCTGTCTTCAACGCATGTGTTGGAAGCACTGCCTTCTCCTGGCTTGTAGCCTGTATCACACTTGCAGCCATTGTTTCCATCTGATACGAAGTGTCCTTCTGTGTTGCATTGTGTGCATATGCTTGAATCGCTTGGATCGCATGTTGTGCATCCTACAATTGTGCATTCACTTCCGCTGTCTTCAACGCATGTGTTGGAAGCACTGCCTTCTCCTGGCTTGTAGCCTGTATCACACTTGCAGCCATTGTTTCCATCTGATACGAAGTGTCCTTCTGTGTTGCATTGTGTGCATATGCTTGAATCGCTTGGATCGCATGTTGTGCATCCTACAATTGTGCATTCACTTCCGCTGTCTTCAACGCATGTGTTGGAAGCACTGCCTTCTCCTGGCTTGTAGCCTGTATCACACTTGCAGCCATTGTTTCCATCTGATACGAAGTGTCCTTCTGTGTTGCATTGTGTGCATATGCTTGAATCGCTTGGATCGCATGTTGTGCATCCTACAATTGTGCATTCACTTCCGCTGTCTTCAACGCATGTGTTGGAAGCACTGCCTTCTCCTGGCTTGTAGCCTGTATCACACTTGCAGCCATTATTTCCATCTGATACGAAGTGTCCTTCTGTGTTGCATTGTGTGCATATGCTTGAATCGCTTGGATCGCATGTTGTGCATCCTACAATTGTGCATTCACTTCCGCTGTCTTCAACGCATGTGTTGGAAGCACTGCCTTCTCCTGGCTTGTAGCCTGTATCACACTTGCAGCCATTGTTTCCATCTGATACGAAGTGTCCTTCTGTGTTGCATTGTGTGCATATGCTTGAATCGCTTGGATCGCATGTTGTGCATCCTACAATTGTGCATTCACTTCCGCTGTCTTCAACGCATGTGTTGGAAGCACTGCCTTCTCCTGGCTTGTAGCCTGTATCACACTTGCAGCCATTGTTTCCATCTGATACGAAGTGTCCTTCTGTGTTGCATTGTGTGCATATGCTTGAATCGCTTGGATCGCATGTTGTGCATCCTACAATTGTGCATTCACTTCCGCTGTCTTCAACGCATGTGTTGGAAGCACTGCCTTCTCCTGGCTTGTAGCCTGTATCACACTTGCAGCCATTGTTTCCATCTGATACGAAGTGTCCTTCTGTGTTGCATTGTGTGCATATGCTTGAATCGCTTGGATCGCATGTTGTGCATCCTACAATTGTGCATTCACTTCCGCTGTCTTCAACGCATGTGTTGGAAGCACTGCCTTCTCCTGGCTTGTAGCCTGTATCACACTTGCAGCCATTGTTTCCATCTGATACGAAGTGTCCTTCTGTGTTGCATTGTGTGCATATGCTTGAATCGCTTGGATCGCATGTTGTGCATCCTACAATTGTGCATTCACTTCCGCTGTCTTCAACGCATGTGTTGGAAGCACTGCCTTCTCCTGGCTTGTAGCCTGTATCACACTTGCAGCCATTATTTCCATCTGATACGAAGTGTCCTTCTGTGTTGCATTGTGTGCATATGCTTGAATCGCTTGGATCGCATGTTGTGCATCCTACAATTGTGCATTCACTTCCGCTGTCTTCAACGCATGTGTTGGAAGCACTGCCTTCTCCTGGCTTGTAGCCTGTATCACACTTGCAGCCATTGTTTCCATCTGATACGAAGTGTCCTTCTGTGTTGCATTGTGTGCATATGCTTGAATCGCTTGGATCGCATGTTGTGCATCCTACAATTGTGCATTCACTTCCGCTGTCTTCAACGCATGTGTTGGAAGCACTGCCTTCTCCTGGCTTGTAGCCTGTATCACACTTGCAGCCATTGTTTCCATCTGATACGAAGTGTCCTTCTGTGTTGCATTGTGTGCATATGCTTGAATCGCTTGGATCGCATGTTGTGCATCCTACAATTGTGCATTCACTTCCGCTGTCTTCAACGCATGTGTTGGAAGCACTGCCTTCTCCTGGCTTGTAGCCTGTATCACACTTGCAGCCATTGTTTCCATCTGATACGAAGTGTCCTTCTGTGTTGCATTGTGTGCATATGCTTGAATCGCTTGGATCGCATGTTGTGCATCCTACAACACTAAACGTTTCTTCAATTGTTAATTTCGCAAATAAAACTAAAAAAATCATAATCTAATATTAATATTGAAAAGTGATATTAAAATTATCAATTTATTTATTTATTTATTTATTTATTTATTTATTTATTTATTTATTTATTTATTTATTTATTTATTTATTTATTTATTTATTTATTTATTTATTTATTTATTTATTTATTTATTTATTTATTTATTTATTTATTTATTTATTTATTTATTTATTTATTTATTTATTTATTTATTTATTTATTTATTTATTTATTTATTTATTTATTTATTTATTTATTTATTTATTTATTTATTTATTTATTTATTTATTTATTTATTTATTTATTTATTTATTTATTTATTTATTTATTTATTTATTTATTTATTTATTTATTTATTTATTTATTTATTTATTTATTTATTTATTTATTTATTTATTTATTTATTTATTTATTTATTTATTTATTTATTTATTTATTTATTTATTTATTTATTTATTTATTTATTTATTTATTTATTTATTTATTTATTTATTTATTTATTTATTTATTTATTTATTTATTTATTTATTTATTTATTTATTTATTTATTTATTTATTTATTTATTTATTTATTTATTTATTTATTTATTTATTTATTTATTTATTTATTTATTTATTTATTTATTTATTTATTTATTTATTTATTTATTTATTTATTTATTTATTTATTTATTTATTTATTTATTTATTTATTTATTTATTTATTTATTTATTTATTTATTTATTTATTTATTTATTTATTTATTTATTTATTTATTTATTTATTTATTTATTTATTTATTTATTTATTTATTTATTTATTTATTTATTTATTTATTTATTTATTTATTTATTTATTTATTTATTTATTTATTTATTTATTTATTTATTTATTTATTTATTTATTTATTTATTTATTTATTTATTTATTTATTTATTTATTTATTTATTTATTTATTTATTTATTTATTTATTTATTTATTTATTTATTTATTTATTTATTTATTTATTTATTTATTTATTTATTTATTTATTTATTTATTTATTTATTTATTTATTTATTTATTTATTTATTTATTTATATTATATTATATTATATTATATTATATTATATTATATTATATTATATTATATTATATTATATTATATTGGTGATGTTGATTCAAATTTGTTGATCTTACTGTTATAAGCTTCAATCTCTCTCTTTATTTTCAATTGTTGATGTTGATTCGTTGATCTTGCTGTTGAATGCAATAAATGATGGAACCGAGCAAGATAAAGACGTCATCATGCATCACAGTTGGTTTTCCTTGATTATTAATAATAGATTTTGTTGGCCGTCTCAGTGATCTTTCTGTTAAGGCTTTTGATCTCTCTATCTTTGGTTTTAATTGTTGATTGTAATTCAATGATCTTGATGTTGAGAGAGTCGATTGCTGATGCCAATTCATTGATCTTGTTGTTGAGAGTTTCGATTTTTAATGTTAATTCGTTGATCTTTCCATTAAGGGCTTCAAATTCTCTTTCCTTAGCTTCAATATTGTATTGAAGTTCAGCAATCTTGCTATTGAGTGATTCAATTGTTGAATTCAATTTACAGTAGTGAATTTAATATGGTAACTGTATTTTTTATGGTAACACTTTTTTTTATTAAAACAAGTGACGCCACTTTTTGAACTACGTTCAAAAAGTGTCTTGCACATTGTTTTTTTCCCTTTAGAAAAAAGAAAACACATAAAATCAATAATATTTTAGTAAAAATTAGAGTAGATGCAACTTAAGATATTTTATTCTCAAAAAGTTTTTTTTTCTGAGGTTTATGCAGTTTTTTTTTTTTTTTTTTTTTTTTGAACCTACTCTTAAAAATTTTATTAGAAAATTTGACTCAGTTATTAGCAACAACGTGAATCAGTTATTTGCAACAATATGAGTCAGTTTTTAACAACATCATATATTACTATTTTATAACATTTTCGTCTTCATTTTTCTTAAATCTCATATAAAAAGTTAATCCAAAATATAAAATAAAAATAGAAATATTCTTCTATAAAAATTTAATTATAGAAAATAAACAAACTTTATAATCTTTTTGTAATATATAAAAATCAATTATTTTATGTTTGATAAGATAAAATGACTTTAAAATGAAATATTGATGAAAAATATATATTAGTTCATACTGTCCCAAAAATATTTTTATATAAAAATATTTGGTTTTATAATTATTTTATTGTGGTTTTATTTGACTGTGAGTTTATGCGCCAATGGTTTATTTAGATAATAAATTAACTGAATTATCCATTGAGTAAATGAATGTCTTCTCATATTTATATTACAAAGATAAAAAATTGATTTGATGCTGAGAAAAATGATAAAAATGAGCCAGAAGTAAAATAATAACTGTAATATAATTTATATTCAAAATTTTATTTTTCTGAAAACTCATATAAAAAGTTATCTAAAAATGCAAAAGTAAAATACAAATATCTTGTTAAAAAAAAAAGTAATTTATTAAAACAAAATCATTTATTAAACATAATAGTTTTTATATTAAACAAATTATATTTGAGTTTTATTCCAAATATGCAGCAATGTGTTTTTTGGGCAAAAATAGAGAGGTTTAATATCAATCATCGTGAACAAATAACTTCAATAACAATTCCATCATCAGTAATGTTCATTTGTAGCAATGCTTTTGAAGGTTTTAAATCACTTGTTAATATCGAAATTCCACCATCAGTATCATCTATTTGTAGTTATGTTTTTGCAAACTGTTCATCATTGAAACATGTTTCATTACCATCATCAATAGTATCAATTGAGGAGCATGCTTTTGATAATTGTATATCTCTGAGCCAGATTTCAATTCCTTCATCAGTTACATCAATTGAACCGCACTCATTTAAAAACTGCTCGTCATTAAAAAATATTTCAATTCCTACGTCAATAAAATCTATTGGAGATTATGCTTTCTCTGGTTGTTCATCATTACTTGAATTTCAAATACCACCGTCAGTTGAATCAGTTGGTTCTTATGCCTTTTCCGACTGTTCATCACTTACTCGAGTTGAAATTCAATCAAATTTGTTTTCAATTGATGATTATATGTTCGCTAACTGTTCATCGTTAAAGCAAATCAGAATTCCACCTTCAGTGTTATCAATAGGCAATTTTGCATTTTTATGTTGTTCATCATTGACTGATCTCGCGAATCCACCATCAGTAACTTCAATTGGTGATAATGCCTTTTCTGAATGCTCATCGTTAACAATAATTAAAATTCCATCATCAATTGAAATGATTAGTCATTCTATCTTTTCAAAATGTTCATCATTAAAAGAAGTTGAAATATCTTCATCAATTCCATCAATAAATGAAAATTTATTTATGGATTGTTCATCTCTTTGTAGATTAGTTATTCCTTCATCAGTCGTAACAATTGAAGAAAACGGATTCTATGGATGCTCTTTGTTAAATGAAATCATCATCCCGCAATCAGTTAAAATAATAAAAAATTGTGCTATTTATGGATGTAATTTACTCATTGAAATTACAATTCCATCATCAGTTACTTCAATTTGTAGTCATACTTTTTCGCATTGCTCATCACTCATTAAAGTTGACATCCAATCAGATTTGAAAAGCATTGCCAGTAACACTTTCTTCAGATGCTCATCATTGAAACAAATTAATATGCCACAATCAGTTGAATCAATTGAATCAAATGCTTTTTATAAATGTTTATTATTGGTTCAAATTGAAATTCCAATCTCAGTAACATCAATTTCTGAAAATGCTTTTTGTGAGTGCTCTTCATTGAAGCAAATTACAATACCTCAATTAGTTGAAACCATTGGAAAAAATGCCTTTAGTGGTTGTTCATCATTAAATCAAGTTGAAATTTTATCATCATTAAAATCGATTAGTGAATATGTATTTAGTGGATGTTCATCTCTAATTCATATTTCAATTCCAGATTCAGTTACAGATATTAAGGAAAGTGCTTTTTGTGGATGCGTTTCATTAAAAAATTAAAGATTCCGCAGTCAATTAAAGTAATCCAAAACTCTGCTTTTTGTGGATGTTTATCATTAAAAGAGATCAAAATCTCATCATCAACGCAAATTGCAAATAATGCATTTGCAAATTGTCCATCATTGAAAATAATTAAATCATCAGAATGTAACAAAATTTATGGAGGAAATTATGAAACTCTTGAAGAAATAGTAATTCCTCCACATGTTAAAACAATTGAAAGTAATTCATTTAAAGATTTCCATTCATTAAAACAAATTATAATTCCATCTTCAGTTGCAACAATTAACTCTTATGCTTTTTATAGATGCTTTTCATTGACTCATGTTCAATTACCAACTGAATTGAAATCAATTTCTAATAATGCATTTAGTTATTGTACAAAGCTTGTTGAAATCACACTTCCTAATTCAATAACAAAGATTGAAAGAGAATCTTTTTCAAATTGTTTTTCATTGCAGCAAATTATTATTCCTTCATCTGTTGATTCCATAAATGAAAGAACTTTTGAAAATTGTAAATCATTAAGATATGTTAAAATCGATTCATTATCATGCACAATATATCAAAATGCTTTTATAAAATGTTGTTCACTTAAGGAAATTTCATTTGCTTGTCTATATCAAATTAATTTAGCCAAAGATGCTTTCAATGGCTGCCCTAGTTTGCATGTCAACATTGAATCCAAAATAACATCAATAAATAATTTCCTTCATGAAAACAAGCAAATCAAAGAAACAAGTCTTCCTCAATCAGTTAAAATAATTTTAAAAGATGCTTTCATAAAACGTTCAAGTTTAGAAAAAATAAATATTCCTGAATTTATTGATTCAATTGGATCATGTGCATTCCAAGATTGTTCATCATTAACTGAAATCGCAATTCCACAATCAGCCACTGAAATCAAACAAAGTGTATTTAATGGATGTGCATCATTATCTTATATTATTCTTCCACAATCATTAAAACTGATTGGATCAAATGCGTTTTGTAAATGTTCTTCATTAAGTAAAATCACAATTCCTCAGTCAGTAACAATTATTGAATCTTATGCATTTTCACAATGCTCATCATTGAAAGATGTTATAATTCCTCAATCAGTAACATCAATTAAATCATATGCATTTAATGAATGTTCTTCATTGACTAAAATTTTTATTCCTCAATTTGTGAAATCGATTGATTCATCCACATTCTGTCAATGCTTATCATTGAAAGAAGTTATAATTCCTCCATCAGTCGCGTCAATAGATTATAGTGCATTTTATATGTGTACTTCATTGAGCGAAATCAAAATGCCGCAATCCCTTTAAGTTATAGAATCTAATGCCTTTTATAAATGTATTTCTTTAAAGCAAATCACAATACCTGGATCAGTTACAATTGGCTCAAATGCATTTAAATGTTGTCCACTTTTGAATATAATTATTTCACCGCAGTCATCAACAATTAAATTTTCAATAAAAGATATTGGTGACTTTGAGAATATAAGTTCTTTATCATCAGTTGAGAAATCATCACCAGCGAATTCAATCATATTATCAGAGTCGATTACATCAATTGAAAACTCTTTATTTTCCAATTGTTCATCATTAAAACGAACTTTTCTTTCATCATCAATTAGATCATTTGGAAACAAAATTTTTTACCAATGTTCATCACTAAAAGAAGTAGATATTCAATCAAAAATATCATCAATTGGAAACGATTCATTTGCATATTGTAATTCACTAACACATGTCACTCTCCCTTCATCACTAACATCAATTGATAATTACGCATTTAATGAATGCAAATCTTTGACACAAGTCAATATTCCACCATTGGTTACTTCGATAGGCGAGTATTCTTTTCATAATTGCATGCAATTATCACAAATTGAGCTTCAATCATCACTGTTAACCATAGGTAAAAATGCATTTAGTTGTTGTTCATCATTAATTCAAATTAAAATCCCTTCTTCAATAACTTCAATATCTGATTATTCATTTAATCATTGCGAATTGTTATCTAATGTTGAGCTTCCATCAACTTTAACATCAATTAGTGAGAATGCATTTACAGACTGTTATTCACTAATAA
Source organism: Tritrichomonas musculus (assembly GCA_039105265.1). Taxonomy (NCBI): domain Eukaryota; phylum Parabasalia; order Tritrichomonadida; family Tritrichomonadidae; genus Tritrichomonas; species Tritrichomonas musculus. The sequence goes on along the minus strand of JAPFFF010000016.1, from coordinate 2,578,667 downwards.
AAATTGTCATTCCTTCTTCGGTGAAAACAATTGGTGATCATGCTTTTTCGAATTGTACATCACTTACACAAATTGATATTCCACCATCAGTAGAAAGAATTGGTAATTATGCATTTCAACAATGCAAGTCGCTGACACAGATTGATCTTCCTTCTTCACTATGAGCAATTAGTGATTATTTGTTCAAAAATTGCACAAAATTAATTCAAATCACAATTCCTTCTTCTGTAACATCAATTGGTAATGATGCATTTTACAGTTGCTCATCATTAGAAATCATTTTTATTTCTTCATCAGTAACATCCATTGGAAGGAATGCATTCAATGGTTGTTTGATGTTAAATCAAATCAATATCCCTTCTTCATTATCATGTATTAATGATAAAACATTTGATTGTTGCTATTCATTGAATAAAATTGATATCCCATCATCAGTTTCGTCATTAAAGATTATGCATTTTTAGACTGTTTATCATTGGAAGAAATCACATTTAATTCATCAGAAATCTCATTTAATTATCAATCATTTTTTAATTGCATATCTCTTAAACAAATAAAGGCTTCATCTTCATTTGTTCAAAAATATAAAAGCTCCTTTTCATCAGAGATTTCTTTTACGATTTTATAGTATCTTATTATTAAAAATTTTTTAATAATTAATTAATTAATTATTTATTTATTTATCAATTATTTAATTATTTAATTATTAATTTATTAACTAATAATTAATTATTTAATTAATTAATTATTTAATTAATTAATAAATTAAGTATTATTTATTTATTTATTTATTTATTTATTTATTTATTTATTTATTTATTTATTTATTTATTTATTTATTTATTTATTTATTTATTTATTTATTTATTTATTTATTTATTTATTTATTTATTTATTTATTTATTTATTTATTTATTTATTTATTTATTTATTTATTTATTTATTTATTTATTTATTTATTTATTTATTTATTTATTTATTTATTTATTTATTTATTTATTTATTTATTTATTTATTTATTTATTTATTTATTTATTTATTTATTTATTTATTTATTTATTTATTTATTTATTTATTTATTTATTTATTTATTTATTTATTTATTTATTTATTTATTTATTTATTTATTTATTTATTTATTTATTTATTTATTTATTTATTTATTTATTTATTTATTTATTTATTTATTTATTTATTTATTTATTTATTTATTTATTTATTTATTTATTTATTTATTTATTTATTTATTTATTTATTTATTTATTTATTTATTTATTTATTTATTTATTTATTTATTTATTTATTTATTTATTTATTTATTTATTTATTTATTTATTTATTTATTTATTTATTTATTTATTTATTTATTTATTTATTTATTTATTTATTTATTTATTTATTTATTTATTTATTTATTTATTTATTTATTTATTTATTTATTTATTTATTTATTTATTTATTTATTTATTTATTTATTTATTTATTTATTTATTTATTTATTTATTTATTTATTTATTTATTTATTTATTTATTTATTTATTTATTTATTTATTTATTTATTTATTTATTTATTTATTTATTTATTTATTTATTTATTTATTTATTTATTTATTTATTTATTTATTTATTTATTTATTTATTTATTTATTTATTTATTTATTTATTTATTTATTTATTTATTTATTTATTTATTTATTTATTTATTTATTTATTTATTTATTTATTTATTTATTTATTTATTTATTTATTTATTTATTTATTTATTTATTTATTTATTTATTTATTTATTTATTTATTTATTTATTTATTTATTTATTTATTTATTTATTTATTTATTTATTTATTTATTTATTTATTTATTTATTTATTTATTTATTTATTTATTTATTTATTTATTTATTTATTTATTTATTTATTTATTTATTTATTTATTTATTTATTTATTTATTTATTTATTTATTTATTTATTTATTTATTTATTTATTTATTTATTTATTTATTTATTTATTTATTTATTTATTTATTTATTTATTTATTTATTTATTTATTTATTTATTTATTTATTTATTTATTTATTTATTTATTTATTTATTTATTTATTTATTTATTGAGAAATATAAAACAGCAAAGTTTGTTGGTGATATGACCAACAAACTATATTCAAATATTTGATAAAACAGCTTTTTGAAGAAAGAGCTTTTTGATAAGTGAGCTTTTTTAATAAAAATCAGTTTATTTGTGAATGATTTAAATATTTTATATCGCCAAGGAATGACTTGTCAAACTCAGGCAAAGACTGGCAAGGAAAACACAACAATTCATTGATACCACATACCTTCTGGCAAATTTTGATCACCTGCTACTGGTTTCCAACCATATATTTATAAATCAAATTATGCAATCTCGAAATACAGCTGCCTGCAAGTATATATTGTAGATCAGCTATTCTCAGCCACAAATTAATGAACTCTAGTCATCAAATTAAAAGCCCGAGCCATCGATTATCATCCAATAAACAAATTTACAAAACGCAGCCTCTTATTTACAAAATCCAATCTGTAATGTAATATAAGATACCTATTTACAAACAGAAATCAACTTGTTAACGAACTACAATCCCAGATTTGTAAATCATCAGCAAAGATTCCATTACAAACTCTTGACTTTTTAATTTCCATTTGTACTAGTTACTCGTTCTGAAAATAAATACATTACTATTTTAATTCTTTCCTATTTACTATTTTAAACAAGTTAATGCTAAAATTAAAATTTCTTTCTTTTTAACTGAAAAAGTTGCAATGTCTATTACGAAATTTTTATTTTAATTTAAAAAGTTCAGTTTCCAAATCCGTTAATATTTATTTCATATCTCCTATATTTGTGTATAAAAATTACATTATATATGTATAAAAAAGTTAGTATAATTTGTTCGATTCTTTGAATTTTAAATATTTTAATTGATTTTTACCTTTTTTTAGTTTGTATAGTCGATTTTAATCAGTTTAACAATATATTTATTCAAAAAGCTGTTTTATCAAAAAGTGATTATTTGAAAAAGCTGTTTTATCAAAAAGTCATCTAATCAAATCTTTTTTCTTTCAAATTTTGAATATAGTTTGTTGGTCACATCACCAACAAACTTTGCTGTTTTTATTATCCCTTATTTATTTATTTATTTATTTATTTTAAATTTTTTTCTGATGATATTTACACACCTCCTTTCAAAAAGTAGGCACCAAAATTCAATACTTTACATTCTGCCTTTTTATTTATACAGTAGTGTTTTTAATATGGTAACGGTATTTAAAGTGGTAACGCTTTTTTTTAAAAAAAAAATTTAAAAATACAAAATTTAATTTTTTTAAACATAATACAGAGTTTATTTAAATTAAATTATATAATAATATTTACTATCATTTATATGATATTAATCACAATGTTGTGTATCTATTTGTCTCAAATCACCAAAGTTTTTCGTCAACCAATTAAAAAAGTTAAAATCAAATTACTTCATTACCTTTTTATAATTTTTGATATTTTCTTATATAATTAGTTTAGCATCTATTCATCATTCATAATTTATTCATCATTTAATTATAAATGATAAATACTTTCTTTTGAAAAATAAAAATAATTTAAAAAATGTAACCATTTTCATAAGAGTTTATACAAAATAAAATATTCTTATGAATGCTTTTGATTATTTCCTTAAATCCTTTTTATATTTGATTGCATATTAGAAGATTATTATTATTATACTATACTATTTACTTTTAACTCAAGCATAATGCTTTTTATAGGTAAAATGAATATGCTTTGAATGGCTCAATTTAAATTGAATTATAACCTAAATTAGAAGATTGATCAATTTATCTTTATTATATAAATATATAGTTTATTGCACTATATTATTAAAATGATAACATAAAAGTAATAATCTATACTAGAAGTTTCATATTCTTATAATGATCTCAAAAACTGAAAAATACAATGTTGTAAACAAAAAAATTTCGTAATTTTTCTCTTTCTCACCAAAAAGAATCAAAAGGATGTAATATCGAATTTTAGTTCGATATTATATCAATTAAATGATTTTAATAATAAAAAACGATGAATTATCTAATGATTATAATATGATTATTTTTTCCTTAAAAATCGAATTTGAAAAAGTATCAATGAAATTTATTAATGAAATAAATATGTATATAAAATGCTGAAACACATGAGATAAAAACTGTCTAAAAAAACAAAATTTGAATATTTGTTTTGCTGTTCGTTTATAATTTTAGGACGTTAATCAATTAATGAAGATAAACCATTATCTTGTGCAAAACATATTATCTTATAGCATTATATCAATATAATTTCAGTAATCTGTTATGTAGTCGGGATAAAGATAACACAAAATTGAATGATGATGAAAAAGTTCTCTCAATAAGTCTCAGAATGAAAATCAACTCTGACTTCTAATAAGTTAGATGCATTTTTAAATGCAAATATGTTTTTATAAATATTATTTATAAATAACAACATTTTAAAGATAAATGAATTAATTCTTTATCATGAAAAGTAAACGGTCACCAAAAAATCAAAGATATACTCGTTTTAATAGTCAATAATTTTATTTTTACATTATTAACTAATAATTATTAATATTCTCATAATATGTAATATGTTTATATTCTTAAATAAAATATTACTTTGATGTACATGTTTATTATCATGCTTTAATTTTTTTCATTGATTGACGAAAAACTTTGGTGATTTGAGACAAATAGATACACAACATTGTGATTAATATCATATAAATGATAGTAAATATTATTATATAATTTAATTTAAATAAACTCTGTATTATGTTTAAAAAAATTAAATTTTGTATTTTTAAATTTTTTTTTTAAAAAAAAGCGTTACCACTTTAAATACCGTTACCATATTAAAAACACTACTGTATAAATAAAAAGGCAGAATGTAAAGTATTGAATTTTGGTGCCTACTTTTTGAAAGGAGGTGTGTAAATATCATCAGAAAAAAATTTAAAAGGGCGATTCCAATCGGACAAATAAAAACACAAAATTAAAATTGTGTTTTTATATTGAAAAGTTATATGAGTTTTATCAATTTTTGAGATAAGTCTAAAAAATTCATGGAGCAACTTTTTCAAAGGGCATTATTCAAAAATTCAAACTTTTTTAGAAATAACGATCATTATTATGCATTCAATTTAGTTCAATTTTTTGAAAAAGCACATAGAATATATTAAGAAAAAAATACTTGATGAAACTCATAGAAACAGCGAACATAGTAAAACCGAAAAGCAGTTCTATTAATTTTCCACTTTTTTTTGCACGAACTCGAGAACTTAGATCTTGAACTTCTTTCGTAGGGATGTTCTCAGTCTATACCTTGGAATTTTAGCTTGTGAGTTCCTACCACATGGGAATTACCAGCTATATTTCGGAGATTTAGAAATGTTGAACATTTTTTTGGGAGAAATCTCATATTATAAGCTTCCAGAACCTAAATTATGATACCTTCTGCAGATATTTCACTATTTAAGCTTCAGATTAGTAATTTCAATTTCATCTTCTGGATAAAAGTTAAAAATAAATGATTTTAAAATTAGATAATTTATACCAAAATATTGCATATCATGCCTGGAAATCGAAAATAAACAAACTTTTTGAAAGTTATATCTCAAAAAGTTGTTAGTACAGACTATTTTTGAAAGAAATGCATTAAAAGTAAGCGATGATGAAGATGCCGACAATGAAGATAATATAAAAAGAGATGACGAACGAGATAATACAAAAAGAGAACAAGACGAAGAAGCCTCTAGCGATAATACAAATAATAAAGATGACGAAGATGACGAACAAGATACAAAAAGAGAAGACGAACACCTCCTTTATGCAGCCCTAAGTTCAATCACCACCTTAATCTGGATCCAATTTATATCAGTTTACAGATACTACAAGAATTGCAACAGATAAATGAGTACCTAAAGAAAGAAAAGGAAAGAAAAGACCAAAAGAAACTTACTAAAGAAATAATTAACGAAGTAATTAAGCAAAATAAAGATAAAGAAGATGACGATGAAGATAAAGAAATTGTTTATTATTATCAACCAACTATGAGAAGGAATAAAGTTTTTGCTGATTTATGTTATTAACTTTGTTTTTGTTTTTATTTAAATGAATATATAGGGTGTCCAGAAAAATCGTAGCATCACATCACTAAACAAATATAAAAGAATAAAAAATATATTAATAAATTGTTTATTAAATATACTCACCATTTGATTTAATAACTTTTTTGAGTCTTTCTTGCCAATCGAGAAAAACACGTTTTAATGTCTCAATAGAAATTTGATGTAAAATTTCAATGACCTTATCAAAAAGCTGTTGTGCTGTCTCAAATTTGATTCCTTTCAGCTGATCTTTTACATAGCCAAATAAATAAAAGTCTGAGGCAGCAATATCTGGCGAATAAGGGGGATGAGGGGCTCTCTTCATATGGTGAGCGTCCATATATCTCATAACTTTTCTTGCAGTATGTGGTCGGGCGTTATCAAAATGTAAAGTTATTTTTCTTTTTTCATTTTCTCGTAAATGAGCTGTTTTTTTATAAATCTTTTCTAATATATTATTTATGAAATAATCACCATTAAACTTTTGGTGTTCTGGTAAAATGTCCACAATAAGAAATCCTTGTGGGTTCCAAAATATTGACAACATAAATTTTCTGGAGTCAATCATTTTTTTTGCTCTTGTAGCAGGTTTTTCTCCTTCTTCAATCCATTGTATTTCGTAATCTGTGGATAAATAAAACCAAGACTCATCACCTGTATAAAAAAAAATATAGTTTTGATGGCTAGCTTTTTGAAGTGTTTTCAATAAGCTTTTTGAAATTTCCACCCTTGCAACTTTTTGAGATGAATTTAAAAAATGGGGAACCCACTTTAAATGAACCAAAACAAAATGAAGTTCACGAGTGAGCATATCATATACACTTGATTTTGGAATGCTTGTGATCTCAGAAATTTCTCTAATAGATGAAAAAGGATAATCCTTTAGAACCTTTAAAATTAATTGATGTAAATGAAAATGGTCCAATTTTATATCTTCTTTTACATTGGCGTCACTTTTTAAAGGAATTTTTGATTCACGGATATATTTGGTAACTGTTGAATACCCAATTATATTCTTATGAAAAGTATCATTTATTTCACTTTGGATTTTTTTTGGTTCTTCTCCTTTAATATGTAGAAAAAGAACAATTGATCGGAAATCAAAATTCATAATAAAAAAAATAAACGTATTTTTTTAATTTAATTTTTTTGAATTATTTCAAATTTATATAATTTGTTATAGGAAAGTACAAATAAAACTCTTTTTATAATATAAACATAATTCATGAAATACTAACAATAAATATAAAAATTATATTTAAATTATCATCACAGCTTCTGATGCTACGGTTTTTCTGGACACCCTATATTTGAGGTTAGTGAAAAAGATATATTACTTAATTTTATTGGAGAACTAATTAAGCGAAATGAAATTAAAGCATTAAGAAAGTTAATAAAGAATAATCCGTATTACGCTCAGTTTAAACCTAAGGAGCTTAATAATCAGTTTAATATAATAGGGTATAAGTTTACTAAACGAAATAATAATATAATACTAATAGTGGACAAGAAGAATACTGTTAATGATAAGTGCCTTGGTGTATTAAATGAAGTCTTGAATGAGTTGATCTGATAATATATTATTTTTGTCATCGCTGGAATAATATTAAACAAAGATGTTCTTTCATGGTTAAAAGTATAAGGTGCAAGATGAGTCTTCTGTCTTCTGTCCTCTGTCCGCTCCATTTTTTAGGAAACGATTTATCCGGGAACATCTAGGAACAAGGAACATTATTGATTATTAAATGATTGTCATTATTAAAGTCTCTGGTGATTTTTGTCACCTGTTATTGAATTAACCTTAGTACTTGAACGAATCTAATTATTGAATGAAATGAATGATAATGTTGAATGAAAGGAATTGAATGAATTGGCCTCTTATTTGAAAAATATAGTCATGGGTGAAGAGGTGAATTCTCACCCGATTTTCGTCACCTTTATTTGACATGAATTAACCTTGTTGTGATATTATTATAAGTGTTATTGAACGAATAGAATCGAATGAATGAATGATGTCGAATGGAATTGAATGAATGATAGCATTAAGCAAATTAACTACCCTATTAAACGAACTGAAATGACCTTATTGAACAAATTGAATGGAATGAACAAATGAATGAAACGGCCTTGTTGTGAATATTATTGTAAGTGTTATTTCTCATAAATGCATTTGACCTCTTATTTGAATGAATGAATAGTGTCGAATAGATTGAAATGATTGCTGGATTGCTTCATAAAATAAAAATATATAATTGAATGGTTTACGTTTATTTTTATTGAATTGTTTACTCTATCTTAACTAAATTATATACTCTTTGCATTTTACCTTTCTCTCTGTTATATTTACTTCTTATTTCATATCCCTCTGGCACATCCTGCTCGTTTTTAAACCCAAAGTGCTGATATAACTGTTTCTTGCCATTAAACTCTCTATTTAAGTCATTTTCATTTATCATTACTGTATCCTTCTTTATTTCTTCTTCCTGTTCTGTCTCTTCAACAATAACTTCTCCAATCTTACTCATATATCTTACCCATGAATCTTTGTCCATTGATTGCCATGCATTTGCTCTCAGTTGGTTTAGTCTTGTTTTATATCTGTTCTTGGCTACCTTGTATGTAAACTTCTCTTCTGGTACTACACCTCTGAATATTCCCCAAATAACCAAATTTTTGTTCCCCAGCTTGGGGAGCATGGGGAATGCATTCAAATTATTAAAAAATGAAAAATCTTTTGATATATCGAGAAACTTTACATAATAGGGCCAAATACTCTATATATATTTGTATCAAATTATTTCGATTTGTTTGTTTTTAAGAATTAAATCAAAAAATCAATTTTTTTTTCAGAAAAAAAAAAAAAAAATAAAATTGAAAGGAAATGTTAAGATAATAATTCAACTTTGAAAAACAATCTTTTAATTTTTATATAAGTCATACATTTCTACTTAAAAAAAATTCTTTTATTTATTATTTACTATTTATTATTTTTACTATTTGATCAGATAATAAATCAAATAAAAAAAATTTATAAAGCGACCGTTTTCCCCAAAAAATCTCTGGGGAGATTTTCCCCAAAAATAAACCATTCAAATTCTATTCAAATTTCTCCCCAAATTTACTTTGGGGAAATTCTCCCCATTTCCCCAAATGGGGAAATAGGAATATTTTTTCTCTTTTATTAACTGTCTAATTCATTCATTTTAACTACCACTAATTAAAATACTGTATTGCTTATATTTATGTATTGCTTTATACACGCGAAGTAGTTCCTTGTTTTATAAAGAAGAATACCCTGATCTCGCTTAAAATGGTAATTTTGTAAAAATTTTACGGTTAACTTTAATTTTTCATTTTTGTTAACCAATTTTATAATTATATTTGGTGAAGTTTTTTAATTAGGTTAACCAATTATACGGTTTTTGTAATGGCCAAAAAAAATTTATTAATCTATCTATATTAGCTTTTGCTTCTTGCAAATTCTTGATGCTCAAATCTCCAGAAATCAATTTTTCGCAGGTATTTGAATCTCAAAACTATTGAATTCTCATTGATGTTCAAATCTCTATTATCCTCAATTCTCAAAGTTGATATCTCTTATACTCAGATTTCTCTTATATTCAGACCTTTCTTATATTCAGATCTCTCTTATATTCAGATTTTTCTTTTATTTAAATCTCACATTATACTCAAATTTCTCAAATTCTCAAATTTCTCTTATTCTGCAATTAATTTCATACTCGAATCTTTTCTCTACTCAAACATATTTGATTCTCTAAATAATTTAATACTCAAGTATCTCTTATACTCAATTCTCTCCTATTTCCTGATCAATATCTTACTCAAATCTCTATCATTATCAGATCTCTCTTTTGCTCAAGTCTCTTTTATTCTCAAATCAATTTATCACTCAGGTATCTTTTATACTAAATCTCTTTTATATTATATTCTCACATAATGCTCAAAATTTAGATATTTCTTATTTTTTTCATAAAAGAACTCAAAAACAACAATATATTTTATTGAAATGTTATAGTTTCTTTATATAATCTAGAAATGATGATGTTTATACTTGATATATGAATAACTTCCAGATTTCTCTAATTTTCGTGAAAAATATCATTCACAGCTTAATTTCCAGCATCAATGATCGCTAAATAATATTTCAAAAATTCGCATTCTCTTATATAGATGATGGTTTCTTCTATAGATTTTACATGACCAAATTAGTTATCAAAAAGTTTCCTATCCGTTTATTTATCTTAAGAAGAAAAATTATTTTAGGAGAACATAATAACTTCAAATAATCACGAATCAGAATTTATAAAAAAAGCAAAGTTAAACAATTCGAATAAGCTATTATCCAAAGCAAAACTTTCGAAATTGCATTCAAATATTGATTGGAAAGATATCAAAAATAGTCGAATACTTGGAAAATAGCTAGATTGAATATTTCACAAGAACTATTATTAATATCGCAAGAGTTTTTTCGTGAAGTTATTTACATTTTGGTAAAACTTCAAAATATGATAATTATTTTGATTCTTTTTTCCAAAAATTTCTTTTTTAAGCTTTTATTCGCAGCGCATTCAATATAAAATCATACAATTGTTTTATATTAACACAGACTTGTCGATTTTTTTAAGCTAAGCCTAATTTCCAAAGAATATAATATATAGAGAAATAAATCATGAATTAAATAATAATCTCAAACTATAGTATTAGGTGATATTAAATTATTCGGCTATTTAATTATTCTCATTCTTTTAGTTCTGAAAGAATATTGGTAATATTAGATTTTTATCATCATAATTTTTCTTGATATTTATATTAATTATGTATTATTAAGTATATGTAAACTTTATATTATTTTTCCTTTGATATGATCTTTTCTTTTTGAATTATTGCTCTTTTTAATTTTATACGTTTTTTAAAAAATCGTTATAGGCTATACAATTTTTTTCAAAAATAAAAACTTATAAAATCGTTTTTTAGAAAATACGTTTTTTTTACCAATTTAAGCGAGATCAGGGTATTATATAAAATTTTTTTTTATTTAAAAAAACATGCATGCCAACCATGATAGAACAAATGTAGAACTTTATAATTTAACTATATTTGAATAAATTTAAATTATTTTTTATTATTATTTTTAATAAGATATTTAAAACCAAATTTTATAAATAGTTGATATTTTTGTGAATATGATATTTAAAGCCAAAAATATAGTAAAGAGTAAAAAAACTTTAAGATTAATCATAATTTGACGTTAAAAAGCCCGCCGAGAGTAAACTTAACGTAGAAAATTTTCAATATCTTTTGATGTGATATGTTTTTCCACATCATTTTTTATTAAATAAATGCGGAGATACAGTCCGCTATTGAAGACAAGAACAGAGAGATTGAAACACTCAACAGCAAGATCAATGAATTGAATTCAACGATCGAAGTCCTCAATGGACAAATCGCTGAATTACAATCAACAGTTGAAGCCAAGAACAGAGAAATTGAAGCACTCAATGGCAAGATCTTGAGAGATGACAGCTAAAATTGAATCACTCATAGGTAAGATTGTTAAACTTCAATCAAGTTGAAACCAAGAACAGAGAAATCGAAGCTCTCAACGGAAAGATCAGTTAGTTACAATCAACAATTGAAGCCAAGGATAGAGAGATCGAAGAACTCAATTGCAAGATCAATGAAATGAATTACTCAATGGCAAGACTGCTGAACTTCAATACACTGTTGAAGCTAAAGAAAGAGAAATTGAAGTTCTCAACAGCAAGATCAGTGAAATTTATATCAACAATCGATTCACTCAAAATCAAGATCAGTGGAATTACAATCAACAAACTGGCTATAAATGTTATAATAAATCATTAAAATAGGTATACATCTTAATTTTATGTCATTCGCAATAATGCTTCAATTATGAAAATGAGTTTTTTGATATAAGTTTATTAAGAAAAGATGTTTATATTTTAATACTGAGTTATGTTTCTTATTAAAGTTTTCTTCGTTATAGTAATATATTATTAGATTATTCACTTATTTGTTTGAGATGTATGTTTGAGCGATGTATTTGACTTGTACTATTGATGCGGAACATTTTGTATTATTTTATATTTTTTTATTTTTGAGTTTTGTTAGATTATGTCATAATGCATGATTATAAGTTATATCTTTGATTTAATAAGTTTATTCGATTTGTTTTGAGGTATAAATTTGTGTTATGCTATTGAAATATGATCTCTTATACAATTATTCGATTATGCAATTATTAATTATTCGAATTTGAGTTATACGATTTCAAAACACATTTATTATATTATAATAGACTTATACAATTGATTTATTCTGCTTATGCTTGCTCATTTTATGTATGGAAGATAATCAATTATATAATGAAACTTTATTCGTAAAAATAGTGATTAGTAAGTTAAATACTATTTATATGTAATGTTTATTTATATATCAGCAATATGAAGAAAAAGGAGCTACTTTGAAAAAGTTATTTGATAATTGATAATATGATTATGTTGAAAAGTTGTATTTGTTGTAAAAATATGTTTGTTGCGATGTTTCTTGAGAAGAAATTTGATTGTACTGTTTTGAAAGGCGTTTTGTGACGTATTTTGATTCGACGTCTAGTAAAGCATTTATAAAAATTTTCATATTTGAACTTTTTAATGAAACTCATTGAATTAAAATTTTCAAGATTAACTTTTATGTAACCACATTTTTTTTTTTTTCGCTACATAAAATGTGGTTACATTTCCCCAAAATTTTTTCCCCTGGGGAGGATTTTTTCCCCAATTCTGAGGTCTACTGGTACCTTTACTTTTCTCATATAAAGATAAGCTGTTGAGTCTTCGTTCCTGTTTCGTCCTACGAACTGTTCTACACTTGAAACTGTATCTAAAGGAGTTTGATTGAATATAGACAACAGATTTTCCTTCAGTGACTGACCTGATTGGATTAAGCTTGTAAATTTGGTGAAATAAACGTTTTTTGGGTTTTAAAAATCACCAAATGTAACCATATTATTGTCAAATAATTTTGTTATTTATTATTGTCATAAACCATTGAATTATTTGAAAGAGGAATTAAATGAGTTTTATCAAAAGTCATATTAATAATCGATAAGATTTTCTCAGTAAAAAAATGTTATTTTTTGAATATTACAAAATAATTGTATGATTTGTATAATATATCATATAAAATAATAATAAAAAGCTCATTTATATTGACGATGAAAAGCCAAATAACCGATTTCACCAAAAGCCCAGGTCTTGGGCTTTTGGCGACAGCATTCAATTTTGAATAGTTTACATATATTTTGGAGATCACCAAAACGGTTTTTTTGGCTATGGTGATTTGTAAAGCTTTCAAAATATCATATATAAAATAAAAAAAAAAATAAGATATAAAATTATAATAAAATCAATAAAAGCATTTTTTCAATTGAAAATAATTTTTTTTTCATTTATATTTTAAATATATACCGATATAAAATGTATTTAAAATATTAATAGTATTTATATTTTTATGAATATATATAGCCGAGTAATTAAATAAATTCATTGAATTTATTGAATGTTGATTCGTTAATTGAATTATTATTTAATCAAATATCATTTAATCATTTTATTTAATAATTCATAAGAAATAACTTTTTAAAAGATTTATTAAAATCGCCAAAAGACCAGAAAGAATCACCAAGACCAGGTCTTTTTTTTACATTTGGGTATATTTTACAAGCTTAATTGGATACATGAAGTAGCAATAACTATATCAACGTCCTCCGTACTAACAAACTTCCCTTCATCACTTATCTCTACTTCCTTCTTATCAGAGTTGTACAACGCTTTCTTAAGCTCATTGTCTATACATTCCTTTAATCGTTCACATTCATTCTTATCTTCTATCTTAATTAATATCTTATCATATCTCTTTATCTCTTCGAGTACTTGCTTAGCTATAGTCTCCCTTTGCTCTTCCATCTTACTCTTCAGCTTGTATAAATATATTGTTCTGTGGTATTTGATGTCAGCTAAGGGGTTAATCTTCTCGTATTCTTCAAAGACTGATAGGCAAGAAATGTCAGATGCTGTTGCAGTAATCAAGCCTACTTTATTGAATTCTCTGCAAATCTCTATTAACGATATGTGTTCTAGTAGTAGGTGTGCTTCATCAATAAGGAGTCTATATTCACTGTTGAAATCTATTTTGTGGTGATAGAAATGCTCTATGATTCCTCCAAGACACTTAGATGCGGTAGAGAATGTAGTTATGACAACAGGTATAAAGTGTTTGATGGCTTCCTTGAACTCCTTAAATGCACCTTCCTTGACACATAACTTTATCATTTCATCTATATTCTCGAGGTGATTGTTGTTCAATGCTACATACAACTTAGAGTAGAACTCCGCAGCGATGTTGATGGTAGGGACGATAAGTATGAACTTGTTATCAGGTACTGTGTTATAAATCCATTTCCTTATTGCTGTAGATTTACCTGAACCGATGGGCGCTTGACAAATGAACTTCTTTATAGCTCTCTCTATGGTTATCTCTTCATCACCTTTAGTATATATGCAAACATACAAAACTTTGGCATGAGAGTCCCTTTACTCACACAACAAAATAGAACACACATGCAAACTATAGAGAGAGATGCCGATGAAGTAGCAAATAATTTTACATTAGATTTAACTGACTTTCCAATACCTAATACTTCTAATGCCTTAAATAATTACCTGTTTAGTTCACGGCCATTAAAAAATAACTCTAAAGTAGTATACGGTAAGCAGTGCTCTGTGCCTTCACCCTGCTTACTCGAGCTCCCCCAGCTCTCCTTCGGTTCGCTAGCTCGCGCTACTGAAATGATCAAATATCATTTCAAAAACTTATGATATCAAAAAGTTAATGATATCACAAGTTAATTAAAAGTTAATCTTAAAATTAACTTACTTCATATTGAAAATAAAAAATAAATAAATAAATAAATAAAAAAAGTAAAAAGTAAATGTAAAATAAAAAAATGACAATACAAAAATAATAAATAATAAATGAAAAAGATACTTTATTAAGATTGAAATGTACCCTACTTTAAACCCTATTCAAGAACAAACACCAATACCAATAGAATATGCTTACTTTTTAGAAGATGGAGAAAGAGATAAAACAAGACCTAATCGTTTTTATTTTAATTATCCTCAAGATTGGGTTACTTCAAATAGAGGAGAATCAATAATAGGTGTAAGAAATATATGGACAAATTGTAGAAGAAAAAAAATTACTTATACAATAGGAATCAGGAAGTATTATAAAAAAGATTATGATGACTTAAAACTAAATAACCCTAAACAAACATATGATGATCTTTATTTATCTATTCCTAATAATAGAAAATCAGAATTACTTTATGATGTAATCTCTTGGATACCTACAGACAAAGATTTAAGAGAAGTATTAATTGATTTGAAATATTTTTTAAGAACCAAATTTGAAAAATATAATGTTGCTCCAATTGCATTAAATAAATTTCTTCATTCATCTATTGATAAATAAAAAGAGAAATTAGAAGAGGATATCAATAAAAAAATTGATGAAACACTACAACTTGATATCGAAATAGCAAATAGTACATACTTAGATGAAATCGCAAAAAAAAACACTTAAAAGACAGAATTTAATAAAAGAAAGCTGGGATTTAAGAAGAAAAATTGATGAATTAGAGGAATCAAAAAAATTAGTTGGTCAACCTGTATTTAATTTAAGAGATGTTGGAATGGACGGATACTATGATTATGATAAAAAGAAATTTATTGAAATAATGTACTCGATGTGGAATGAAGATGAAAATAACCCATTTTATGTTGATTTATCAATTAGTTTTCGTATAAGACCTTTTGAAAATGGTATACAAGATAATACTATTAATGCTATTTATGATTTAGCAGATGTATTTAATGTTGGTTTTGAACCTTTTCAAAATAATCCTAATAAATATATGAACTTAGAAATCCCTATTGAAGACAAAAAAGGAAATATATTGAGATATGAAGGAAAATGGATGAGAAAAATAATATTTGAAGATGTTTGGAATAGAGTTAGTTGTAAAATATATTCATCAATAGCAGAACAATCATCGAAATATTATTTAGGAAATAGTAAAATCATATTCAACCCTATTAAATACTTCAAACTTAACTCAACAGATCAAAGATTTTGGATTGAGTTTTATTCAGGTCGTAATAATCAAATACCTGTAAAAATACCAAATAATGAATCATTTTATATTGAAATGCAATTTATACCGTTCAGTAAGAAATTGATGTATGTTTAAATTTAATAAAATGAATAAAAAATATTTTAAGACAATTAATGAGCTTCATTCTTATTATCCTTGGAAATCATCATCATAGTAGAATTAACATGTTTGTATGGAAAGATCTGATAGGTAACAACCATTTCATACTCTTCGATTTCGTTCATAAAGTAATCAATTATGATGGCAAATCTGGTGTATCAGTTGATATTCAACCTGATCATCCGTATACAGTACCAATTACGGAAACATTTGATACATATGATTATGAGACTACTCCAGAATTAGTTAGTAACTTCGAACACTATCAATTCAAAACAATGAATTATCTATTAGCTGATAAGTTGACAGCATTATTGTAAAAATGTTTTTTATTTGTCATTTGTTCTTTTTCATTTATTATTTTTCATTTATTATTTATTATTTTTGTATTGTCATTTTTTATTTTACATTTACTTTTTACTTTTTTTATTTATTTATTTATTTATTTTTTATTTTCAATATGAAGTAAGTTAATTTTAAGATTAACTTTTAATTAACTTGTGATATCATTAACTTTTTGATATCATAAGTTTTTGAAATGATATTTGATCATTTCAGTAGCGCGAGCTAGCGAACCGAAGGAGAGCTGGGGGAGCTCGAGTAAGCAGGGTGAAGGCACAGAGCACTGCTTACCGTATACTACTTCTAATAGAAGAAGCAATAATACTTTTTACCACCTCCAAAAGTGGCGCAGCAAGCAAATCCGTTAGAGCAGTTAGTAGCCAATGAAATGACCGTACATGATTTACTTAATATTTATAAAAGGTATGCTCCACAGCCTCTTTCAATTCAAGACGTTCAAGCCAATTCTCATGGTGATGAAAATTTGAAGGTATTCCAGATATTATTATTCCAAATCAAAGACAGGAACCAAGGTATGTTAATGGTTACACAACAAAGAAGAGTAATTATCCATTGATCTATAATTACTATAATGAATATTCAACAAGACAATCTAGAAAGAATTATCCAATTTCAGCCTATAAGAGAGATGTATTTGAAACCCAATATGTAGAAGATGGTTAGGATTACAAGGCTTATGATGATGTTAGCTATAATGAACCCAAACAATTTGCTGGTTAAAAATCTTGATATATATAGCATTAAGAAACCTAAACGTATGTCATCATATACAAGATATAGGAAATTTGTTATTGATCCTTGTATTGCTAGTGTTATTCAATTAATAGCAGAAAATAAGAAGGTATATATTTCAAAGAGATATAAGCTTCAATTTGTTTCTTCTGCAGCAGCTGCTTTATGGAAACAATCATTAAAGACATATTGGTATGACAGATTTGGTGCACTAGCCAAAGAGGCTATAACAAAGGTTAAGAAAAATATGAAAGAGGAAATTGACAATTTGGTTACACAAATAATCGAATTGGAACACAGATGAGTCCCACAATTAACGAATACAATTGGAAATGGCTTAGCTGATGTATTAATACCATTAGTTAAGAAGTTTGAGCAGGGAAACTCAAGAATAAGCTTGAAAGGATTGTATGATTTGGACAGGACAAATATTCAACTTAAAGACGAAGATTCCTTCCTTGAATAAAAAAAGCAATGAAACTAGAAATTATTTTGAGCTAAAATTAGATTGCTGTAATTGGATATTAGATTAGATTTCATTCGAGATAAAATAAATGATACATTAAATGATAATATTGAAGCTATTGGTGGTGCATTATTAAATGACATCCATCTTGAGGTAAGCATTAAACATAATAGTGTAAATGTTATTGTTGGTAAACAAAGTCAAGGCAAAAAAGTAATTGCACTAGAAGAAATTATTAAGATAAGCTTAATTGGAACTCATATGATCATTGAGGAATTGATGAATCTATTGGATTTGTAGGAATGATGAGCATGATGGAGTTTGTTGAAAAGCAATTGAGTTTGAGGTGTTAATAAGGCTAGTTGAAGAATTGATGAAACTGGTTTCGAATTTTAATGAAATTGATTGTAGATTTGATGAGTTGATGACCATAAAGAGCTGAGTCTAGGATTTGATGAGTTTGATAAGCCTGATGAAGCTGGATGAGAAGCTAATGGAAGAGTTGCTGAGGCTGATTGAGAAACCGATGAGGTTAATGGAAGAGGTAATGAGAATAAAGGATGGAAAGCTTATAAAAATAAAGTTAAAATTTCAATAGTTTTTTTTTATCGTCAATTGGTTAACAAAAAAATTAAAGATTTCTTTGTTAACAAGAAAAAAAATTTTTGATAACCAAAAATAACAGAACAAAAGTTACAAAATTTAGAGAACGGGGTGTATCAAAATTTACAGCAAAACAACTCCAAAAATCAATAATTTTGGTGTTAAGGGATAAAGTAAATTATAATTCATTATATTATATTTATAATAATATATATATTTTGTTTATTTTCATTTTTTAAATTTTTCCCCCAAAACGTAAATCATTCAATTTCATTCAATTTTTCTATCAAATAAAGCGTTGGGATTTTTCCCCAGGGGATGAAAATTGAAAAATTTGCTATTTTTTTATTTTATAAATAATTTCTATACATGATCATATAATTAAAAATTGCATTCTCCAGAAAATCAGAGCAACAAATTATTTTTATATATTATTCTATTTTTTCAAATTGGAAATTAAAAGATGTATTTAAATATAATATCGAATAAAGATAATTTTTTATGAGTTAATCCATTTTTCTAAAGAAGAATATTATATAAAAATATTTTTTTTTAATAAAAGATTCATGCCAACCATGATAGAACAAATGTAGAACTTTATAATGTAACTATATTTGAATAAATTTAAATCGTTTTTTTATATTTATAATATATTTAAAACCAAAACTTATAAATCGTTAATATTTTTATGAATATAATATTTAAAGCCAAAAATATAGTAAAATTTAAAAAAAACTTTAAGATTTAACAATAATTTGACGTTAAAAAGCCCGCCGAATTTATACTTAACGTCAGGTTTGAATTCAATATAAAAATATCTTTTGATGGGATATATTTTTTCATATCATTTTTTATTAAATAAATGCGGAAATACAGCCCACTGTTAATACCAAGAACAGAGAGATTGAAGCACTCAACGACAAGATCAATGAATTGAATTCAACAATCGAAGGACTCAATGTACAGATTGCAGGATAACAATCAACAATTGGAGCTAAGAACAGAGAAATCGAAGCACTCATTGGCAAGATCATCTAGATGACAGCTACATTTGAATCACTCAATTTCAAGACTGCTGAACTTCAATCAACAGTTGGAGCCAAGAATAGAGAGATTGAAGCACTCAACAGCAAGATCAATGAATTGAATTCGACAATCGAAGGACCCAATAGACAGATTGCACAATTACAATCAACAATTGAAACCAGGAACAGAGAAATCGAAGTTCTAAAAGACAAGATCAGCTAGTTGCAATCAACAATTGAAGACAAGGATAGAGAGATCGGAGGCCTCAATGATATGATCAATGATTTGAATTCAACAATTGAATAACTCAATTGCACGATTGCTGAACTTCAATCCACTGTTGATGTCAAAAACAGAGAAATTGAAGCCATCAAATGAAAAATAAAATCCAATCGAAGCAAATATTTATTGGATAAATATATTGTAGAGACATTTTATAAATTGATATATTTTTTATTAATAATATTATAATTTGATATTATTTTATTAAATATTTGAATGAATAAATGAATTTAACATTCGATATATATAAAATGAAATTTCAAAAATTCAATTCCAAATATTTGAATGAACTCATAGAATCCGCAACACTAACAATTATTATAATTGAATTAATGCGAAAATTTTATTTTTAAAATTTAATAGGAAAAAGTGTAAAATTGTTTTAAGATATTATTATTATGATGATGTAGATCATGTATAGCTTTTATTTTTTATAGTTTTATCTTTCTATCATTAATTTTTCAGAACTGAAATATTATTGATCATTTGTTTAATATGAGGATATTTCAATTTATTTTTTTAATATATATATTTCATATCATATAAATTTTATTTTATGAGTTGTTTTATGTATATTAAAGGAACATGATAATATATTCATGAATGAAGTATTTTTTATTTATTAAAACAATATCTTGGTATTTCCCAAATATTTATATTATATTTTTATATTTTTAATTTTTTCATATTATTTAATATGCGCTTAATTATTATATTAAATAATTATTCGGTATTTTTAGAGAAATACATAAAACTTTTGATTTTTTATAAATAAATTTAATTATCTTGGTGTTTTTAAGAATTAAATATATATTATATAAATAAATATATTTTAATATTCTTATTTTAATTTAAAAAAAATATTAATCATAAATCAAAATAAAAAAAAATTGAACGTTAGCCATTTAATAATTTATACATAGATGTTTTTATATTATTATGAATATTACAATATAAAAGTTTCATCCAAAAATTTTCTGCCAATTTTGAGAAAAATTCTTTAATTTTCAATGCTTTTTTGACGATAGGCATTGAATTTTCATGTAAACTTTTCATTGAATATTTCGTCTTTAAAATGATACGTGATGTAATTACTTTAAATTCTTTTAATCAATTATTTACTTATAAAGATACTTATTAATATACAAGTGAAATTGTTTTTCAAATCTTTATATATTCACCTAAAGAGAGTGTTTTTTGTTTTAACGTATTTAACCGCCGTAGTTTCCTACGTTCTTATATTATATTTAAAAGCAATAATAATTATATAAAATCATGGGAAATGATCACCTTGTACACATATTAAGAAATTGAAAAAAGTAAGTTTTTCTAAAAGTTTCACTTGATCCTTTGTAATTGTGTATGGCTGATGTAACTTTTGAGAAAGCTTACAGAAATGAGAAGAGAGTGGTTCCATCAGATTTATCATCTTAATTTCATTGAAAAAATTTTATAAAATCGTTATTTTTTTTTTAAAATATTCGTTTCAGTATAGTCAAAAAATAAGAAAACGTCAAAAAAATGGAAAATCTATTTTTTTGTGGGGATGCTACCAAGTAATAATTCAAATTATTTGAGGATAGGTAAAGATTTATTTTCCTTGATTTGAATAAAAAAAAAAAAAAAAAAAAAAATGGAGTGAAAAATTTTCTAATTCTATGATTAATTACAGACGGCCACATTCAAAAAGTGATTTAAATTATTTTTAATCATCAAAATATTGAATGAAAAAGTTCTCATTATTGAATTATTATATAGTTTCATATTCTTAAAAAGTAAACTACCTTCCAAAAACCAGACCACACAATTTTTTTGAAAGCAATTCAAAATATTATTTTTTATTTTAGATGTACCAGGACCATTGAATTTTTTTTTTATTTTTATGAATATTCAATTTAAATCAATACAAATATTAAATTGATTATTTTCTCAAATATTAAAATAGGATTATATATTTATAAAAAAACAATTATTAAAAATGTATCCATTTATTTTTAAATAAATATTATATAATAAATAAATAAAAAATATAATTCATGAAACTCTTTTGTAACCCGAAATAACTTAGTCCTGGTACATCTTTTATTTTGATAAGATTATTTTATTTTTGAATGGTCTGGTTTTTGGACCTTTTGAAAAATTGAATATATATTTAAAAATTTAAAGCAATTTTATTTAAGCTATTCAATTATAATTGAGAAGGTAATAATAAAATTAATTCAAAAATAAAATTATATTTAAGAATTAATAAGGATTCATTGTTTCATCATCGGTTGTATTTTCTTCTTCTTCTTCAAATTCTTCCTCTTCTCCATCCTCTTCTTCTAATTCTGCATCTTCGTCAATTTCATCTTCAAATTCTTCGTTTAAGGCATTGTTGTATTCAATAATATCCATAAGTTTGAATGACATTTTTTTGATAGAGTGCTAGTGTTTTCTATAATCTTCAATTTTCTTTCAATTTCTAAAGCTTTGTTTTTGACTATGATATTATCAATTCCTGGTATGTCAATTCTTTTTGCTACTTGCGTCCATCGATGTGGAGTTTTTTGATTTTCAAGATATATTTTTAAATAAATATCAGGTGTTAGGAACAGAGACTTGTAGTGAATTACTGGAATCATTAATGGATCATCAAGATTTAATTCCTGATTTCGTTGGATAAGATTTGAGTGGTGCAGAATGTTATCATTATTTGATATATTTTGATTATTATTAATTGTTGGAAAATTTGCTTGGGAGATAGTAGATCTATCAAGACTTGTTTCGATATTTGGTTGGGAAGCATCACTTTGCAGTGTTGGACCTTTGCTTGTAGAAAAACTTTGACCCACTAATTAAAAATAAAATTCAATGATATTGAAAAAATTGAGAGAAAATATTTAAACAATTATGTGTGGTGAAACTAGAACTTTTTATATAAAAAATCATATTTGAATCTTTATATCATATATTAATATTTATTTTATCATTACTAAAAAATTTGTTAGAGGAGTAAAAAATATTATCTTACCAATTTCGAGATAAAATTATTTTTAAAATGTATAGGAAAAAAAATATATAAAAAATCGTTATTATTTTAAAAAAGATCAATCTTCAGAAAATTTGAATTGATAAAAAACTTTAGGAAAAGTTTAACACAACATCGAAAAATTTAAAACAAAATTTACATTTTTTATATAGCTTTTCTTTAATTTTAGATTTTTAATAAATTAAAAAATTATATTTATTTATATATAAATTAAACAAGCAAAGTAAATACAGTAGTAATTTTATGTTTATTAAGATATTTTTATTTTTAATATTTTGCATATAATCATATAAAAAAATACCATTAAACATAGACCCTATGAATGAAACTATGCAATATCTTTTTTTAGTTTAATATACTATTAATGATATTACAAATTTTTATTTTAGAATTTTATCAATGGCTTGATATAAGCCAAACAAAATAGGTTCTGTATTTTCTCAAAATCAACAAGACGAAATTTATAGCAGTACTTTTATCTAATATAACTCAATCTATAAACATTAATATTATTATATTATTGGAGAAAATGAGGGTAATTTTCAAGAAAATTAAATATTTATTTTTTTTTACTGAATTTGCATAAATATCTTATATTTATTAAAAGTTATCTTAAATTTTGCTAGTAAAAAATATCGCTTGAAATAAAATATATTTATATTTATAACAATTAAATATAGAATGAAATAATAATCGAAATATTTGAGATATTGAGTTTGGCAAAAGTATTGATATTTTTAAAATATATATATATTTTTATATTAAAAATAATTTATATCAAATATATATAGTAAATATATGAATTACTAAACTCAATAAAAAGATATTTGCAAAATTATCACTTCATTTTTTTTAGTTTCACCACACATAAACAATTTCAATATATTCACAAAATTGAATGGTCTGGTTTTTGGAATGTAGTTTAGATTTTCCATTTTTTTGACGATTTTGAGTATTTTATTCAAAAAGTTCTGTTTACATCCACTTTTTGAGAGCAACCGTTTTCACTTGAAAGTAAAGCAAAAACATATTTAAAAATAAAGCTTTTAAAATAATAATCAATAAGAACCAAAAGCAGGATAAGTGCCGTTATTGAACATATTGCATCTTACATAAAAATCATCACCATTTTCACCGAGAATTTTATCCCATCGAACAATTCCAGCGCTGAGGGCCCAACCCAAGCAAGCTGAAGAGATAATGATCGTCAAATTAACCAATGTCATTATACCATTGTAAGCGATTGAATCTATCAATTTATTAGCTGACTCGAGCATTTCACTCACAGCTTTATCAAACAGTTCTTCATAAAGGTCAATTCTAGGCCAAATATGTCTAGCATCATCTTTGAAAGGATTTATATCGTCATCATCATCTCCATCTAAAACATCACTTTCTTTGTTAGCTTGAATTCCTTCTTGAACTTCAATTGGAGCCAATTTCAACAAATTAAAATTACTAACGAAACTGTCATGCTCTCTTTCATCTTCATCTTTCTTACGTTTAAAATAAGAAATAGAAGCAGATGACTCCTCTTGATCCAAAATATTACCAAATCTAGAAGTACTGTAAATATAATCATAATAGTCATCATTATTGTTATTTTTATTATTTTTATCCAAGATGCTTTTAGTACTGTTGCTATTTTCTTCTTCTTCTTCATTTTCCAGTTCATTACCAGTAAGATTAACACTGACACTATTATTAATATCATCTTCATCACTTAAACTGTTTTCACCTTCTGATTTCTCTTGTTCTTGCTGCATTTTAATCATTTTCTTACGAAATGACAAATTCAGCTTCTTGTCCCAATAAATGATTTTCAAGAGGTCAAACGTTGTTGGCACGAGGAACTTGTCTCTTCGTGCAAAAAATGGCGTGATTAAAGCAGTCAAAATTGGAGTAATGACAACTAAAACAAACAGAAAATTGCCTAATCCAGTTGATATTGTGAATATTTGACAAACATGAAGACCAACCAATAATGATGTAACACCAGCAACAACGTAGGCAGCAAAATTAACAATATTGTGCAAAATTGATATGTATGGAGTTGAATACAACTGTGCAACGGAAATAATAATGTCTGTGAAAAAATATATCCAGGGAGTAATTCGTTGATGGTTCCGTTTGAGAATTTTAATTGGGATAACTGTTAAAAGAGACGTTAGAAATGTCACAAAAAGCTTGCTGTGAGTGAAAGTGAAGTTGTAAAATGCAGATTTGTATCGATATGATCTGAAACCTGAGGCACCTGCTGATTCAAGTGTAAATATAAGTGTTTGGAACTTACATTCTATGTTTTTGGTTGGTCCGGGAAGAATGGTTAGCACGTCATAAATATTTAAGAAAATTTGACGGAAAATTTGATAAAAAATGGACAAATAGAAGATTTCTAAAAGAATGGTGGGTACTAAATAAACATCTGTTAGCTCTGTTTCACTAATATGGGGAGAATCAATTAAAATTTTATAGGTTAATGGATTTATTGATGGATCATAATAACATATTGAATTACAAGGCTCAACAAAATTGGCAGAATATTTGGAACAGTTAACACACCCTGTCCATTTTCTTGCCATGAAATATTGTAAGAAAGAATCTGCATTTGATTTATAATCATAATATTGATACCAATTACACTTTTTTTCAGTTGTGGAACTTGCACTTAAAACCATAGTCAAAACAGGAAGAACAGATAAGTTCATAATAAATAAAACACCTTTGTATGCTATATTTCTAAGTTTGTAAAATATTGCAAAAATTTTTCCTTCAATCGGACGAACAAGCCAAGCACAGTTAATTAAAATTCGTAAACAAACCCCACAAAAAAGAATAACTGTAATTACAGTAAGGACAAGAACAAAATCATCTAAATTTTGTCCATCCAAATGATCTTTCAATATTTTTCTCCATCCAATTAATATGAGAACTAAAAATACAATCCAAATACAAACAGTAATTAAGGCATCAAAAAGTCGCTTTTTGAAGGGGAAATGAAAATCATCGAATTGAAGATTATAATCATGTAAATCTATCTGAGCACGCATTTCTTTACAATAATTATCTAGTTGTTCATCATCTTTATCATTTCTTAAACGTGATACAAAAATTTCGCTAATTTTATTTGCACATTTGATAAACCATTTCCAATTATTTTTTATAAAAATTGGGAAAACCATATAAATAATACGCAAAATAAAATAGATAATTCCAATAACAATAAATGCAATTGCAATTTTTTTCTGTTCGCTATAATTTTGTGCAATGAAAACGATACCAAAAAGAAATGCCGCAGAAAGAATCAAGTCCATTAAAAATATTATAATACGATAAGATGGTAAAAAAAAATATTGAGTAAAGGAAAGATATGGCTGCAAATGCTATGGTTGCTGTTAATGAAGCTCTGATTGGTGCCGAAATACTATAGTACGCACGAATTAATTCAAATGGTGTCGTTAATAATTTGTTAAATGCTTTTAAATTAATGGAAAGGAATTTTTCTATTTTATCAATCGAATTTTCATTTTGAACTTCACTTTCTGAATTTGCAAAATCCAATGGAAGAATTCCAAACTGTATGGCGGAAATGATGTTAGAAGCCGTCGTTAATGTTAGTAGCTCGAGTTCTCTCCATTGGTATATTACCATATATACAAAAATTGAATATAAAATATTCAAATCTATACAAATTTATTCAAAGTTATTCAAAACCTTTCAAATCTTTGAAAGTTTCAGCTCTCAAAATTGAATATACTATCGAAAGATTTGGATTTTAGGTATATCGTACATAAATTCATAAAAAAAAAAAAAGATTATTTCTATTCTTTTCAGGGAAAATTCTTAATAATTGATTTGTTTTTGAAATATTGAAAGACTTTCTTTAAAAAATTATGATTTTTTATTTAATAAATCGTCATCTAAACATCATCAACTAAGAATTGATGCAAACTTACTCAGTATATTTACATATAATTACTATATTAATAGAATTGACATCATAACTTATAACGTACAAATATAAATAAATAAATAAATAGTGAATTTGAGCATTATGATAGTTTTTATTAAAACAAATCATTTAGAACATAGTTACCAATGATGATTTCAAAATATTGATGATCATGTTATTTGGAAAGAAATTGAAAAAAGAAAGTTTTTTTAAAAGTTTCAATATCAATTTCATTCTGAATATGAAATCTCTTGTGGTGTAGTGGTTATCATATGGGACTTTGAATCCCGGGATGGAGGTTCGATTCCTCCCAAGAGAAAATTTTTTTTTTATTTAAAATGAGAGGTAAAATTCATAATATTATGAATAACTTTTTGAACTATTTTTTTAAAAAATTACTTTTTTAAACAAGATATTTATATTCTATTTTTAGATAACTTTTTATATGAGTTTATAGAAAAAAAAATATTTTGAATGAAATTTAACTATCAAGGCATTAATTTCAATGAACATATTGAATTATATCAAAAAGTTAATTTTGACAAAATTCAAAAAGTTTATTTCAGAAAAAGTGGGCAGAAAATAACGATGGATCAAATAAACTCTTTCCATTTTGATTGACCAAACATCTCAAATTCGTAAATACTAATCTCTATAATAACTGTAAAACGAAAATAACTATGATCTACAAAAAAAAATTTGACAATTTGGCATATTACCATAATTACGTTTATTATTTTACTACTGGCTCATTTTTATCAATTTTCTCAGCTTCAAATTAATTTTTTAACTGTAATATAAGCATGTAGAGACCTTCAATGGCTCAATGAAAATTCAGATAATCACATATCCAGAAAATCCATCGACTCATAAACCCATAGCCAGGTAATACCACGGAAAAATAATCCCAAAACCAAATACATTTTTATAGAAATGCTTTATGAACAAGTTTGAAGAATAAAATTTTTTTATTCAATATTATAATAGAGCCATTTTAACTTAGCGCACACATAACAATTGATTTATATATATTATCAAAAAATTATGAAATGTTTATATTAATATATAAAAGCAGATTTTCGTTACTTGTTCATAAAGCATTTCTATAAAAATGTATTTGGTTTAAATTTCATAAAAATAGAGGCATATCAACCAAAAAAAAGCTCTCAAAAAGTGAAAGTAGAAAATTAGATAAGTCCAGTTATAAAAGATTAATATAAAAAAGAAGAATGCATTTATGATCTTTGGAATCCAATTATTTAGTTTATATAATAAAAATTAATAGTTTTTAGGTAAAAAATATCAATTTTGATTTTTCATTTTATCTACTCTATAGAAATATAAGATCCACGATTCTTTACATTTATAACTTAATAATATTAACAAATTACTAATGGTTTTTATGATTACTCTATACGTTTTTTAAATATCTAAACATAAAACGTCTTATTTTCAAAAAGCTGTGATACTAATCATATTTCATTTTTTAATCAAAATAAAACAGCCATTTTAATAATTATATTGGGATTTTCTTTTATAGCAGTAATCACGTGATGTGAAAAATATTGAATTAAAAACAAAAATTTTATAACTTTTTCATTAAAAAGAATAGAAATATTTTGTATTTAAATAGCAGTTTTTTTTCACTTCATGTGATTTCTCACAAAAAGTGGGTTTAAAAGAAAAAGGACCACCTAAATTACCAAAAAAATGGCTTTAATTTCCGTAATTTTGGGAAGTCACCTCTCTTTTAAATTACTTCTTTGAGTGAACTAGGATGCATTCTTGGTGTTTGAGGCGTAAAACTATCTCCAATGCAAGCAAACTAAGAAATTCCAAGTAGCATTTTGTTGATTACGTTTAAAATTTTGTTTTACCTTAAGGTGAATATTATCTTTCAAAAAAAGTTTCACATCATGTGATTTTTGCTATATACGTTTCAATATACACTAA
This sequence comes from Tritrichomonas musculus, assembly GCA_039105265.1. Classification (NCBI taxonomy): domain Eukaryota; phylum Parabasalia; order Tritrichomonadida; family Tritrichomonadidae; genus Tritrichomonas; species Tritrichomonas musculus. The sequence goes on along the minus strand of JAPFFF010000016.1, from coordinate 2,549,694 downwards.
TATTATACTTTCAATTCAATTGATAGTTCATTGAAAAAATAAAATATAATTAGTGCTCAAAATATGATTTTTAGAGAATTTATAGAACTTATGATAAATTCATTTCATTTTACTTTAAAATTATATAAAAAAAATTTTGAAATAAATCATTTTTTATATTTACCGATCGAACTTTTTCAAATAATTATATTTTAAATAAATATTTGAGAATATTAGAGCAGAAATTTATTTTTTTGATTAATAAAAATTATATACTTCTTTATTATAAATCAAATAATGATTTTACCTACTTTGTAAAAACAAAATAAAATATTTTAAAATATTTATTTTAAATTTTTTGTGACATGCAAATATAATTACTTTTATAAATTCATAATTAATATTTAAGTATATTTATATCATAAAATAAATTTTTGATAATTCAATTTCCAAGTTATAAATAAAACTTATTTATTCTTCTCAAATTGAAAGACTATTCAATTAACCTTCTCTCAAATTGAAAAGCTATTCAATATAAATTCTCTCAAATTGAAATGGTATTCAATCACGATCTTATCAAAAATGAAAGAGAATTCATTTTTCAATATATCAAATTTGAATATATCTACTTTTTGAATTGAAGATATTGAGTTAAAAATGATGATTTGAATGAAAACTAAAAACTGTATAGAAGTTTTCGTTTGCTCAAGAGGAAAAGTTTTAATATACATCATTTAAATCTTAAATTATCATTTTCAAAAAAATTTATCGAGTAGAATTTTGGTTGACATGCCTCTATAAAAATATTTGTTTAAATTAGCAAAAAATTGAATAAAAAATGTAAAAAAAAGTTTTCGGCTTCGCGCAGCCCCGTGGTGATCACTGGTGCGTATATTCCTGAAAAATTATGTAAAAATAAAAAAATTATATCAAAAAAAGCAAATAGTTATAATTTTAAGGAAAAATTTAAATTTCCGATTTTTTTGGTTAATTTTCTTAACATAGTAAGTCAAATTTCACCTTAAGATGGCGGTTATTTACTTTCCATGAGTAGACTTACTATGAATTGCTGGATGAATCGGGAAGCTATTTAAACTATATATTTATGCATTTTTTAGCAAAAATTGAATAAAAATGTAAAAAAAAGTATTCAAAAAGTTAAAAAGTTTTCAAAAAGTGGTGTAGAAAAATACGATTACCCTACATTTTCTCACTCAAACCTACTTTTTATACTTAATTGTCTTTAATTTTTCTTTAATTTAATTCGTTTACTCTTAAAATAATCCTAATTTTGGTAGCATAATTCTGTTGTTATAAATAAGATTGAATGCATTGATATCCAGGATCTTTTATTTATTACGTGAGACAAAATAATAGCAAGATGAAAATGAATCATCAATATTATCATTATTTGTTTGCTGTAAATTATGGCGTGAAATTTGCTCTTAATTTGATTATGTAAGATTTTTGACCGAAGGTCGAAAATCGCCATAATCGCATACTACTTCATGTTCCAAATGAGCAAGAACAATAGTGTTAGTTTGGAAGAGCTATACTCAAAGAGTGATTTAGGTGTGATTAAGCGAGAGATTGCAGAATTGGTATCAAAACAAGACTACAAGACACTCAATACACTGTTTAGATGTAATCCTAATGCAAGTAAGCTTGATACAAGGACTCTAAATGAGGATATACCACAAGATAACAAGAGGTTCTCGAAACGTAATGGCAAACTCTGCAACATTGCTAAATCGGTAACATCCAAAACAGAAGAGCTACCAAGTAATACATACCAAACTCACTATTACAATCCACAACCTAGTCAACGTACATCAAGAATTATTAGCAGATACTATTTTTTAGTACTACTGATACTCGCAAATAGTAGTTAATAGTGGTTAAAAGTGGAAGAAGCGACTTTGGTAGCCAAACTGGAAGAAGTGAGTTTCCGTATCATTCAGTACTTTGATTCTCCATATTGATTCATTTTTAACAATGAGAATTATCATAAGACATGAAATAAGTCAATAATTGAGAAAAAAGAAATCTGATTTTGATGAAAGCTTGTAATATCTTATAATATTCTGGAATTGATATTGGAATACATGCATAAATTACAAATATTCTATCATCTTCAATTTGACTTGGAACAATGTTATTTAAAAGATAAAATTTGAAATATTGCTCTAATTTTATTTCAAAAATAATAAAAAAAATAATTTTTTTCTCATTGATAGTATCCAATAGGAATGCATTTCCCGCCCCGGGCAAAACAATTTGCCCGGACAGCTATCGTTGGGCAGCCCATGAACACTGTAATGGAGGCAGTTCGGCATATTTAATATTTTTTTAATTAATATTTGTTATTAATGACCTGAAAAGAACTTGCTAAAATTTATTTAAACGATGCTTTGAAATAATGTAGTTAAAAAACTCAATCTTTTTGAAATTCCACTTGGATTCAATGAGTAAAGATAAAAAAAAACCTTCATATCTTCGTATCTTCAGTTGGATTGGTGTTTTCTTCATGATGGTGCTTTCGGTGCCTTCTCTTCTTATACTTGACGTACCAAACAATCAAGACAACGATAGCTACGACAATTGAGAGGGATAACACAACGATCAAAGTAATGAGCACTATTTTGAACCACTTAGAATGTGTTACTTGATCTAGCAAGTTTCTTGTATCTTTTACATTCCACTTCAAATGGAGAGTTGCTTCAGAATAAACGTCATTGAAAGCAGTGAAATAAAAACCGCCATTTTCAATGAAGTTTTCCAAAGGAATCTGGAATGTTGAAGAAACCTCGTCTTGTAAAGCGATCAAATATCTCGGAATTGAGAGTCTGACCGAATTTTCCGCGTTGACGAAATAACGGATCATTCCTTCACCTCTAGCTGACACTTTTATGTCAACGTAAACGGCCAACTTTATAATTTCTTTTTTACTCCTCTTCATGTATTCAGTCAAGTCGAAATGCATGTACCAGAACTGTCTATTTTGGAGCTTTTTGAATGAATACTTGTTCTCTTCCACTTTTTCAATGTCGAGCTCACAAAAAGTTCCAGTATGGAACTTATCACAGACACAAAGAGCACTAGATGTATCACATGTTGATTGACACTTTGAGGCACAATTTGATGGTCTTTAAATCTCTAGAACACTTGGATTCAATTCAAAGTCAAGGTGTTCAAAAGAACCAACAATAACGATACCGTAATAAACGTTCTCCTCGATTTCATGTATTGTATTTGATCTGATTCTTAACTCGTAAGTTCTTGGTTGAGCGTTCTCAATGACAATCTTCTTTGTTGTCGCAAATTGCTCTTCACATTCGATCACTTCACCATTTGGTCCGATAACGAACATGTCGAGGTATGCAAAAAGTGGCACAACAGAATCTGCGTTGAGTGGCAAATCAATCCATGCAAGAGAGAACGATAGAGGTCCAATTGAAGTTGTCTTTATAGTAAAGGAAAGATGCTCGTTTGAACTAATTTCTCCTGACCTGAAACGAAGACCTCTTCCATTGAACTCAGCATCGTCTGGGTAGATCAGAATGCGGCTGAGATTGATGTTGCCGAAGCCTTCAGCATTGTTCGAAGTGCTGCCAGAGGCTGCAATTGCAAACGCACGAAGGAGTGGCGATGTGATGTTCTTTGTTTTCTCATAAGGAAGTCGATGGTGTGACTCGTTAAGGTACTGATAGATGAGTGCCAGAGAGCCTGAGACAGCTGGTGTTGCCATCGATGTGCCAGACATCTCGAGGATTGAGTTCTCGACCTCGCATTCATCTTGGAATGGATGATTCCCTGCAGATGAGATGAAGAAGCCTGGCGCCATTACGTCTGGCTTTCTGTTTCCATTAAGGGATGGACCTTGTGATGAAAATGGTGCAACGGTTACGTTGTTGGCTTTTCGAATGGTGTCAATTGAAAGGTTTACAACGTTGTGAGTGTGGAAGAATTCTTTATCAATAGATTTGACAGAGAGAACGACCAACTCGTCGTGAGTGGCGTTGACATCATCATAAACAATTGCCAACTTGGCCTTGAATTTGACCAAAAGGTCAAATACGCTATTCAAATTTTGTTTCATCTCAGAAACAATAACCGCTTTATTAAGGTAAAGATTTTGACCATCTGAATCAGTCTCGTCATAGTTGACAACTTCAATGTTATCGAACCAATTGAGTTGATATTTGGTCATTGCATTGAATGCATTTTGAGAGGTTGCATTCAAAACTTGATCGTTACTTCTCAATTGTATAAGATTGAGTGGGTAGTAGCTGAGGAAGAATGATTTCGTAGGATATGACGCGGCGACCGTTAAAACGTTCTTTGAATTCCCTGGGGATCCGACCGAATAATGCAAACCGTCGTTTCCAGCTGCAAAGACGTAAAGTTGAGACGGATCATCGTAGCACATGAGGTCGAAAATGGCTGTCAATTCGGGAACTGTCAAGTTTGAACCCCAGCTGCAAGAGATGATCTTTGAATTCAAAATTTTTGATTGTTCAATGATATCGAAGAATGCTGATAAGTCAACTTTAACGTTATCTTCTTCATCTTCGCCGATATCTGCAACATAGAGCTTGGTATCTGGCGCATGACCGTTGTAGAGGTTCATTGGGGAACTTTCTGTCGATCCTGCGATGATGCCTGCACAATGAGTTCCATGTCCTGCATATTGATCAGAGTCATCGACGAATGGATCATAACGAACAACTTTTCTGTGACGAAAATCGGTTTTATTGAATGGAGCTGGAACAGATGGATCTCGGAATAAACAATTGTTCATATCTGCACCTTTGTCAATCAATGTAACAATAATATTGGATCCAGTAAGACCTTTATCGTTATATTTGCGATTGGAGGTGTAAAAACCGTTTTTGGTGACTATTTGCTCATCTCCAGATTGTAAAAAGCCAGTTGTCCAACGATTAAGAGTATTCATTTGGGGAATTTGTTTTATGGAAAGAACAGATGGATCTGATTCAATTTTGGATGGTTGAGATGTTTTGATGAAATAAAATGGACCATTATGAGAAATAACTTTGGAAAATTGAGGAGAGTTAAAAGATGAATGTGCATAAATTATAAATGTTTCATTTCTTGGGAGTGCTTGAAGGACAGATTTTTGATGAATTTAATTGTTGCGCCTCTTTGGGTGTTAAGAAAAGAGTTAAATAATTCTGGTCAAAAGATAATGATGTTATCTTGACTTGTGGTAAATGAGATTTAATCATTTTAATATCTTTGCTAGATTTATATCGAATAAAATACCACTGTGATTGAGTCACTGATAATGCGGTTTTTTTAGGAAGGAGAGTTAATCCTACCTTTTCAAACGAGTGCTTTGTTTGATGGAAAGAGAGAAACGAGAGAATAAAGAAAATCATCATTTAAAATTTTTTTCATTATCAAACTTTTTGAATTCATTTATTGAAATGACAGATTTTTCATGAATATCTAGAACCGATTCTTGTTTTTAAAGTCTAAATATGATATATTAAATTTATTTCCCAACGAGAAAAAAATGTCTGTAATTGTGACATTCTTTTTTTTTCTTCTTCATAATTATACTTATGAATGTTTAGCTCAATATAAAATTGTAAAACAGAAAGTTATAACAATTTAATTAATTTATATATTTTATACAAAATGAAATAATTAATTAGCTCCCATCAGAGGGAAGACAGGCTTGTAGAGCATGCCAGCCCTTGTGGGAAACATATCTACCTGCTGGCTGAACTTCCTTAATTCTGGGTCCAAGAGCCTCTGCACATCCTGTATCAGAATTCCTGGGTTGTTACTAATCACAGTGAAGAAGTTGAAGGTGAAGATTCCCTGGCTGTTCTGCTGGATCCTTGACTGCTTAGCTGTTTGGTTATCTGTTGATGCAGAGATTGAGAGGATATTTGGTGGGAAGTACTGTTCCTCTTGAAGATTTTCAGGGATATCCCAAATTGTTCCACTGTGGCAGCAGTCGTTTAGTAGTATTGTGTGAGCATAACCGTCGGCTTCGTCTCCCGAAGTGTCCTTAACCTGAGCACCGTGACCAGTGTAATAAATGGTTAGATATTGGGTTACTTTTTGAAGGAAAACTTTCAAAAAACTTAAGAATTGAGAAGATCGTGGATTATGAAGGAAATATACTTTGTAATTCATAAATTTGTGGTTGGCAGCAACTGTTATAGCGTCGTTAATGGGACCTACTCAGAGCTGGTACGATGGCTTGGTGTAAGAGTTGCAGCAAATGAAACAGCATGCTGGTTCTGGAGAGAACATCGAAGGATCGATTGTAGAAAGGTCTGTTGCTAGTTCATTTAATTGTTTGAGAGATGATTCAACGGTTGCATGGTGCCTAAGTTCTTGAAATTGTTCGATGGATTGAAATTTGGAAAATTCTGTCGGCGTTTGACCGGTTATCGGTTGTTGTGGGAAATAGCTGCTTTGGAGCCATACGTTGGCCGTCCAAGGGTTGTTTGTATCTGTAAATGAATTGGGATTAAAAACATAATACGAATATGGAGACTGATAACTTGTTGGTTGAGGTTGATTATATATTGGAGTGGGAGCTTGTGGCTGTGGATAATATGGTTGTTGAGGCTGTGAGTAATATGGATCTTGTGGAGCATATGGTTGCTGTGGAGGAGGTGGATAATATGGTTGTTGTGGAGGAGGGTAATGACTTTTTGCCAAAATCAATGCTGTAAAATTAAATGTTCAATTAAAATTCCATAAATGATTGAATATTTAAATATTATGAAAATGTTAGATTTGAACATTATGAATATTTTATAATTAAAATGTTTCTGATGTTGATATCAATATTTTCTTGTGATATTAATTCTCGAACTATTTCTAAATGGTCATTGTTTGCTGCCAAAATCAATGCTGTATCATTAAATATTCAAATAAAATTCCATGAATAATTTAATATTTAAATTTTATGTAAATGCTAGATTTGGACTTCATGAATATTTTATAATTAAAATGTCTCTGATGTTGATATCATAATTTTCTTGTGATATTAATTCTCGAACTATTTCGAAATGACCTAGTTGGGCCGAACGAATCAATACTGTATTATAAAATCTTGTGAAAGAATTCCATTAAAGTGTAAAAAATATAATCCAATAAATTAAATACTTTTTTGAATTTCATTTAAAACATTATTTTTATAAATATATTTTTTGCATTTATATTATATAAATAACTTTATTTAGAACAAGAACATATTATATGAATAAAGTTTTACAAGTGTGAAATGATCATATTCACATAAATAAAAAAACAAATTTTTCGTCTTTACATTCTCTGGAAGGAAACAAAAATTGTAATATCTAAAACAATATTCATAAAGATTATGATATTTATTTTCAATATTATCTTTGAGTTCTTTTTCATCAATTAAATTGTAAATGATGTATTTTGTAACATCTTTGTGATGACATTTGATCGATTCTTTGAGAACTGACTCATAATTCAAATTTGGTGGTAAAACATGTTTATCTTCATAATAAGCAAATGAGTTTAATTGTAAATTCAAATATGTTTATATGATATACATGGAATTTCATTATAATCTATAAAAAAGATTGATAAAATAGGATTTACCATCACTAATTTAATGTTGCATATTCTTCTGCTAAAAAGTCATAATTTTGCCTATTTTTTAGGCAAGCAAATAAATAAACTTTCATACAAAGTCATGTAAAAAGAATTAGTAAATCATGATTTATATATAATTGCAAAGCATCATCACTTTTAATAATATATAAAAATTATTTAATAGATTATGACTAGTAATAAAAGAATATGTTTTTTTTTTTTTTCAGAAAAAAACTGGTTAACGTACAATAACCGCTCATAAAAATATCTATTAAATTTAATAGAAACTCTGTAAATTTAATAGATAACGTATTGGATTTGTACCTTAGCATTAAGAATGATCTAAGTATACTTAATATTATTATTTTTGGTTTTCCGAAAAACAATATGGCAAACATGGCAAAAATTTCAGATAACTCCTGAGATATTTGCTTGACTTTTAAATTAAGTTTTCAATGACACTTTCAAAAGCATCATTTCCAATCGAAGCTACAGAAGAAGGAGATATTTTAGAAGTTACCAGTTCAATATCAAAATTGAATTTTTTGATGATTAATATCAAGAATCATTGAACTTTTAGAGCATGGTTCACTTGAATAATAAAAGCTATCTGTTCCATTGATTTTGCATGGAAAAAGTTTGGATAAATTGTACTTTTGAACAATGTTTCTTCCTCTCTCAAAATGGAGAAACTTGTAAATAATTGATAAATCATTTGCGTCTGGTTTTTCATGCTTTTTAATACAATCCGAATTGATACAAAATTTTGAATGGTCAGTTGAATTTAAATAAATATTCCTACCAAATGGAAAATCAGGCTGATAATTTTTAATTCCAATCAAATCTAGAATTGTTGGAGCAAAATCATAATACGAGATATCATTTATATTCAATTTCTGATTAGAATCCACTTTTTGAATGCCAGGAAACAAAAAGAATAATTCATGTTCATTCAAACTGTATGGAATATGATCAGGAACAACCACCATTAGCGTGTGTTCATACATTTTTAATTCCAGGAACTTTTTAATGATTTTATTCACACCGAAATCACAACAGAAGAAGCATTGATGAATTTTCAAAGGGACATCAATTGATTTTCTTTTGAACCAAATTGGCCTTTTATAAGGTGCATGCGTTTGAATATTATAAGCAAACGTCATTGTCAAATTTTTATAATTCGAATGACGACTTCTGTTATCAAGCATCGGAAGATACTGATCGGCCACATAATCGTACAAATATAAATCATTGTATGCTGTGTAAACTCTTTTGTATTTGTGCGCTTTAATCCAAATATCAAATCCCATAATCTCACTTTTGCCAGTAACTGCATATTCAATGTTATAATTGTATGAATTCAGTATGTTTGAAATTCCTTGTATTCCCGTTATGTATTCAAAATCATGCTGCAATGCAAGCGTGTCCAAAACATCTGGAAAAATTTGTGGGATTCCAGTTTGTAGTGCTGATGTTCCAGCTAATGAACATGTTGTATATGGTTGTGATTGAATGGGCGATATGTATTCAAATTCTTTTGAATACCTATTCAAATTTGGTGATATTTGTGAATTTTGAACAAATTCATTAGGAAATGACTCCAATTGCATTATAAAAAGATTCTTTAATTGTGCAGATGTTGATAAAACTTTTGGTTCCATGTCAAATTTGTTTATTAACATTTGTTTTAACATTTTATAGTAAAGATCATTAGATTGATCTAATAACGATATGTTATTCTTGGTTTGGAAATCATGTAAAACTGAAAGAATAAATATAAATAAGAATATAAAATGAAAATGGTTAATAACAAGTGTGATTTGGGGCAAAAAAATCAGTTTTTTGTAGAATGGTAAAAAAGTAATGAAAATAATCAATAATAAAGCCACGAAAATATAAGGTAAAAATGCTATTTCTTCTTTTAAAATGTTTTTGATGTCAATTGCATTAATAGCTTGTGTATTAAATGCTGCTTTCATAAACATCCATGAAATTAATTCGATAAAAACAAACATTAATAATATAAAAAAGAATAAATCTTTTTTTAAGCTGAATTTAAATTGAAATTTATCTGAATTATTGTAATTATTCATTGATTCGTTGCTTTTTAGGCTTGTAAATAATAAAAAAAAGAAATAAAATAAAATATCCATAATTGTTCTAAATATTTCTTGGCCATAGAATATTTTTATTATATCTAGACATAGTAAAATCATTTGACGAAATATGAATTGAGCAATGTCTAAGCAAGTTGATCCTGTTAAGTTTTTCATTTCAGTATTTTCAGATTTGAATGAAGATATTGAAATTTTTTTATAAGTTATCGTTGATAACTCCAACGATTAATTCAAATTAATTCTTTATATATTAGTAATAAAATGATCATAATTAATATACATAAAATTAATCATAAATATTGGTATATTTATTTTTCCAAAATGTCTATCAGGAGTCGAGATTTCCCTTTTAAAAATTCACAGACTCTGTTTAATCAAATTTTTCTTAATTTTTATCATAAAGTTGTTATTCGAGTACCAATTTATAATATTTTTTCAGATTTTTTGATTTTTATCATTAAATAATAGTTAAGAAGTATTCATGAAGTATAATAGCTTACTCAATAGAAATATTTGTTTATCAAATATCAACAATTTTAAAAATACATTCTTGGTATGTTAATATTCATTAATTAGATTTTATTTCTATTTCTACAGCGAAGAATTCAAATTTAATTAAATAAAAATTGATTTTTCTAATTTGAATCAATAAGATTATCAATTTCTTTAGTTACACTTGAAGAGTGTGCCTTTTTAAATTGTTATTCATTATCACAAGTATCAATTCCATCTTTATTAACAGTAATTTCTTTTTCAACTTTTTCTGGTTGTTCTTCGTTGGAACAAATATCAATTTCATCATCTATAGTAGCAATTAAGTCTAACGCTTTTGATAAATGCACATAATTAAAACAAATTTCAATTCCTCAATCTGTTACTGAAATTAAAGATTCAAATTTCAAAGATTACCATTCATTAGAAGAAATTATAATTCCTTCTTGTGTTGATAAAATATGTGAATTCACTTTCGCAAATGTTTGTCGTTAATTAAAATAATTATCCCTTCTTCAGTGAAATCAATTGGTGATATTGCTTTTTATGAGTGTAAATCGTTGGAACAAATAGAATTGCCATCATCTTTAGAGTATATTGGAAGTTGGTCTTTTGCTAATTGTACTTCACTTACTCAAATAACAATTCCTTCATCTGTAAATTCGATGTGGAGAGAGGACTTTAAGGGATGTTCTTCATTAACAAATGTAAAATTTGAATCTGAAGTTAAATTTGTTGATAAAAATACTTTCAAGAATTGCAGTTCGCTGATTCAAATAATAATTCCATCACATTTTAATTTGGAGTTAAATTTAAAAGAAATTGGATCGGATGTAAAGATAGTGAAAATATAATTTAAATAAATTTTAATTGAAGGTAAAAAAAATAATTATAAAATTTCCTCTTTAATACTGGATAATTCAATTACTTTTTGATTGTTTATTATCTTTGCTTATTATATATTGAAGTTGTGTTTGTTCATTCAAATAATAATTTGGTGAATCTCTTTTAGAGCCATATTCAGCTAAATTGGGTAACTTTTTCAATTGTGTACAAAGTCATTGATTTTAAGTGAGGTGAAAATGGAGGACGTTTAATTTAAAATGACTCATGCTGTCAATGAAGGATTTGATATTCAGTTAAAGAAGAATTCTTAAAGCTATGCAAAGGGAAACCAAAGTCAAAACCTTCCTATTTTTTTTTTTTTTTTTTTTTTTTTGTTCATGATTTTCAAAGAACAAAGAGTGTAACTTTTCTAGTGCATCAAGTTATCTTTTGGGTTACTGTTCAATCAAGATATTAGATATCTATATAAAAAATCAATGTAGATCACTTTGATTACATTGAAATGTAATAAATATTTCAAGTTTATTTGATTACTTTAATTATGTAAAGGTTGATTGTTAAGGAATATGACTCATCTATTAATTATGATCTTGTTTTCCCCGAAGCACTTAAAACAATTGGTAATGAATCATTTGAATATTGCCAATATATAGGTACCTATATATAATAAATATCAATCTTTATAAAATAAGATAAAACAATTTTATTTAAAGAAGGTTGATTAATATAAACCTTTTGATTTATAATGTTTGGGAAACTTTTTGAATGTCAGTATATAATGACCGTTATTTGAAATTTATATATATATATCTTTTCAAAAAGTTAAAATTTTGAAATATTTTTTTATATACTTTATTAATGAATATTCAAGAATATATTGATGAACAAAAAAAATATTATGAAGCAATACTCTCATTTTTATCAAATGAAGAAGAATTAGAGATTGATGATGAATTACATCAAATCTTGTATGATCAATTCAATTCCAAAGAAAAAGAAAGAATGAGATCAATATTAAAGCTAATATCAAAAATATCCAAAAATCATCATCGATATCCTACATTTTTCAACAAAATTGAGCAAATATTAGATAAATTTTCATCAGAAATCAAACAAACCTTTTCAAATTCTGAAATATTTCAGATTTTCAAATCCAACAAAAGAATTCTTTATTTCTTATTTAACGAGAAAATAATAACACCCGATGAAAGTCTTTTTCAATTTATCAATCAAAATGAAAACTTAAGCATTCAATTCTATGCCTATTTTTATCCGGAATTCAAAATTTTTTTTGATGAAAAGCTCAAAGAAACTATTGAATCAGAACTCAAAAAATTTGAAATAAACAAAGACACTCTTGAACTTTTTGACGAGAAACGAAAAGAAGGAGAAAATGACGATTATCTTTGTCAAATGATTCGGGATGATTCTGTTGAATCTTTCATTTCACATGTCAACCGAAAAGTGATATCACTCCAAAATTCAAAAATAAAGCCGTCACTTTTTGAAACGAATTCGCTTTTACTTAAAAATGATCCTTTTTTGTTTGAATATGCAGCTTTTTATGGATCAATTCAAATTGTTCAATATTTCATTCACAGCAACGTGAATTTTGATGAGTCGCTGTGGATTTATGCAATTCATAGCAAAAATGCTGAGTTAGTTCATTTACTTGAAAAAGTTCTTCCTCCCAAGAATCCACAAATTATTCTTGAAGAAGCAATCAAGTGTCATCATAACGATATTGCTGATTATATGATTAACAACGTGTTGAATGAAGAAAATGAAATTTTTAGCATTGGAAGCAACTTCAGCAAAAACATTTATTTGTATGGATTCAAATATATTAATTACAACTATTTTCCAAAAGATTTGAATCATAAGTTCATCTTTTTTTATCTTTGTCAATATGATTATCTAACTCTTGTTCAACTTTTTGTAAAATACAAAAATATCGATATAAAAGAAACAATAATTTTCAAATTATTACGTTATAAATCAAGTTTTTTCTATATTAATTCAAATGAAGTTTCAGTTAATGTTGTTTCAAATGAAGTTGAATTTTTAAAATTGAACAAAATTTAAAAAAGAAAAATATCTTTTTAATATAGTTTTTCAATTGCATATTGAATGAAATTTTGAATTGTTTTTTATCGAACTGCATTACAATTAGCAGCTAATCATAACAATCAAGAAATTATTACTTTTTTGTTATCTCAAGATTGTAATGAAATAAAAGACAAGGCTTTCTATAGTTGCACCAAACTTAAAAGAATAACGATTCCTTCATTCATTACAAAAATTGGAGATTGTGCATTTGAAATGTGCAAATCTCTTGCGTATGTATCAATTCCTTCCTCGGTAACATCAATTGGAAGTCGTACATTTTATGAATGTTCATCTTTGTTGCAATTAACAATTCCTCCTTCTGTAACAGAGATGAAAGACCAAATCTGTAGTTTTTGTAGATCTTTGAGACAAGTGAAAATTCCATCTTCGGTGAAATCCATTGGGCATAGTTGTTTCTGTGGCTGTTCATCATTAACTGATGTTACTCTTTCATCTTCTCTTGAAAAAATTGAGAAATCAACTTTCAAAGAATGTTCTTCTTTGGAGAAAATAATCATTCCTTCTTCTGTTACTTCTATTTGTTCGTATGCTTTTATGACATGCAAATCATTACTAAAAATAGAAATCCCTTCTTCAGTGACATTTATAGATGATCATGCTTTTTCATCATGCACAAATTTGACTGAAATTTCTATTCTTTCTTCTTCTTTAAAAAAAATTGAAGATTACACTTTCAGTAATTGCCAAAAATTGTCCAAAATACTGATACCACAATCTGTAACTGTGATTGGCAAATTTGCTTTCAATTCTTGCCAATCGCTGTCTGAAGTTTCACTTCCATCATCTTTAAAACGTATTGAGCAATGCGCTTTTTATGATTGCAGCTCTTTAAAGGAAGTTGAAATTCCTTTTTCTATAAGTTTCGTTGGTGCTTCTGTTTTTAGTTCTTGTAAATCATTGGCAAAATTAACCATTCTATCTAGAATACCTACTCGGCAGCTTGGATGTCCTAGTCAAACCAATATCATTCAGCTCAATGCTTAATTTCATTTCTTAAAAAAGTCAAATAAAAAATAAAACAAATTTTTTTTATTAAAAAAACCATAAATAGATTTCATAAAATAATAAATAAAAAAAAATTAGGATATTTGAACATATAAATCGATTAAAAAGAGGATTTGTAACACTTGAAATGATTTAATATATAAGCTTATTACACAATTTGATTAAATCAATTCATATCTCTTTAGCAAAAAAAAAAAAAAAAAAAAAAAAAAAAAAAAAAAAAATTGGTAAAATTCAGTAAGAAAATTAACTTTAATTAATGAAGAGTAGAAAAGTTAATTTTCAAAAAAAAAATTTTTTATGCTTCAATTGATTCTTGATTTTCATTTTTCAAAGCATTGTTATTTTGTTTCTTGATAAAGAATGTGATGATTGTAATTAATATTGCAGCAAGAGAAGAAACGATCATCATCAAACTAACAGGCAATTTAGCTTTTACGAACTTATTATTAAGCAATATCTGATTTCTATACAAATCAGCATTGATGAATTTTCTACTCAAAGCGCCATCTTGATCAGTAGCAAACTTGCAAGATTTGATGATAAAACTAGATTTTTTATCATTGATTGAATCTCCATCAATATGGTGAGCACCTTCAGCCAAATTTCCTTTAAATGAGCAATCTTTTATTTCAATTTTCGTTGATCTCATTCCATTTTCATAGAACAAAGAACTGTCAGAATTCTCATCAATTTCAAATGAACAACCAGAAATAAGAATGGAACGTTTTGTGCTATTTGACACTCTTTGGAGCATTCTAAGTTCAGGCAATGTATCTAAGTCATCACTAATTTTAACAGTACCACCACGACCTTTATTATTAATGAATTTAGAAGCGATTATTTCGGCATTTTTAGAGACGATGTAAAGAGCACTACCACCATAGAATTTGCCAGAAGTTGATGAAGACGTAAGAAGATTTGAATCGAATATGCATGATGTAATTCGAATCGGACTTGTTTCTAATGGAGAATAAATGAAAACAGCAGCACCATAACTGGCTTCACAACCTTTAAATTCCAATCCATTTAAGTTGATTGAATAAGTAATTTTTTCATCTTCTGTTTTGATGTTGTTGTAGATGTAAATGCCACCTCCTGCTTTTTGTGATTTACAGTTAGTAAATGTTACACCAATGCATGTTAAACCAGCATTAACTAAACGAACAGCTCCACCACTTTCGGTATTATTTGACCCAGAAAATGCTGGTGTTGTTGTTGAATCTAAAGTGATATTTTGGTAATAAGTTCCATCTGTATTATCTAGCTCACAACGGTCACTAGTACAAATGCTACTTGATGATTCACAAACAGTTCCATTTAGATTGAATCCTGGATTGCACACTGTGCATGTGATTGAATCAGTGCATTTTAAGCAATTTGAAGGACATGATGAACATCGCTGTTGGCCATTTTCTTCAGTAAGGAAGTGTCCTTCTTCACATTTGGTGCATTTGAATGTTTTACATGATTTGTGACTGTCTAAGTCATCATCAATGCATTCACTCTCGCATTCTGAACAATGTTCAACTCGCGTGGAACAGTTGGCACATTGACCTCCATATGGAACTGGAAAGGTGTAGATTTTATCCATGTAATAGCCTTTCTCGCATGAATAACATCGATACATGTTTTCGCTGAAACATGTAGCACATGGTGAATTACATTTCTTGCATTCTTCGCCATCTTTGAAATAACCATCAAGACAACTCGTGCAAATAAACGATTCATCTGATTTCTCACATGTTTTACATCCTTCTGGACATTCGACGCATGTAGTTCCACTTGGAACAAATTTCTCATAGCATGTTACACAATTGTCTGCTGTATCTTTGCAGGTCATGCATGGTTGTTTACATAGTGAATCACATGAATCACCAACTTGAAGATGACCATCTGCACATGTTAAACATGATGTTGATGATGAACATGTTGCACATGGATAATTACATGCATCACAGTTATGTGTATCTGGATTCTCATAAAAGCCTTCAAAACAACTGGAACATGTCAATGATCCTGATTCATCTTTGCATGTTTTACAGTTAGTTGGACATTGTGAGCATCGAACAAGTGTTTGTCCATTTTCTTCATATGTTTCTTTGATATAATATCCGTCTGAACATTCGGTACATTTAGTTGATCCGCCATCACATTTGTTGCATCCTGGCTCACATGGTTCACAATCCATATCTTTGATGTTATTGAATAAATAATAGCCATCTTTACAAACGGTGCATTGTTTCGCATCTTCACATTCTGCACAGCCTTTCTCACAACGAACGCATTTCTTACTGTATACATTTGGAGCAACTTCGATCTCGTCTTTGCTCATGAAATAACCAATGGAACATACTGAACATTCATAATCATTTGGTCCGGTACAATTCTTGCATCCTTCATGACATTTGAAACATTTTCGATTAGGTCTCGAGAAATAATATCCTGGATCACAATCAGTACAATTATTTTCTGTTGGACCATTACACTCATGACAAACTTCTGCACATTTTTGACATGAGCCATCATCAGATACATAATATTCTGGATAACAATCTGTGCATTTCGTTTCTGATTCACAAACATCACAATTTGGTCCACATGCTTGACATGATCCTTCATTATCTGCATAATAATGAAGTTCACAATCTTTGCATATGCTTTTATCTGTGCAATGAATACAATGTAAACCACATTCTTCACATGTTTTTTCATTAGTTTCATAATAATGATCATTACATTTAACACATCCATTATCATTACATTTTTTGCAATTTGATGGACATGATTCACACTTATTATCAACTAAACGAAATCCATCTGGACATGATGTACAATGACTTGATGATCCTGAACATGTAGCACAGTTATCTGTACATTCTTTGCATTCTTTGCCTCCACTGACATAATAACCTGCATGACAAACTTGACAATCTTCACCACTTTCACATACTTCACACTTACTTGGACATGGTCCACATGCTCCAACCGCATTGATATAGAATCCTGATTCACATTTTGTGCATTGTACTCTATCCTTTTCGTCCTTGGCGCATAATTTACAGTTGCTTTGTAAAACTGAACATCTTTGGCATCGATATCCACCTGCACTGTTATCCCATTTTAATGCATATCCATCTTCACATTTTATACAATTTCTTGTATCACATATTTCGCAATTTGCGCTACATGGAATCTTTTCACATGTTTTACCTTCATCATTAACTCGGTAACCTTCAATGCATTCAACACATATAGATGAATTTGTGCATACTTTGCAATTTGGAAGACATTTCTCGCAATGATCATCTTGGTTAAATTCGCCTTCATGACATGTTCTGCATTTGTTTGGACCAGCACCATAACATGTTTTACACGATGGATCGCAATCATTACAACTTTTAGAGTCTTCTGAAAGATAAAATCCATCATCACAATTTGTGCAAGTAAATTTGCATTCGCCACCATATCCAAGTGCATCGTCTGAGCAAAATGATGTGCATTCTGAGCAATGTACTAGACCTTTTTGGGGATTATTGCATTCCATACATTGACCTCGATAAGGAGCAGGAAAAGAAAATTCTCTTAACTTGAAATATCCTTCTCTACAATCAAAGCAAAAAGCAGAACCATATTTAAAGCATGTTCCACATTCGTAACTGCATTGCATACATTGACCTTCTTCTAAGTAATATCCTTCAAGACAACTTGTGCACACAGCATAATCATGTTGAAATTCGCATGTTTTGCAGCCACTACCGCAATACTGACAAGTTTTTCCTTTTAATGAATTTCCTTCATAGCATGATAAGCAAGTATCTGGTGTATCAACACATGTTAAACAGTTTCCAGTGCATTGTGTATTACAAGCATTGTCTTTGAGTAAGTATCCTTCAGCGCATGCTGAGCAAAGGATATCGGATGAACATTTTGTACAAGGAGGAGTGCATTGAACGCACCTTCCACTTATATCTTTATAATAACCATCAATACATGAATTACAAACTATACTAGAATCTGAAGAAGTGCACTCTGCACAATTTCCAGGGCATTTAGTGCATGAAATATAACCATTATCTTTTTTCACAGAGTAAAAACCAGGTAAGCAAGATATACAATCATCTGATTTTATCAAACAATCTTTGCATCCATGAGGGCATTGAACACAATCATCTTTACCGGATTTAGTGTATCCATCCTTACACGTAATACAATTTGTTAAGCTATCGCATTCGAGGCATCCGAATTCACACTTTGTGCATCTTTTTCCTTTAACTTCTGGCAAAATTTCTTTATCTTCAACCATAAAGTATCCTTGAGCGCATTCTGTGCAGTTATAATCATTTGGACCATCACATACTGTGCAAGCTTTGTTGCATTTGAAGCATCTTCGACTTGAATGAGAAAAGTAGTATCCAGGATCGCAATCGAGGCAGTCGTTTTCAGTTGGTCCTTTGCATTCATAACAAACTGTGGAGCATTTTGCACAAGTTCCATCTTGAACGAAGTATTCTGGAATGCAATCGTAGCACGCTGTCGAATTGCATCCATCACAATTTGGATCAGCGCAAGGTGTGCAAGATTTATCATCACCAACGTAAAATTTATTGAAACACTCTAAGCATGTGTCTTTATCAGTGCAATGTTTGCAATTTAAGCCGCATTTAGAACACACTGTGCCTGAAACAAAGTATCCATCGTAGCATTCTGAACATTCTGAATTGGTACAATTTTTACAATGATTTGGACACGAGTTGCAAACACCATTTGATGCATAAAAGCCTTCTTTGCATTCTTGGCATTTTCCTTGAGTATCGCAGAAAAGACAATTACTTGGACAGCTTACACAACTTGTTCCCGATAGGTAGTATCCAGCTGCACATAATTGGCATACATCTGCGTCAGTACAGCTAAGGCATTCTGGGTTACACTTTCGACAATAAAAAATTTCTTGGCTATTGACATGATATTCATAATAACCAGATTTACATTTGGTACATTGTTCCGGATCTCCGTCACAAGTAATGCATTCATCGCTGCATTTGGAGCATCCAGAGTTGCTATTAGCGTAGTATCCGTCCTCACATTTTTCACACCATAATGAAGTGCATTTGTTACAGTGTGGAATTGAGCAAGCTTTGCAACTTGATTCTGATAAATAATAGCCATCTTTGCAATCTGTGCAATGCGTGCTTTCTATTTCACATGTTCTACAGGAACTATCACAACTTATACAATTTCCGTTGTGCTTAAAGAAGCCTTCTTTGCAATTGATACAATTGTTGTTGCCTTCATTAAAGCAACCATCGCATGATGGATCACATTTGTGGCATTCATTTAAGTATAAATAATATCCATCAGAACAATTTGTACATTCTGATCCATTTTGAATTCTGCAGTTTTCAATTAGGGCATCGCAATATACATTAATAGGTAAAAGGGAAAATAGCAATAAAAACGCTAGAAAATACGAAATTTGATTCATATATATTTTTATATGCTTTAAAAATTCTATAACATAGAAAAATTAAATTTTTATTTTTTATTTACTTTTATATACAATTAGAAAATTTAATATATTATAATATTAAATTGTAAAATAACATATTTTTAATTTAATTATTTTTTTTTTTTTTTTTTTTTAATATATAAAATATATGTATATTATTATTATAGAATAAATATATCCTTATTTTCAATTAATTCTATAAAATCTATCGTTTTTTTTATTTTTTTAATATTATGAAATATATATATTTAAATTAATAATATATAATATATATGAATTTTAAATATTTAATAGATTCATTAATACCATATATTTTTTATCTTAGAATCAATTTTATTGAAATAAACTTATTTTTATATATTTTATATTTTATATATTTTATATTAAATATAGTAACCTCTCAATTTCATTCAATTTTCCAAACTTATTGAATGCAAACGATAATACTATTTTTATAGAAATTTTTAGATTCTGATGTTTATTTTTTATACATTCCATTTATTAATAAGTATATCTTTGAAAATAGTATATTAATAAATCAAATTTATTTTAATATTATTTTAAATATATATTTTTATTTCATTTAAATGATTTAATTGAATCGAATTTGATATTAAATTTTTTTTTTAAAAATAATTTAATTGAAAAATTGAAATAAATTGAGTCTTCAGAAAATAAAAGACAGTTCAACTCAAATATATATTCTTCCAATTCAAATGTTGAAGGTTTAATTTTATATTTTATATACAATTTCAAATTATAAAACACTTTTTTTCAAATTATTTTTTTTGAGAATTTATTTATTTTTAGGTATATATAAAAATTCATAAATTCATATTTTTTTTTTTTTTATAATTTGGCTAAATTATATCACAAAAACAATCTACTTTTTGAATTGTGATGGTTGGAAATGGTTGTGAAATTTGAAATAGTAATTGGCCAAAAAAATATCAAAAAATGGTTATAAAAAATTTATTTTCACAAAAAATTGATAAAAGAAGTTACAGCTTGGAATTATTACTGTTGCGTTATTTTACAGTAATAAGCAAATAAAGGAACAATTTGAAAATTTTCAAAAAATTTTAAAAATTTAAAAATTAAAATTTTAATATTTTTTTAATTGTGTTTTTTAGTTGAAAATCGTATCATTCTCTTAATTATGATAAAATAAAACTTGGATTTATTCATTTATAAATATTATTCTCAAAAAGTTCGATTAAATTATCATTCATTGTTATACAAATATAAACGATCTAAAGGTCAAAAATATTTGACTTTAAAAAGGCCAAAAAGTTTCCATTACTGCAGTTAGCGGTTTGCAGTAATAAGGTATTCAATTCAAATTTACCAAAAATAGGTGAAAAAGCAGCCGTTATTACTGCAGTTAGCGGTTTACAGTAATAAGAATTCAATTATTATTGACCTATTTTTTGCCTTAAAAGAGGTTATTGGTTAATATTATGGTGAATATAATATTCAATATAATATTAAATTTTATTTATTATGACTTTCTAATATTTTTTTAATGTTCACATTATAATTAAGTTAATTCATACTTTTTTACTGATTTAAAGCAAATTGAAAATTTGTATATTCAGAAAAAAATAATTTTGAATTCTAATCTGAAATTTTCTTTTTAGAAATATATTTTTTGAATATTTTATTTATATTATTTTAATTATTTTGAATACTTTATTTATATTATTTTATTATTTTTGAATGCTTTTGTTAGCATTTTGAATTATTTGTTATAATTTCTCAAAATTTTAATGAAAGCAAAATTTTTCAAAATTTTTATATATCAAAAATTTTTAATTTGACAATTTTGAGCAAAATCCCAAATCGCAGTCATAAGAAGACAAAAAATTGAATGGGCCTGCAGTAGTAATTCCGAGCTGTAAAAAGAAGTCAAATATTTGTATGTCAAATAACATAATTATGTTATTACCTAATTACCTCTATTAAGAGGTATTCATGTGAAGTGAAAACTCGTTATTTGATTTTTTTATTTTTACTTTAATTGAATGAATACTTTATCTTATGAAAAAATATTAAGATTATTTACTTCTATATATCCAATACTGACATTTGCCATAATTGGTTTTAAGGGTCGAGTTTTAGTATTCAATTTCCACTCAATTTTTTAAATAATTTTTAGGTTGAATGAATTTTTTATTATTTAATTTTATTTTAACATTTGTACTATTCTTGCCTTATTTTAATATAATTGGAGTTTTTTTGGGTTAAATATTTGTTATTTATGGAAATATTAAAATATTTTTTTTATGTTCTAAAGATTTGCTTTCTCTGCAATCGTACTTTTATTCTTTGATGTATCCATAGTAATATTTCTTTCTACGAATATTAAACGCTACGATCTCGGGCGGCCATTTTGTTTTATATTTTTGTCCCTCATAATTGAATATGCATTGAATTTCTCTCAAAACTTATTCTTATCAAATTTGAATGAAAAAAATCTTCCTCAGAATTTCATTGAATTTTTTCTGTAATTGAAAAAGAAAAAATAATAATTAGAAACTCTTTCAAACTATTTCAATGAGAAAATTTTAATTATTATTTATGATTTTTTATATAAATACTAAAGATTTTAAACATTTTACTTTAAATATATATCTAATATTGATTAATTTATTATATTTCATGTTTATATAATGAACAATAAATTTTATCAAATAATAGAACTAGTCAATTTCAGGATTATGCTATATAAAACTGTAATTATTTATATTATTAATTTTGATATTATTATATATTATTTATAAATTAAATACATTGTTTTAAATTAAGATAAACATATTTTTTTCTTAAAATTTTAATCAAAAAAAATTTTCACTTATTTTTGAGTTAAAATTTTATGAAAATTTTAAATTCAATTTTTAAGTTTTTTTTTATGTTAATTTATCTATTTAATATATTATGTAAAACTTAAATATAAAATTTATATGGTATATAAATAATAATATTATATATATATATATAAAATAAAATAATGTTTTAATAAAAAGATTACTAGGATAAAAAATGTTTATTATTTCAATAAAAATAATATAATAACTGAAAAAGTTAAAAATTTATTTAAAATAAAATAAAATATAAACAAGTGTATCTCTAGAAAAAAAATGTTTTTTAAACATATAAGTATTAATAAATTTTCAAAATATATATACTATAATAATTAATAAAACAAATATATATATATATTTATATTTCATCAATTTTTATAAAAAAAAATTATATAGCTTCTCAATTATAAAACTATTTTTTTTCAGAAAAATAAAAATAGAGATATCTCAAAAATAGGAGTATAAAATTCTTATCCATTAAAGTACATTCTTAGTTACAAAATAAAAATAAAGAAAATATGATCAATATTACAATATTTCGTCAATTTCTCTACATGAATACCTCTCTCTATTAAAAATCATTAAATATCACTTTTAAATAATTAATAAATTTAGTGTTTATCATTAAATATTTAAATTATTAATATAATGGTCAATGCCTTCCAAATTATCCCTAAGATGCATCTAAAAAATTTAAAATTTAGAAAATTAGATAGATGTATCCAGGCACTAATGCTAAGGTTTTAACCAAATAACATTTAATCGTTTTAGATTTTTTCTATAAGGAAGTTTCTGATAACTTAATTAACGGCCACCTTAATCCACGAAGTTGTCTAATAGAAAAATCTATTCAAAAAAATTTGAGTTTTTACTTTATCAAAAGAATTAATGATTCTGTCTCAAAAAGTTTCGAAAAGTCGAATAAGAAAAAAATGATTCTATCAAAAAGTGAATATAATAAACTAAGTAGCTCAGCTCAAAAAATTGTTACAAAAGCTATTGATGTTCCAAAGAAGCAGTTTGAAGTTGGCCAGAATTTAATAAACGGTCAAAACGGTTATCCAAAAAACGTACAAACAGGCATTCAATATTTAAAAGAAGCCATAAAAGGCGAAAAGATCGATGCTGTCATTCTATACAACAGGATGCTTATCAATGGAAACAAAATTGAATGCTACATTGAAAAGGCTAAAGAGAATCTCAAAAAGTTCGAAGATTTGAATAACCCTGACATAATTTTCTTACAAGCCAAAATTGAGAGGAAAGAAGAAAACAACGAGAAATCGATAGAATTACTTAAAAAAGCAATTGAATTAGAAAATGCTGAAGCAATGTTTGCTTATGGTCAAATACTTTGTTTAGGTGAAGGCGGCAATGAAGACGAAAAAGAAGCGATGAAATATTTCAATAAGGCCAAAGAAAACGGTTTTGACAAAGGTGATGAATTTTTTGAGAAGTTGAAAGAAAAGAAAAAATCGAAAAATAAAATGACAAAACCGAAACCGAAAAATAAATCAAAAAGTTCAAATAAAAAAAGGGTCGATATCGTTTTTTAATTGATGGCACAATTACTAACAAATATTTCTATGAAACCGTTAAATCATCCTTTGAAAAATTTGCGAATAATTGTGTAAATGAATATCAATCTTTTGAATTTAAATTCGGTGCTGTAATCTATGTAGATTTCATCGTCTCTAAAAAAATAATAAGCCAAAACGAACGTTAATTATGGACTTAACGGATGATATTGAAAAAGTTTAATCGTTTTCTGAAGAACATTATAAAGCTGGTGGTGGAATCCGATTTGCTAACGACTGAGCAGTCTGTTACAGCTATTTAGTTGAAAAAAAAAATTGGCCTGAATCCTCTGAAAAAGTTGTCATTCAAATGTGTCATACACCTGAACATGGAAGAAGTTATACAATGAGAGGAGAGTGGATTAAAAACTACTTCAATGTTCCTCGATATATGAGAAACAAAACATTTGATGAAAATTTTCAAGTTTTCAAAGAAATGCAAGATAAAAAGCGAAATTGGCCCATTGCAAACATCGCAAAAATTGCAGAAAAAGGAATAAGAATATACTGTAGCAAGGTCTTTTGATTGAATCTGCATATTCGAGCATTGGACGCATTAATTTACTTGCAATTCCTTTCTTTTGCATTGAAGGTCTCACTGCGAGGTAGTAAAGGAAAATGTCCTCGTTTTTTGTAATTTCTGCCTTTTTTTGAAAGAAAACTGTTCAATGTAGTCTATACGATGAACTGTACCAAAGAAATCGGTTAAAAGTAAGTATTTTAAACCACCTACATATGCATAATCCGAGAATGAAACTCCAGTAAAGTTTGGTGGATACCATTGAGCAAATCCATTGACTTTTTCTGAATCTGCATATAATATTCCGTTTTTGCAAGTTGTTTTGACTAGTAATTCCATGGCTAAGGTAACTTTCTTTTCATAATCTTTCCCACGAAATAAATACTGATAAATGCCTGTGCCTTTAAAAGCTTCAACACCACATGTTATAAAACGATCTATACTGTTAGGTTGTATGATATAAAGATCATGTTTTTCGAATTGGCGTATTGCATCTTCTTTTGGAAAAGGATTAAGCATGATTTTATTGAATTGTTTCTTTTTTTTTTTTTTTTAATCATCGGCATTATTACAAATAAAATATTTTATTTGCAAATTTTCCTGACTCTCCGAATATTTATAAAAAATTTATCGTATTTTTATAATAAATATCAATGATTATTTTCATATGCTCAGTTTTATCTATTTGTTCATTTTAAATTCAAACAATTATTATATCTGATATTAAGTTTATTCAACCTTAAAAAAGTTTAACATTATTCTCCTCTATACTATTTGAAGTTTTTATATTTAAAAAAAAAAAAAAAAAATGATAAAGTGATGATATGTATATTATATATAATTTCAAAATAATTATTTCAAAAAATAGAATATATTTACAAAAATTCTGCTTGATTAGTAGTTATAATAGCAATGCATAAGTAATTAATTATGAGGGAAAAAAAAATAAAATTTTTAGTATAAACGATTACCTAAAGGTCAAAAATTGAAATTAACCACTATATATTCGGTTTTTTTCCATTCAAAAATGAAAAGCTATTTCGCAAATATCAAAATTGTTTATCAGTCGGTTCTTGATTACTTAGAAAATGTACAGAATGATGATAATGAATTAAAAATTTTAAATGATGTTTTCAATGAATATGAAATATTTAAAGAAAAGAACAATTTAAAAATGATATTAAATTTAGTTTCAGCAATTTCAGAAAATCATAAAAGATCAATTAATTTTATATCAAAAATTGAAAATATTCTCTTATCAATTCGAAAAGAAATCATTATGAATTTTTCAAATGATCAAATTTTCGTCATTTTTAAAAATAACAAAAAAATACTTCATTTTCTTTTCAAAGAACAGATAATTATTCCTAATAATCAACTTTTTAAAATTATTACTAATTATAAATATTCAAATAATAATTATCCATCATTTTTTTATCCGGAATTCAAATCATTTTTTACAGATGATTTACTTAAAAAAAATCAAATTGATAAATTAAATGAATTAGATGAATTTGATAAAAAAAGACAAATTGGTGAAAATGATAATTATATATGCCATTTGATTCGAAATGATTTAATAGATGAATTTGTCATCTATGTTTCTAAAACAAATTTATCATTATCATATATAATTCAAGCATCAATTTTTGAAACCAACAATTTTTTATATGATAAAACCTCAACATTAATTGAATATGCAAGTTTCTATGGATCAATTCAAATTTTTCAATACTTACGATTGAA
This sequence comes from Tritrichomonas musculus, assembly GCA_039105265.1. NCBI lineage: Eukaryota > Parabasalia > Tritrichomonadida > Tritrichomonadidae > Tritrichomonas > Tritrichomonas musculus. The sequence goes on along the minus strand of JAPFFF010000016.1, from coordinate 2,523,292 downwards.
TGGTGCAAAATTAACACCATCATTGGGTATTTATGCAATTCATGGAAAAAATCCAGAATTAATTCATCTTCTTGAAGAAAACCAAACTTTTCCATCATCAAAAACCGAGTGTTTGAATGAATCGATTAAATGCCATCACAATGAAATAACAGATTATATTCTAAAAAAATATTATAATACCGATGAATATGAATCAACTTCATTGATACAAAGCATTAAATATTATAACTTTTTATGTTTTAATGATCATACTAAATTTAATTCAGAAGTTTTTTATTACTTATGTATAAAAGATTATTTCCAAATTGTTAATTTTCTATTAAATTCTGAGAATAAAAGTAATATTGATATAAATTATGAACATGAGAAAATGATTAATAATAAAAAAGAAGATTTTGATAAGCTCATTTTAGATGAACATAAAAATGGTCGGTATACATTTGACATAAGTCGTATTGAAAAAAAGACATCATTAATAACAGCAATTGAAAAAGGTAATCAAGAAATTGTTGAAATTTTGTTAAAACAAAATAATGTTAATGTTAAGTTAAAATTCACATCAAATTACTCAATTTTGATGAATAATAATTCGCCTTATATGTCTGGTGAAGTGAATAAATCAATATTGTTTATTGCAGTAGAAAAAGGATATTCAAACATTGTTCAGATTTTAATTAACAGAAATGATGTAAATGTAAATGAAGAAAGTTTTATAGTGGAATGCTATGAAACTACAAAATTAACTCCATTGCATATTGCAATTGAAAATGAAGATATTGAAATAATAAAAATTTTATTAAAAGCTAAAGATATCGATACAAATTGCATTAGATTTTACACAGAATCATATATTAATTGTACAGAAAAAACACCATTGATATTGGCTATTGAAAAAGGAAATTCGCAAATTGTTCAACTTTTATTGTCTATAAAAAAAACAAGCTTAGATAAAGGTTATCATTTTTATACTAATGTCGCAGTTGATGATGGTGATGATTATACTGAAACAATAGAATATTTATCACCATTACAAATGGCAGAGAAAATGGGAAATAATGAAATAATTCAAATTTTAGCAAAAAATCAACATTATATTTCACCATAACAAAATAATAGCCCAAATATTTCATGAGAAACTATTCATTTTGTTTCATGATATATTAAGTCATTTACATAAAAGTATTCAAATTAATGTGCATTTGTAATTAATGATTTTTTTTTTAATTAATATAATTAATATTTGTATTTTAATTATATCATTTTTTGAACAAACAAAAAATCATTATTTATTTCCATTTTTATATTTTATTTATGAGGATAAAATTAGATTTAATACTACTTGTATTATGGATAGGTGACAAAGGCTACTTTGGCTCTGGAGCTTCATCACCAACTGACCCACAACACATTTATTTTTCACGTAGTAAAGATAACGGCATTGCATGGGAAGATAAGCATGATATTACACATTTTATCTACTCTGTTTTGTGTACTGAATGTGACGATAAAAGAAAAAATTGGAAGGCAATTTTTGTATCGTCCAGTGCGGGACTACAAACACTGGACGAGAAGGTCTTCTTGCATTTGCATTATTAGTTAAAGATCATGAAAACAAAGAAAGAAATTATTTTCCTTATACAAATGATTTTGGTGAAACTTGGTCTGCCTTCATCGATTTTCCTTTTACAAATTCAAACGAAGCGGAGCTTGTCGAATTAAACAACGTTTCATTATTACTTAGTATTCGACAACCACAAACGCGAAAATTCGCTATGACAGATAGTCTTGGTTCACATTGGGATTGGGCTGATTATATGCCCGATGTAATTGATCCAGGTTGCAAAGGCGAAATCAAAAGATATACTTCGGTTATTGACGGTTATGAGAAAGATAGACTCATTCATTCTATTGCATATAATAAAAATAGTCGTAAAAATGTTACTTTAATGGTTAGTTATGATGAAGGTAAAACTTGGCCTCATAAAAGATCTTTACAATTGGAAGCTTCTACTTATTCAACTTTCGATATCGATAAAAATGGAAACATCTTGGTTCTTTATGAAGAATCTTCTTGGCCTGGTTCAAGTACAGCTGTTTATGATATCGTTTTTGCTAATGTAACATTAGAGTGGATTACATATGTAAAAATCGTTTTCAAAAACCTCAAAAATTGAATTGGTGATGAAACCGATCAACAATATAAAAATTCATATCCAAACGAAGCTTACAAATTCAATACAAAAGTGTTCGATCAATACGTTGAATCATACGTTTTGTATCCAGCACAAGTTACATATACAGTTACACACAAATTCCGTGATTTTTATATCGATTTGGCAAGAGAAGGATTGGCTGTTGGTAACTGCAATAACGTTGTATCTGGTAATAAACAAGTAATTCCATTTAAAGGATCGTTTATTGATAATAATAAAATTGAAATGCATCGTGAATTCCATTTAACTAAAATGACTTTCTTTATTCATCGCATTGAAGTGTAAAAATCAATTTTTTTTTAATATACAGTAGTGTTTTTAATATGGTAACGGTATTTAAAGTGGTAACGCTTTTTTTTAGAAAAAAAAAATTTAAAAATACAAAATTTAATTTTTTTCAACATAAAACAGAGTTTATTTAAATTAAATTATATAATAATATTTACCATCATTTATATGATATTAATCACAAGGTTGTGCATCTATCTGTCTCAAATCACCAAAGTTTTTCGTCAATCAATGAAAAAAATTAAAGTATGACTATAAACATGTACATCAAAGTAATATTTTATTTAAGAATATAAACATATTATATATTATGGGAATATTAATAATTATTAGTTAAATTTGTAAAAATAAAATTATTGACTATAAAAACGAGTATATCTTTATTTTTTTGGTGACCGTTTACTTTTCATGATAAAGAATTGATTCATTTATCTTTAAAATGTTGTTATTTATAAATAATATTTATAAAAACATATTTGCATTTAAAGATGTATTTAACTTATTAGAAGTCAGAGTTGATTTTCATTCTGAGACTTATTGAGAGAACTTTTTCATCATCTTTCAATTTTGTGCTATCTTTATCCCGACAACATAACAGATTACGGAAAATACAAATTAAAAATTAGTTAAAAACTATTAAAACATATTTATATATTGATATAATGCAATAAGATAATATGTTTTGCACAAGATAATGGTTTATCTTCATCAATTGATAAACGTCCAAAAATTATAAACGAACAGCAAAACAAATATTCAAATTTTGTTTTTTTTAGACAATTTTTATCTCTTATGTTTCAGCATTTTATATAAATATTTATTTCATTAATAAATTTCATTGATACTTTTTCAAATTCGCTTTTTAAGGAAAAAATAATCATATTATAATCATTAGATAATTCTTCGTTTTTTATTATCAAAATCATTGAATTGATAAAATATCGAACTAAAATTCGATATTACATCCTTTTGATTCTTTTTGGTGAGAAAGAGAAAAATTACGAAATTTTTTTGCTTACAACATTGTATTTTTCTATTTTTGAGATCATTATAAGAATTGGAAACTTCTAGTCTAGATTATTACTTTTATGTTATTATTTTAATAATATAGTGCAATAAACTACATATTTATATAATAAAGATAAATTGATCAATCCTCTAATTTAGGTTATAATTCAATTTATTTTGAGCCATTCAAAGCATATTCATTTTAACTATAAAAAGCATTATGCTTGAGTTAATAATAAATAGTATAGTATTATAATCATAATCTTCTAATATACAATCAAATATAAAAAGGATTTAAGGAAATAATCAAAAGCACTCAGAAGTATTTTTTATTTTGTATAAACACTTATGAAAATGGTTACATTTTTTAAATAATTTTTATTTTTCAAAAGAAAGTATTTATCATTTATAATTAAATGATGAAAAAATTGTGAATGATAAATAGATACTAAACTAATTATATAAGAAAATATCCAAAATTTTAAAAAGGTAATGAAGTAATTTGATTTTAACTTTTTTAATTGGTTGACGAAAAACTTTGGTGATTTGAGACAGATAGATGCACAACCTTGTGATTAATATCATATAAATGATGGTAAATATTATTATATAATTTAATTTAAATAAACTCTGTTTTATGTTGAAAAAAATTAAATTTTGTATTTTTAAATTTTTTTTTTCTAAAAAAAAGCGTTACCACTTTAAATACCGTTACCATATTAAAAACACTACTGTATATTAAATAGTATAAAATTTTTCAAAGTTCGATATTGCACTGATTTAAATCTTTTAAAAAATAGTCCTTATGATATATTTTGTATCCAATAATAAATTAATCAGCTCAAAATAATATTATGCTAACTTTTATCTGGAAATATCATAAATATTATTTTATTTTTTCTGTTAAATTAAATGTTTCCAAACTAATAATTTAATATTTTATTTATTTAACTGTTTTTCAAATAATAATTAATCATATAATTATTTCTTATGAAGTTATTCTTGCGATAAATATTTTTATTTCATGAATTTTTTGTGAGCATTTGAAAGGGTTATTTTTTGGATTTATCAATTACCTTGAAATGTTAAAAATCACTTTTTTTAGCGATCAATCTTTTGCGGGGCTGGAACCAGCCCCGTAAAAGATTGGTCGTTATGGGGACGAAGCCCCCATTAAAAACATTTAAAATTTTTTTCATTCTTTTCTGATATTACCCTTACAAATTAACTGTCATTTTTTTTGCGGAATAAACGTACGTAAAATTTTCATTTAAAATTTTTAAATTTTTTTTTTGAATAAACTCAATTCAAAAAAGAATTGTCATTTACAAAACATATATTTTTTAACAGATAATTAGTAATCTTTTAGATTTTATTAGAAAGAAATATGCTTTATAAGAAAATCTTATTTTTTATGAAAAAGTGAATATAATCTAATTTTGAAAGAGTGATCGTAAATCATAAAATTCACCTATTTTTTTATACAAGTTCCTTTGCTCAATTTCTACTTAAATCTTGCTTCTGAAACATCGAGACCAAAATATTATTACAGTTCCTAAGTGTATAGATGATCTCAATTCGTTGTTGATTCAAATTTGAAAGATTATTCGATGACGATATTTATTTTTTTCGATTCTTTTTAATTTTATGGTTTTTACTAAACATATTCTTTATAATCATTCTCTTATTATGCTTTTTATTTGACTCTTTTTGCTTTTTTTAATATTATTCTAAAAAGATTGAAAATCGCTATAATTTGATTAATTTGTGCTTCCAACGTGCGTTATAGATAATACTTAAGTATAATACTTAAGTATGAATCTTAATTTTATATAATAATCACTCAAAAATTCCAATTTTAGCTTTTTTTAAATAAAAAAATATAGAAAAAGTCGATGAATAATGAGATTTATATTAAAAAAATGGTATAAATAAATTGAATATTATTTATAATTATATTATAACTATAAATATTGGGATTTAATTTGAATTTTTAATTAAAAAAAAAAATTGCTAACGATTCAAAAAACAAAATTCGTTATAACTTGGGCATTAAATAATATAGGATATAATGATTTAAATCCCCAAAGATTTTATCCAAATATTTGTTAAATATAAAGAAAAACCTCATTTACATGTAAAATCAATAATAAACGGTCAAAATTCTGATAAAAAAAAAAATTATTTCAAAAAAATTCAATGGTAATAAAAAGAATTGTCAGATTTTGAGAGAGAAAGTAATATTATTTGTGAGAAAATTTTCCAAAATTTTCTTCTTACGTTTACTCGTACGTTTATTCCGCAAAAAAAAATGACAGTTAATTTGTAAGGGTATATTACATTTGAAATATGTTTATAAAGCAAAAATTATTTAATTAATTCCAAAATTCATTAATATATTAATATTCTAACTTTTAAAGACGCTCTTTTGAAATTTTATAAAAACATTTCTAGCTTTTGACAAAAAATAATACTGTTTTCTTAAATTTTTATAAAATTGATCTTTCATATAAAATATACTAAACCACTAGATATACATACTTAAATAAAATCTTTTTTTTAGTTTCTGAATTGACTGAATTTCATTCATATCTAAAAACTCAATCATATTTCGTTATTTATAAAATTTTTCTTATTAACCAATATAAAATATCGTGGCAACTGCACTTTTTATATAATATTTTCATATAGATGATATCTTTCATCATTTTCAAATTTGGATCATATTTCACACTTATGTATTTCTTTAATCATTAACATACTTCACACTTATGACAATTTTATTAATCATTAAAAATTAATAGATAATAAAAAACAAATGTTTCAATTTATCAATAATTTTAACTTTTTAAGAGGCTATTTGGCAACATTGTGACAGCTTTTCTAGTTTATATTAAATGAAATTTTTATATTAAACACAATAAACAGAATTTTTCAAGGTAATGATTCTATTCATTCAAATTCATTAATTCATCGAGATTTAAAATCATATAATATTCTTCTTGATCATGATTTCATTCCAATTATATCTCTCTTCGACATATTTAATCACCTTGAATTCATTTATGAAAACGTTGATTTGAAAAACTCAAATATGAATTTGATAGTTATGTTCTCTTTTGAATCCTTTTTTGATAAACTTTTCAATTATTGTATTCTTCGGTATATAACTTTATGATCAATCGTACTCATTATTTTTTTTCAAAAAGTTTAAAAAATTGAATACAGCTTTTTTTCCGGAAAAAAAAATTTAATTTTTGTTGTCTCTCAAATACATGCTCAGTAATTTGGATAGTAGGCGATATATTTTTATCGATGTTATTGGAAATCCTCCAGCCCAACATAAAAAAGCAGGAATTGGTTATCAACAGATTTCAAACGGTATTCTCATCAGAGATTTTGCTATTAATATCTCAAAATCTTATGATGTTAAAATACTTGCATATGGAAATGGAGAATATTATAACAATTTTCATGGTATGAATAACAAGTATTACTTTCAAATTGATATAGAAAATATTTTTCAAATTTATCTTCATTCCCAAATAGATTTTGATTATTATACTGATTTTAAGGATTTATTAGAAAAGATCGAAAATATGATATCAATTAACGAATACTCTTCAGTCATTTTATTTTTAGATAATCTTGGATTTATAAAAAAAATTCAGCAATCGGTTATTTTGAATTATATAAAGTATTAATGAAGTTCCCAAACAATGATTTTTTAATATTTAATGATTCATGTTATAGTGGCAGTATGATTGATTTGATTGATTCATATAATCGAATTTATGATTTGAAAGTATCATCTGAAATCACAGAAAAAATTAATCCTCAAGTATTGTTTTCTTTTATGAATTTATTCAAATCAGTTATAAAAAACAAAGATATAACTAATTCATTCCATAAAGTCACAGAACTCATCACTTTTTATCAAAATATTAAAGAGATAGATATTGACGATGTAAAAAACAAAGTTTGTTTAAATGAAAACGAAGTAAATCTGTGTGAAACCATTGGTTTGAAAAAAGAAGATATTAATAATTTTTATTTGATTTTTAATTCATATGAATCAATTGAAAAGAGTGATAGTTTACTTGAAAGATATAATAAAAGTCGAGAAATATTTAATGAAAACAATATGAATATTATCCAAAAATTAGTGAACGATGATTTAAATGAATTTATTCATACTCTTGAATGCCTTTATCCATGCAGAAAAACTATTGACTTTGTATTGCCTCCACATAAAAATATTGAAATTATATCAAGCACAGACTCCAAAAGCATTTGTTTTTCATTTACAAGTATAAGAATAAATGAAATGACAAAAGTAAATCCAGGTTCACCAGCAATGAGTTCATTTATTAAAGAAGTATTTATGATCAAATAAAAAAAGAAATTTCTGGATCAGATGAAAACCCAATTTTTTATCCTTTTAAAGTTGATCAAAAGTCATATGAGCGAATGAAAAGGGAATGGATTCGCCTTTCACCACAACATTATAAGCCAAACAAAGAAATGAATTTTTCATTTGACGTGAATGAAGATATAAAATTAAAGATCGGAGCATTAAGAGGCATCTCTTATTCAATTAATGAAAAATTAAAAGAGATTGCCTCTTTTCTTACGCCAGATTTAGATTCATATGATCTTAATCAATTGAATGATCCAAATGCAGATATAGTTGCCATCACAGCAATTTTATATAAAAGTAATAAAATAGCTCAATTAATTAAGAGTTGCATCGATAAAAACGACACATTTATTTTACATAAACCATTTAAAATTGAAACGATTTCATTAATAGTCAAATCTTCTTTTTACTTCTCCAAAAATCCAATAGATTTGAATATTGCAATTTTAAATTGTTTACTTGCAGCAATACGAATTTCAATTAATCAATTTATTCCTTTGATTAATGAAAATAAAGAATCATTAATGAAATTGTTTACTAGTGAAGAAATAGATGAATTAACAGGTAAAACTATTAATAAACAAATTGGTAAAGATTCTAAAGACATTTCAAATGATATGATCAATAATAAAAAAGTAGATTTTCTTTCAAAAATCGAAAATGCAGTTTTTGTATTATTAAATCCTGCATCAGTTTTGTTTGCATCTGTTATTGCAACTTCAATTACAAAGCAATTCAATATTGCAAAAATTAAAAAATTTGATTTTGGCACAAAATCTATTCGAGAGGAAATTATAAAAATAGCAGATGAAAACACGATCAATAAAAATTGTGAATGTCTTCTTTTAACTGAAGCTAAAAATTCATTGCACCATTTAAATTTAATATGTGATGCATTCATAATGAATGATATTATGAAGATAGTTGCAAATAAGCTTCATTATTTTAGTGCTTTATCTTTTTTGAGGCTTTTGATGGAAAATCTTGAAGATACTCAAAATAAGTTATTGATAGAAGAATTCATTGGACAAAATGATGAAATGGAAAAAGAACTGATACAAAATAACATTTCGATATTTTACATTCCTGTTATATTTGCATTTCTTCCAGAAAAAGTTATAATATATGCATTATATGCATCAATCTCAAGCAAGCAAATGAATTGGTATGCTGAATTCTTTAAGATGCTGGAAAGCATTAAAAATAAAGTAAATGAAAAATTATATGAAGATATTGTGGGAATGTCTAAATTTGAGCTTAAAAATCAAGAAAACATAAAAGATTCATCAGAAAATGATAAATTTGTTGATTACATGAGGAATGAAATTAAAAAAGAACAAAAAATAGCAATTTCTAAAGCCACCAAGCTTATTGATATGTCAATTAAAAAAGCACGTGATAATATTATTAAAAGGATGAATATTGATGTTTTAAGTGATCAAATAAATGAGTATTATGATTTCTTAAGTTTAGTCCCACAAAATAAATATGATAACAAGTTTCATAAATACTTATATTCATCTATAACGAAACTTACAGAAGTTATGAATACTTATAAAATAACGCCAAGATGTGAAAAATGTGAAAAAGATGAAAAAGGAACAATTATCTTGGATAAATTAGAAGAAGATATAAACAATTTTAAAAGAAGAGCAAGTAATGAACTTTTTGTGGTTTCTGAACTATTCAATATTTCAAAAAAATCTCTTCGCGATTTCAATTCAAAATTATCAAAAAAAATCGATTTGAAATCTATATTTAACTTCTCTGCTTGCTCGATGTTAGCCAGATCTCTTAATATTGTTGAAATGGCTCCAATTACTGACTTACTTGAAAATTATAAAAATATCTTTAATGAGCAAGATGGTGAAAATCCAGATATCAAAGAAATCATGGGTTTACATGCAGCTAATATTTATATTTTATCTGATAAAGATAAAAAGCGTAAAAGGTTTATAACAAAAAATGAAGATAATGAAAATAACAAAGAAGATGAAAATAACAAAGATGATGAAAACATTGAAGATGATACCTACTATTCAGATGACTATATTGAAGAAGATTATAGTTTTCCTATTCGATTGCTTCAATCAGAATCAAAGGATGAAAAAATAATATCATCAGATGATTCACCAAAATTATCTCCTTTTTCGAATTTTAATTATCATAAAGATCAGTTGGTTGGAACAGAAATAGAATCAATACGTGAGAATCTCAATCTTAAACAGGGAAATTGGACATGTGAAGTGTGGACGGCGTTTTTGTATTGTTTTAATAAAAGAATGAAGAATATTGGAATTCGATTTGATCCAGAAAACGATTATAAAGATGCAAAATATCCAGTTACTATTGGAGAGGCCATTTTGATTGTTGAACAATTCTTCCCACTAAATAGGATTCATGATTTTTGGAGAAATGAAGAAAAAATAAAACTTTTTGTAGGAAAATATGCAAATCATTCGAGAGAAATATTAAGAGCAATAGTCCGAGGTTTTGATGATGCCGATAGAATTGTCACCCCAATTCATATGTTTCACGAAACTTATCAAGAACGAACACCTGAAAAATTGAATCTTATTTTTGATTATTAAAAAAAAAAAACTAATATTTATAATTGGTATAATTTGAATAAAAACTCATTTAAAGATTTTTGTGGAATTGATTCAGTTCAAATTAAATGAATTACCAAATGAATAGATTGAAATATGCAAATATCTTTTTTTTTTTTTTTTTTTTGGTAAAATAAAGAATGAACAAAGTTTTGTTTATCTGTATATAAGGTACAATATTATCAATTTTTTTAAAAATATGATTAAAAAAAGTTTTTTTATTTAATAATAAAGATCAGCATAAACTTTTCTTCTTTTCATGAGTATTAATTATTTTAACATTTTCTACATGTGGCATTCTTGGTCTATATGCTGTTTGTATTGCATTTGCAATTTTATTTTTAGCAATGTCCATATTTGTTCCATTTTTACTTGAAATTTCAACATATTCAGCCTGATATTGGAAAGATTTTGAAATTATATCACCAGTATCAACATTACGTTCATCGCCTTTATCAACTTTATTTCCAATTAGAATAATTTTGGGATCATAACAGTTATTATTTAATTGCTCTATATAACAATCAATTTTATCAAAAGTTGATCTATCGCTCAGATCAAACATGACAATTGCAATTGATACATCTCTGCAGTAAAGAGGAAGGATATCACTAAATCTTTCCATTGCCAATGTATCTCTCAAGCGGAATGCCAATTTGTTTCCATCATTAAGAAATGCTATTTTATAATCCAAAATTTCAAGAGTAATAGGCGAATAACTTGTATCATATTCATTAATGAATTTCTTTAAAAATGTCGTTTTTCCGACAGAATAAGATCCTATCAAAATAGCAACAGGTTCATTTTCATCATTGACATTAGATAATTCTTCTTTTTCCTGAAGAAAAGTTGTTGCAAATTCAAAACCATTTTGAGATGATTTTTCAAGATAATTGTCAGCTTTTTTCTTGTTTTTTTCGCAACCAATACCATTCAAATAGCATTGTCCCAAATAAAAAAGAGCTTCATTATCATGTTTGGCTGATTTCTGGAAATAAAGAAAGGCTTTATTTTGATCTTTTTTAAATATGGTTCCGAAATAGAAATTTTTCGCAATTTCTTTCTGAGAAATTGGATCATCAAAAAAATCAGCAAGCAAGTATGTAATTACAGTTGCCAATTTATCATTATGGCTACTTTTAAAATAGTTCTTCATTGATTGGGCACTTTCAATACTAAATGAATCTTGAACTTCAATTGCATATCCAGTATAAAACTTCATTTCTTTTGCATTCGTACGAATTGAAGGGAAAACAATTCCAGTATCGAATAAATTAACAATATCACTAAAACTTGGTCTCTCAGTCGAATTCTTTTTCCACATTAATGAAATCAAATAACAAAAATATGAAGGAACATCTGGAGGAAGCCTAAGAGAGTCATTTCTAGAAAGAAATCTAATAAAATCGTTGTTATTCATATTTGGATAGTCATCATATGGCTTCTTTCCAGTTAGAATAAAATAAATCAGCATTCCAAAGGAAAAAACGTCTGATTTTTTGCAATAATCTATTTCACCGTTGCTTAGCACGATTTCTGGTGCTGAATATAATAAATCATCTTTATTAACATTATCAAGATATGAGCAATCTTTTATATATCCTATATCACTTATTAAGGGATAGTTGTTTTCATCGAGAAGGATATTGGATGGCTTAAGATTTCCATGGATAATATTTTCTTGATGAATTTCTTTCATCCCTTTTGCAATTCCATATAAGATTATCATTTTTGTTGAATTATTTATTTTTTTGTATTCATTAAAAACGAGATTTTCCAATGAACCATTTGCTGCATATTCTTCTATGAAAATTGTATTTAATGAACGATTTCCATCAAAGTCTCGGTCTGTTATTCCTTTGGTTTTTATCACATAAGAGTTATCACGGCATTTAATTATATTTTCCAGTTTTCTTCTGACGTAGTATCTGATTTCATCACTATCAGAAATGATTTCCTTTACAACTATCGTTTCATTTTTATTTCTTGCAATTGAAACTCTTTTCATTTCATTTTCCATCAAAATGGATCTTCCATATTGACTTAAATTGAATTCTTCATCTGATGATTTATCTTTGGAAGAAGAAATCATTTTTAATAATGAAGTGATTCGTTATATCTAGATTTTAAATCATTTAAAAAGTGTGGCACAAATTTTCAATGTTCTTATGTCTCATAGTTATTTTTTTAACTATTTTGCCCATTTTTCAATAATTCATTATCTGTTGTTTTAAATTCTTTGTTTTTGTAGATATATGTTGGTATTTCACTTTAAGACAAAGTGATTACTAAATAAATATTTAATCAAATACAAATTTGGATTTTTAGATCTTATTAGCAAAGACAGGTAATAATTAAATATATTTGATTCATTTAAAAGGAAACCCAAAAATTAAACTTAGGAATGTACAATTACATAAAAAATGTATTCAATTTAAAAACTAAAAATATATGGAGAATAAAGCATTCACAATTTTATTAATATATTAATATTAATATTAAATTAATATTGTTATAATGATAAAATAGAGAATATTTATTAAGATTTTTAATAAATAATATTGAAAAAAGACTTACTCAATTTTCAATTGATTTAATTATCTTATATATCTCAAAATGTGTGAACTCTTTGATTCAATTACACAAAAAACTAATTTTAAAAATGTATTTTTACTGGAATGTGTTTTTAACATAGTATCCGATGACCTATCAATTGCTCTTCTTTTTGAAAAAATAGTCAATTTTGAGAATATATCATCAATATTAAAATTGATTTACAATAAAATTCCGAAAGATGATGAAACAATAAATATAAGGTGGTCGATACAATCATTTTTAGAATTTCCAAATCAAAACTCAGAAGAAGATATGTCATCAGAACTCGCAATGAAAGATTTTTTAACGATTAATGATCAAGCCATGAATTTTCTTACCAAATATATTGATTATTCCGGTGAAATCAAGAAGAATATTGCTCATGATCTAAGTTTTTACATTCAATTATTACGAGACGATTATCCAGGCATTTTCTATTCAATTCTCCCTAAATTACAAAGCATCATCTCAAAAATACGCATTGACAGAGTTTACAAAGCCATCGGGCCAAATTTCATTTCGTTTTATTTAAAACCGCCGATAGATTTCATTAATCAAATTGACGAATTTGACGAGCAAGAATTATCGTCTTTCTTTCAATTTCCTAACAATTTCACGCAGCAAGAATTGACTCTTTCTTTACAGACCAAAATAACGAATACTTTTCCTTATCCGTCATTAATTAAAGGACTTGAAAATTCAGTCAATTTCACACTCGTTAATTCATCGTTTTGCACTGAAAATAAGCACTTCATCGACTTTGCCTACCAAATCATTGATATAGAATTCTCTGCGCAATCTGACAGTAAAAAAATACAAAAGTTGATTGAACCATTCTTTGAGTTCTTTCCTTTTTTAGTGGTCGCAAATCAAACTATTCTTTTGAGAGAAAAAAATCAATATTTGCAAAATTTGGTTAAACTTTTTGATAACTTGACTTCACCTCCTCCTAAAATTATTGAATCATTCCAAAATGACTTCCGTTTTCTTAACTTCATTTCAGGACAAACTGGTAAAAAGTTCGGTTATGGCGATTTTTTCATTGATTCTTTTCCTTTTCTATTGAAAACGGTTATTCACAAAACGAGTGAAATTGTAAAGTTTTCAAATTTGAATTTCTTTTCAATTAAAGATGATAAAGCACTGAATGATTTTGATTTTGTTCGTTGTTATGGTGTTTTATATCAACTTCTTTCATTTTGCAAAAACTACCCTCAAACACCGACAACTGCCCAATTGAATAAATTCAATGACAAAACATCAAATCTATTGAATTCTATAAAAGATGAAAAAACAAGATCAAAAATCATCATTGATTTGTTTTCTTGCATTTTCATTCAAGATAAAAGCAAGCACGAATTTCTGTGTCATCCGTTAGTTGCACATCAATTAATTTCGGTTTTAATCACTTTTTCAGTACCCTCTCAAATTTATCGTGCCAATGCACTTTTTGATAATAAAAAAATTACTAAGTATGACACTTCTATCGTTCCTTGGTTTGATAATGATCCTTCTTACATTTACACTGTAATTGAGAATAAAAATTGGCTTCAAGCTGAAAAATTGACAGCTTTTTTGCCTTATTACATAAAATTTTATTCTGAAGCGATCCAAGTTGACAAATATTTGAATGAAAATGATGAATCAGTCTCTGATTCAGTTAAAGTGAACGTTTTGCTATCTTTGATCACTAAAAAAGATAAATTGACAGAAATTCAAAACAAGGCCAAATTTATTGACCATGTCAATACAATTATCGAATGGCGCCTTGAAAAAGATTGTGAAATTGAAAGCCTTTGTTTTCCTTTTGACAACAGAAATAAATGCCAGCAGCTTATCGACTTTGCAATTGGTTTTGATGAGTCTTTGGAAACGTCATTGAAAAAAATCAAAAATTTTCAGCAAAATCATTCAATAACCGAAACAAGTAAAAATTTTGATGATTTTCTTAATTATCTATACAAATATTATCGTTGTGCAATCTTGATTGATTCATCCACATTTGATTCAATTGAAGATTTGTTCAACTTTAATTTTCAAAAGGCAGTTGAAGGTTCAATTTTGCATGACCAGATGATTGGTGCTAATGAACTGACAAAATGTGTCAATGTTGATTTGACAAACTATATTTTTGATAATTTATCTTGTTTCAAAATTGATGCAAATTTAATTGAGGGTTTGGCAGACAAGTATCCATTAGAAAGCACAGCTCTTGCTGTCTCCAACCACATTAAAGCAAGTCTTCCAGGCAAGATGAAATCTATTTCAGACTACTTTGAATTTTTGGATAAAATGTCAGCAAATGATGTTTCTGTTGATAATATTTCATTTGAATCAATATTTGATCCAGATTTTGATGACTTCGATGATTTGATTTTTTCTGTTGATCATGGTCAAATCTATCGGCAATTGATGCTGAAGTTTGACAATGAAGCGATAGCAACTCAATATTACAAATTGTTCAGCTATGTTTCTTACGTCTCTCCTGAATCTGACAATGAAAGAATCATGTCAATCGAAACATATCACAAAGTATGCCAAATTACAGATAAAAAAGAACAAATGGAAATTGTTACTGATTTGCATAGCAAAGGGAATGAATACTTCATGCTGATTATTGATTACATTTTGTATTGGATAAAAGCTGAAGAGCAGTGCTCATTAATTGTACAATTGTTCACTCTTTCGTTATCAAATATTGAGCAAATTGAAATGATCTTGCAAACTTTTCCTGAGCATTTCGATGTCATTCTTGGTCGAACTTACTATTTCAAAGGAGTTCTTCCTTACTTGGTCAAATATTCGCCTTCTTACAAAATCAACTTTTTGAATACTATTCAATTGCTTCCAGAGCCAATTTTTCAAAATTCAAACATTTTTGATATTGATTCAATCACGCGTTCCTACATTCGGTATCCATTGCATATTTTAGAAATGCCGGAAAAAGTTGCTATTTATCTGAACGATGAAAATCTATTCAAAATTTTGAAAGGAACGATATCCTCACAATTTTCAATTCAAATATTTCTTCATCTTTATCAATTCTTCACCAATAGAGCAAAAGTTGTTGATTTTTGGTCAGATATGATTGACAGAAAATTGATGAATATGACAATTGATGACGAAAACAAAGAAGAAGAAGCTGTCAAATTTTTCCATCAGATAAAAGTGCCACTGAACACAATTGACCATGTCAGGTTGAAACAATTTCGTTCACTTTCACGGATTGTTGAATTGAGGCCATTTTTACACTACAGAAAAAGTTATTCATTCTCAAAATTAAAAGATTCTGACTTTTTGAATGATATTATATCGTTATGTTGTATAATTGACCAAGAAGATGTTATTTTTGATATTTCTGAATCTTTCGGCATTGAATTGAATAACTACTACTTTTATAAAATTCACCTTCAACTTGTTCTCGGCAAATTTGTTGATGCAACAGAAACAATTCAAAAAGAGAGTCTCAAAATTGACAAGTTTGCAAAGTCACTTTTTTATGATTCTTCATTTTACTTCCTTTATCCACTCTACAAGGATCCGATCTTTCTCTACGACAACAAACAAGAAGAAGGTGGTGAAAATGAAGGAATTCCAAATGATGTATATAAAAGTGTCAGTCAATTTTTGACCATACCGAAACGTTCTAAAAAGAACGTTTTTTTATTATCTAAAAGTGAAGCAAAAAGTGCATTGAATATCCTCATTTCAAAGCATTGTTCTATCGGCCCAGCATTGTCATTGTTTATTTCATTCCAACAATTCGAGTCCGCCAATGAATTGTTGAATTCAATTGAAAACGAACAAGAAAAAATTGATCATTTCATCAATGATGTTTGTTTGCCCGTTGTTTTCAACAATTTCACACAAAAATTCACGGATTTCATCATGAAAATTGACAAAAATCTTGAAAAAACAGGATTTTTGTGGGATGCTGCGATTGACTTTTTCACGAAGAAGGAGATGCCACAAGGACTCATCTTTGCTTTACAAGTTGAGAACAAACTTGAAGATGCAGCGATTGTTGGATTTGAATCTCTCAAAAATTGCACTTCTTTCGTGACTGAATTTTCAATTCTCGGCAACATAATCATCAACTTGAAGACTTCAATAAATTACAGGCAAGATTGTAAAAGCAAAGGGAATAGTGAAGAAATATTGAATTCTGTTGTTATTAATCAATCAAAGACATATGATGATATTCTTGAATATTTGAAATTCGCTGAATTACAATTGAACATTAACAAGTTTTGCATTGAGAAATCAATCCCTTTTTCTCATGAATATGAAATCTTTTCATCTGATGAAAGTGCAACTTTTGTTTCGGCTTTGCTCTTCATATACAAGCAATACGAACTCATGGATGAAATGAAGACATCACTGAAGCTTTCAAAGATGGAAATATTCTGCAAGGTGTGCGATATTCTATGTAAAGAGCAGCCTGAGAAAATTATAAAAATTGTTAGAAAACTCACAAAAGAAGATCGTCTGGATATTCTGAAGGCGTTGGCGATGACGAACAATAGAGAAATCTTTTTCTCAGTGATGTATGAATGTTTTGATGGGAAAGAGCAAGAATACTTGTTCTTGGATTACAATCTTATTGTTGATTCATTTGCGATTGCTTATGCATCTAAAAATATGGAAATAATCCCTCTGATTGCTCACAAGGCATCTTTGATTGGTGACACTCGTACTGTTCATGAATGTGAGAAAATTTTGAACAGAAAGTAAATTATATATATAATTTTCATTATTTCTTTATTTGTTTTGTTTTCAATCAATTGATTTTTGCTTATACAAATTTATTTTGGATATGTCCAGTATCATATATTTATACTTTAAACTAGCAATAGGTGGATGCGAATCTTATTTTTTTGAAATAACCAGAAGGTGAAAAGTTATATATTTGAATTTTGTCATAAAAAAAAAATCAAAAAAATGCGTCACTCGGGAATTGAACCCGAATCCCGGGATTGGAAGGCCCATATGATAACCATTTACACCAGCAACGCTTCTGATTATTAACTCTTTAAAAATGTAATCATCCTTTTTTTTCTCCCCCCCCCTCCCTCATCATATATTAGAGTTATCCAAAAGTAAAGCATACCAAAATGTTAACGCTTAATATTTTATATAAATAACTATGACATCTTTATATTAAACAACATCGAATGAAGAAGATGAGAAAATGTAATGCATTTTATTAGTATCACTGTACATTATTTCAAAATTAAATTGGATATATTGATTCTATGTATGCTACTACATAATAAATAAAACTACAGTCATTATCATTAACATTTATGATAAAAATAGAAATTTATTTTTTTTAATGGCCGTTTAAAATTTATAAGATTCTAAAAGCTGTAACTTTTTCAGAAAATTTTTAAGTCATTGATCATAAATTTGTTATTAGCAATGCAACCTATAGATTTGACTAAATATGAATGTGTTCAAAATTTACAAGTAGGAAAAAGATGCAAAATCTACAGACTGAGAGATAAAGTTACACATGAAATATTTACAGCTCAAATATTTATACCAGAATTAGATAAATACAAAAACGATATAATTCATAGAGCGAAATTCATTTTATCATTATCACATCCTTCTATCATCAAATTCATTGGATACAGTCCATTTGATTTTAATTCACGTGATCACTTGACTCTTATTACGGAGCATCTAAAATATGGCACATTAAAAAATATCCTAGAGTTAGAAGAAAGAAACCTCTGCCCCAACAACTGGTGTGATACGAAGAAAGTTATAAATATATTCGGAATTGCATCTGGAATGTCCTATTTGCACTCCCAGGGAATTATTCATGGAAATTTGCAACCAACAAACATATTAGAAGACAATAATTTATACCCAAAAATTTGTAATTTTGGTTTTTCTTTTTTTGATAAAGAAGATATAAATCCTAAACTATCAGTGAGAGTCACTTATAGAAGTAATATTTATGCTGCACCTGAAATAATGCGTGAACGTCGTGAATTATCTCCGGAATGCGATGTTTATTCATTTGGAATGATTGTATATACACTCATTACGGGCAAAATTCCTTTTGAAGAGGATTTACATGAAAATACTTTTCGTCTTTTCACTAAAATCATTCGTGGAATGCGTCCTGAAATTGATCCAGATGTTCCCAACTGCTATAAAGACCTCATTTCTAGATGCTGGTCTGATTATCCTTCAGAGAGGCCGACATTTGATGAAATTGTCGAAATGATCAAGAACAATATGGAAGAATTCGTCACCGAATATGGCGACATTGAAGAATTCAAAGATTACATCAAATATATTGAATCGAATGGTAAAAAGAGAGCCTTTATAGACAACAATATATATGGAGACGATGACAATGATGATGAAATTGATGAATATAATGACGAGCCACTTTTTTTGGACGTGAAAACGTTGGATCTAAAAGACTACGAAAAAAGAGAAAAAATCGGATTTGGCGGGTTTGGGAAAGTTTACAAGATCAACGAAATAAAAACAGGCCGATTTTATGCATGCAAATTTCCAAAAAAGATCATTAGCGAAAAAACTAAACACACGGCGACATCACAGAGCTTCATCCAAGAAGTCGAAATTCATGCAAGTTTGTCGCATCCATCGATAGTGAACTTCATCGGCTACAGTGGGACCAATTTCAAAAAGAAATTGAAACCAGCGATCATCATTGAATATCTAAAAAATGATTCCTTAGAAAAATTGCTTGAACTTGAGCGACTTGGTTTTAAGAGTGAAATTTGGGACGATACGATGAGACTGATAAATATTTACGGAATTGCAGCGAGCATGAAATACCTTCATTCACTTAACATCATTCATCGAGACTTGAAACCAGACAATGTTATACTTGACTATTATTTGTTCCCTAAACTTTCGGATTTTGGATTTTCAGTTCGAATCGACGGTGATGACTATATTGATAAAGATATCGTTGGGACACCATCATTCATTTCACCAGAAATTTATCAGCAAGTCAAATATACGAAATCAGGTGATGTTTATGCATTTGGGATGCTTGTTTACGAAATTATGAACAAGAAATTTCCATTCAATGGAAAGAAAGATTATGAAATAATGAACATGATTAATATGAAAAAGCACATTCCAGAAATCGATCATGAAAAAGTCCCTAAAAGATACATTGAATTGATTGAAGCATGCTTGAATGAAGATCCACATGAGCGACCAACGTTTGAGCAAATTGTTGAAGACTTGAAGAACGATGAAGAATTCATTACAGAAAACGTTGATAAGAAAAAGTTTGAAGAATTCATTAAATTCATCGAAAAAGGAGGAAGTAAAACGTGCATCACGCAAGACTTCCCTTTTCACATGATTGATCTTCAATCGGTAGAAAAAGAATTCAAAGAGAATCAACATTTTTTGTTAGGAAAGGTAGGATTTCACAATCTGAACAAATATGAAAAACAAGACAAAATTAGAAATTGTGCTGTTTCTAGTGTTTACAAGGTGAAAGATCGAATGTCAGGAAAGTTTTATTCAGCGAAAATTGCGAATGTCATCCAAAACTACAGCGAAGAAGAAATGAAAGACATTTCAAAAGAATTTGAACAATTGAAAGAAATGAAACATCCATCAATTCAACGAATTGTTGGATTCAGCATTGTTGACTTCGATGGTCAGTTAAAGCCAGTTGTTATTGGCGAATATTCGACAGATCGAACATTGAGTGACATCATTCAAACAGAACGAAAAGGGCAAATTTATCCAGGCTGGAACGATACAAAAAGATTGATCAACATTTATGGAATTGCATCAGGGATGCTCTATCTTCATTCACATGGTGTTCTTCATCCTAAAATAAGCACGAAGAACATTTATGTTGATAAATCATTGTATCCGAAATTGAGTGAAATTGGAAATTTCATCCAAGTTGAAAACAGCCGAAGTGTTGCAAATCTTTCAGCAAGAGAACGAGGAATTAATCCTATTTCGATTGCACCAGAAGTCTTCAAATCAAAGAATCCATCTGAAATGAGTGATGTCTATTCATATTCATTCATTGTTTATGAAATAATGACGAATAAAATCCCTTTCCACACTGTCCAAAATTTAAGCGATCTCTACAAAGAAGTTGTCGTTAAAAAGTCAAGACCATCATTAAATAATAAACAGCTTCCAAATATTTATAAGCAATTTATTGAAGCATGCTGGTCGGAAGATCCTGAAAATCGTCCATCTTTTGATGTTATCGTTAACAACTTAGAGAAAAATCAAGAATTCATCACGAATAGAATTGACAAGAAAGAATATTTCAATTATATTAAATATTTAAGAAAAAAGATACGAAAAAGTAATCGTACTGCTTCTTGTAATATCACATAAGCCAATCATTCTATATTCATTTTTTAAACGACAAAAAATTTACAAAGATCATTTTTAATAGTATTTTTATTTGGTTCTGTATGATAATATATAATTATAAATATTTAGTCATCTTTATTCATCAAAGTTTTCTAAAGTAAATATATAATGTTCAAATTGTAATATCATTACCATACAAAATGTGGTATTTGTTTTATTTCAAATTCTCAAATTTATTCTTTAATATCGAATGCTGAATTTTTTTAATGCCATTTATTGTTTTTAATAAAAACAGGTTATTTTTTGAAGAGAATAATTCTTTCATGGATTAATGATTATGTTTGATATTAATTAATGGCTTTTCTCCTTTTTCGACCAGAAAAACCAACTGCTCAGCCTACAACACAACCAGAGAAACCAACAACTCAAAGAGAAACCTACAACTAAGCCAGCTTCACCATCAACTAGCACAAGCACATCAAATAGTACATCTGTGTTGTTGCTGTTATTGTCGTCGTAGCTGTTGTTGTCTTCATCGTCATGCAGCACAGAAAAAAGTACGTTCCTTCATCAGAGGGAAGAGAAATGCTGCCAGCAGCAAAATGATAACTCAAGATTGGACATTGAAAAAGCATTTTCTCTGCCTCTTTTCTTCAGAAAGTTGGTATATTAATATGGAAATAAGAGCATCATCTACATTTAATGGAAATAACATCATATATATGTCATCTTCACTTGAGAAAGAGATTCCTCTTTTTTATAAATAATATTGAAAATAATCGTCGATCAAAAGAAATAAATTAGGAATAAACATTATTTAAGCATTCAAGAATGGGTTGTAGTTCAAATGGTAGAATACGACATAGTCACGAGTCGAGATGTTGGTTCGATTCCAGCCGACCCCTCTTTTTGATTTTTTTTTTTTTTTTTTTTTTTAAAAAAAATATTTCAGTTTTCTTGTTCATTAATAAAAGAGGCAATTCATTATGTAAATTGTTTGCATGTTTGAACAAAAGATTATTAGCCCATTTTTTATGAACCAAAGAAAAATGCGCTTTTTCTCAAATTGTTTTATTTTTTATTTTATTTTTCTCAAAGTATTTTTGCACTAATGATGCCCAACATTGAACAACTTCAACTATGTATATTTTAAGCTTCCTTACAGCTGCTTGGTTAGCTATCCGGCTAGATCCAAATTCAAAGTACATTGATGAAATGTTAACAATTTGATTTCACCTGGATATAAATATAGATCTATGAAGCAATTATCATTAGAAGTATCGTCTGAAAGAGGAAGATGATTTTCAAAGATATTTTTTTTTTTGATATCCTTGATGAAACAAAAAAAAAAATAAAAAGAGAAAAATTATTATTTATTGCAAACATAATAATTATTATTTTGCTTATTCATTTTAATCTTTTATTTATCCTCAAAAAAATATCGAAAAAATGTTGAGATACTATTTTTAAATATATTTATATATGTAAAAGTTTTGTAAATATTGAAAATCCTTTTTCGCCGATCTCTATAATTAAAAAAATACAAGACTTTTTCCATAAAAGCAAATTACTGAATATCTGGGCTTTAAATGGTCAGAGTGGTCATTGTACGTTATTTGTCAATCACAATTTTTCACTAAAAGTCATGTGGCATCTATTTCAGTACTGGTCATTTTGGATGATTTCTTATAACGAGTTCTTATCAATTTGATAAACTTTTTGAATAGTGATTTTTTTCATTTTTTTACTTTTTCCAAGATTCTCAAATCATTTCGTATTCGCAAACTACAAAAAAAAAAAAAAAAAAAAAAAAAAAAAAGCAATTATTTAACCTTGTTTGATCGTTCTTTTTTAAACACTGGTAATTTTAATTGAAAAAGATCAGTGGTCATATGACCTAGAAAAAACTTGTTTATACTGGTCATTTTAAACCAAAAAGACCCGTCATTTAAAGCCCAGCTGAATATTCATTAACTTTTTGAGAGATTTTAATAAACGAAATATGTTTTTATCATTCATTGATTATTTAATATGAGTAAAAAAATTTTATATTGAATGGTTATAAAAAATATGCCAAATCAATTTCAATATAAATTCGGCCATTTGAATTCGAAAATTTTTAGAATAATTAAAAAAGGAATATCAACAAATGAGAAAACTTTATAATAATAAAAACTCAAAAATAAAATTTATATATACTTTAAAAAGGATATAATTTAAAATTTATAATATTAATAAATATAATATGGAGATATATGTGATTTAATTTGTAAAATTTTATAAATTTTATAAATTTTGAATACAATTGAAAAAATATATAAAATTTTATAAAATAATTCAATTTAAAAAGTAAATTTTTTAACTTCATTTATTATTATGCAGAGATTTAAAAAAAATCAATGCTATAAAATCGGATGTGCTGGTAACGAAATAAAGAAAGTATTCCAAAAATCGTGCACACCCGATAGATCATATATGAATGAACAAATGAAAGTTCATTTGGATTATCTCGACCAGCAGGGGATCAGCGAATACGAAAATTTTGTCCAAACACTTCGTGACTATCAATTTAGTGCAGGTAGCATATTGAAATTAATGCAAGCTTTCGTCGATTACAAGAACAGCCAGGATCCTTCACGTCCCCTCTTCTTGTTGAAACCACGTGAATTGAAGAAAGCTAATGCCGGGGAAAAGAATATCCTTTTCAACAGACTTTCTGTGGAATATTCATTTGAATTTTTATCATTTTTCGAAAACTACGTAAAGTTCTACTTTCCACTCATGAAGATCAAAAACAAGCTCATCGAAAACTTCAGAACAAAAGTGGAACGCCTCGTCGAAATGAGAAATAAGAAAAATGATGACAAAGTGGATCCAGATTCAAATGATTCCTATGAAGTCATTGATTCAATTCCATATGAAAATGAAATCAATGCTGATGATGACTTCTTCATTTTCGGTGATGACCAATCAGCTGATTTCAGCTTCTTATTCACCAATGATGGTGTCATTGATGAGATATTTGGTGAATAGCAACATTAGGAGCATCATTCTTTATAAATCAGGCTGTGCATCAATGTATGGCGCGATTTATAAAGAATTTTGGAATTGAATATTTGATCATTACGGTGAAAAATCACCGTGATCTGAAGGATAAGAGTAAACGAGACTGCTGGGAAAATAATATTGTATTATTTTTTATTTATTTATTATCGTTTAACTTGAATTTTATTTTTTTAGAGAGGTTTGTTTTTATTATATCATTGGAAATGATTTATATCAATACAAAAAACTTGTTATTTCAATTTGAAATATATCATCAATTTTTTGAAATATACCATCATTTTATATACCATGGATCACTAATAAGAGCCCAAATCAATTGACCTAAAGGTATTTGCGGCCACCATTCATTTTTACCATTTTCTTTTTGAGGAATTAATTGAAAAGGTTGAGTCGGTTCCAAGTTTTCTTGATTCTCTTCTTCGGATCTCATTAAAACTCTCCTTTAACTTCCGTTTATACGCGTTAAAAACGTCATTCTTGATGCCAGGCAGGACAAGATCTCCACTTTCAATCGAATCGACAATCTGGTCATCGTCCATCGATCAGCTGCGTACTCTGACCAGCATTCTGTGATCATCTTTTTGAATGATAATGGAAAATTTTCTGTAATGTCATAACGTTCTCAATTCAAAATTGTGAGGGCATTCAAAAGTGGTTTTTTTAAATTCATTATCAAAGGACCAGAAATGATTTCTAGAGTCATTATTGCAAAGGCGTATCTCTGGTTGCCATACAAATCGAGAATATCATCAAATTCTAAAATTATAAAAAAATTAATAATAAATAGTATTGACATTATCAATAACATGATGCAATTTTAAATATGAAGCCGATTCTATTAGCCAAAATAGAGATATTTCACTAAAAAAAAAAAAAAAAAAAAAAAAAAACAGAAAAAGTTTAACTTTTGAATAGTGTAAAAATTTTTGAGTTCTTATCTAATTTCCACCATTCAAAGAGATTTTGGGAATTTGTAAATATCCAAATGTATAAATATTTTGTAACCTTCATGTCATATATTCTTTTTTTATAATTTGATTTACATCTTTTAAATTAATTAAAAAGTAATTAATTAAATATCATGTAAGATAAATTTATTTCTAAAAAAAAAATTGAATTAATACGTTATTATAATTAATTCTCAATTGTGATATACAAATAAACTGTGTTAAAATGTATATTAATATTTTATAATAATTTATATATAATTTATGATAATATATAATAAATATATTATCATTAATATGATGATATTACTAATATATTATCAAAAAAAATAAGTATTTGTTAATAAAAATTAAATATTTTCAAAATTCTGATATTATCAAAATAATTTTTTCAAAAACTAGTATTTTATTCAATCAATAATTCAAAATTTTTATTCATAAAAAATACATATTTCTTGAATATCAATGACATAATATGTTAAAAATTATTATTATATTTCATGTTACAAATAAATTATGTAAATAATAAATCATTTAAAAAATAACATCAAATAGCATTATAAAAAATTTTTTAATGATTTATGGAATAAATAACAAATTTTATGATTTTTAAGATATATTAAATGAATATATATTTTATTTAATATTGATTAAAAAATGTATCAAATAGAAAGAATATTTAATTTTTAAGATATTATTATTTTTTAATCAAAAAAAATTGAGAGAATCGATCCCTCTTAAAATAAATATAAAAAAAAATCAATTGAATTTTATTGAAATTTTTATATACAATTAAAATTGTTTTCCATATTGATTTTATAAATAAAAGCCACATTTTTATCTAATATAACAAAATATATATATTTAATATTTATAAACTAAAAATAAAAATTAGGGAATAGTATTTATATTTTAAGAAAATTGTATATTAAAAACATAACTTTTTATTTATCGAAATTTCTGAGATTTTAAAATTTTCGTAAATTGAATATAAACGATAAAAAATCGATGATAAATATCTTGAAATAATTCCAAAAAACAACTTTAAATAATGTAATAACTTGAAATTTGCAATTAAAAAAAAATTCAAATTTTCGATTTTTCTTTGTATTTCAAATATTTGAGAAGGAAAATAACCGTAAATATTTGACTTTTTTTTTGTTGTTGTTGCATATCCAGCATATTTTTAATAAAACAATTAAAATAAAATAGGCTTTGATTTATCTAAAATTCATATTAATTTCGACTTTTTCAAATAATTTTAAAAATTTGATAAATATTAATTGAAAAAATTGAGGTAAATCAAAAAAATTTTAAGAGAGGTTTAATATTTTGTGTGATAATTTTTTTTACCTCATTTAAAATGTATCAACTGCACGTTCGTGTTGTCGAAGCTAAAGATATTGACAAATTCGATAAAACAGACAAATCCGATCCATATTGCATCTTAAAAGTCAACGGAAAAGAAGAGAGAACAGCAGCAAAGAGCAACACCTTATCACCAGTATGGAATCAAGAATTTCACTTCGATACCCCAAACCCAACTGTTGGAATTCTTGAAATTAAAATGAAAGATAAGGATGGAGGCTTAAGAGGAAAAGACGATGACATGGCCACTTTACTTATCCAATTCAATTTATGCCCTGTTGGCCAAGTTATTGATAATTGGTACGATATGACACCATGCGAGAAAGGCAAAAAAGGGGGAAGGCTTCATTTAGTCCTTAATATGCTTCCAGCTGGAACCCCTGCATTTACTAATATTCAAGGATACCCACAACAAGGAGGATACCCACCACAGGGAGGTTATCCGCAACAAGGTGGATACCCACCACAAGGAGGATACCCGCAACAAGGTGGTTATCCACCTCAGGGAGGATATCCTCCTCAAGGAGGCTACCCACCACAAGGAGGTTATCCACCTCAAGGTGGCTACCCACAGCAAGGATATCCACCTGGACCACCACATGGAGGACATCATCATCATTGTGGACCACATCAGCATGGAGGATATCCACAACAGGGTGGCTTTCCACCGCAAGGAGGCTATCCACCGCAAGGAGGATACCCACCGCAAGGAGGCTATCCACCACAAGGCGGTTATCCACCACAAGGAGGCTACCCACCGCAAGGAGGTTATCCACCACGTTAAGAAACAATATTCATTAATAAATTTTTTCAATGTTTTTGAATGTTTATTTTTTGAATTTTTGTGAGTATATTTGATCAGCTGTTAAACTTTTTTATAACATATGACCATATATCGTCTCAATAATCAGAAGATTTACATTATCAATAAAATAGAATTGAAGTATAAAATAGTATTATAATTGTCTTTGTATATGCAAACAAATGATGATATTGAAGTTTAATCCTTTTTGAGGCCTGATGACATATATATATTGGTTCAGATTTGTCATCAAAAAAAGTATTTGATTTTTATATCTTTGAACCAGTTCAATAAAATTTAATTTATATATTATGAAATAATTGATTTTTATTTAATTAAAGAATTATTGATTTTTATTTAATCATTTTGATGTTGAAACTCGAAAGCTTCAATCTTCAATACTCGTGAATCAATTTCTTTCTTCATATTTTGCTGCTTGCTAGTTAGTTTTTTGCCTTTGCTTTCTCCAAATAAATCATAATTGTTAGCTTTCAATGTCTCAAAAATTTCAGAGAAAGATGGGCGGTTTTCTGGCTCAAAAGACAAGCAACTGACGATCAGTTCACGAACCCAGCTGACAATTGTATCTGGCAAATTTGGAAGAACTCCATTGAGTGCGTTTCTCATGTTAAACTTCGGATAGCTTCCAGTTACAACATAAAAAAGAGTGATGCCGAATGAATAAACGTCCACCTTGTTTGTGTACTTCATGTTTCCATCTTCGTCTTCAACGAAAAGTTCAGGTGCCATGAATCGTAGTGTTCCGACACCTTTTGATTGTGATGTTTCAAGGTCTTCTTCTTTTGCCAGTCCAAAATCGCTGATTCGCACGTGGCAGTTCTTGCTCAGCAAAACATTTGAAGGCTTTAAATCGCGATGCATGAAGTTTCTGTGGTGGATGTATCGCATTCCGAGGACGAGTTCAACTGTGATTCTGCATTTCAATTTGTTGTCGAGTTCTTTGTTGTCAATCATCGTTTCAAGCGACTTTGGCTCAAGAGACAAGATGAGCGATGGCGGATGTTCTTCATCGCCGTAATTGACTGCAATGATGTCCAAAATGCATGGATGATGAAGCAGGAACAAGATTTCGCCTTCGCCAAGGAATCTTTTTATCGTCTTGTAATTGAAGTCTTTCAGTTCTTTACGTGCAAACTTTGCATTTTCTTTCAGTATAACAAGCTTGACATTCGATGTGGCGCCTTCACCAATCACTGACTGAACTATGTAGTCATTGAAGTTGAAGAATTGAATGCCGTGTGACTTTTCTTTGAGTGCAAAAAGATAACTTTTCAGTTTGCCGTTTTCATCGGTGGCTTCGAGATTCTTCTTCTTCAACATTTTGTTTTCTTCTTCAAGTTGGCGGTTTTTGGAAGCAAGTGCCTTGTTCTCTTGCTGTAATAATTGAATCTGGTTTCGGTCACTCGGATTCTTTGTAGTTGTTGCTGAACTGCTCGTTTTAGTCGGTCCTTTGGATAGAATATTTACAATTTCGGTTAAATTCCTTTTTTTGGCAATGTCAATTGCGGTTTCATAAATTCTTAGAATCTTAAAATTCCACAAATGAGAGTGTATTCATATATTATGAAAACGCAAATGATCTAATATTGTGAGCATTTTTTAAATGAAAATGTTTGTTGTGTTGACATCAATGCCTTCATGTTTTAATAGTTCTATTACTGACTCTGCTTTATTTTGTTGTGCAGCCCACATCAGAGCATTTTCATTAAATTATTAATAAAAAAAAATTCCAAAAATGATTGCATTTAATAATTGAGTGAGAAAAGGTTAAATTTGGATGGCAAAAATACTTATGATTTAAAATGTTTTTGATGTTGATATCAGTTCCCTCTTTTGACAATAATTCTCTAATTACTTCTATTTTTTCGTAATAAGCTGCCCACATCAATGCGGTGCCATTGAAAACTAGAGTTAAATTCCATAAATAATTCTGGATTTTAATTATATAAAAAAAAGGCGGATTATGAATGTTGTAAATGTTTTTTTCCTTTTAAATGTCTTTCAAATTAGTTTTGATGCCTTCGTGTGCTAATAATTCTCGAACAATTTCGGTATGACCTTCACGTGAAGCAACAATCAAAGGAGTAAAATTAAATGTTTTTATTAAATTTCATAAATCAATGTGCATTTCAATTCTATGAAAACTTTGCTTAAAATATAATGAATGATCTTGAATTGAAATTCCTTGAAAGTTGACATCAATTTCCCCACTAGCAAGAAGACGCTTAACTGACTCGAGATTCCCTTTTTCAGAAGCTTCAAAAAGCTCTAGGCTGCTCATATTTATTATTTTGCTATTATATAAATTTTGATAATGACTATTCAAAATTTGAAAGAGAATTGAAAATCTTTCAAAAGAACTAAATTAAAAGATAGACTTCTAAAACGTTGTGATTTGATATAAAAGCTCAAGCTAGGAGATATCAACTCCATAGATTAGCCTTCTATATTATTTATTTTTTTTTTTTTTTGAATACTAGATATGATGATTTAAATACTTGAAATGATAATTTAGAATTAAGTCTGGATTGTCCAAATGCTAGATTTTGAAATGTGCTACAATTTTTTTCAAACTTTTTTTGATCAATATAATGATAAAAATCATTTTTATTTCTAAAAAATCTTTATTTGAAATTAAAAGCATATTTATGAATTATCATCAGAAGTTTATATATATTCATGTATTTAAAATAAAATAAAAATAAATTATTATGATAGAATAAATCAAAAAAACTTGATAGTCAACGCCAGGTGATCCTATCAAGAATAGGTTCTATTTTTTCCCAATTTTCATCAAACCATTTATGCAAAACTCTATTATCTCTTTTTGCATCTCTGTCAATTATTATTTGGCCAACTTGAGAGATAAAAACAGCAATATCTTTCAATTCACCATGAACTATACCAGTTCCAAACTTTTCTTCTATTTTTTGGCAAGCAATACTCTTCTTTTGATCAAAGCCATTGAGTCTTTCGAAAACTCTTTTGGCTTCTTTACCTTCACCTTGCTTCATTCTCTTTTTTGATTTGTTTTGCAATATGTTCTTTACAAATTTCTTGTTTTCTGAATAACTTTCATCTTCAGATTGTGCAATGAATTCATTCATGATTACATTATAATGATTTGAAAAATTCCAAAAATTTTTAGAAGAAAATTTTTTAAAAAATTTTTATTCAAAATCTCGGTATAAAATTTTACTGAATATTATTTATTTTTATTTATTTTTAATATTAACAATATATATTATGCTTTATTTTTTGATTTATTCTATTATTATAATTTTTTTTCTAAAGAAAAAATGAATATAAAAATATTATGTTTGATATTCAAAAGTGGTATCGGTTAAAACTTTTTTTTTCAAATTATATGAACAATTTATCTTCTTGAAATAATTTAATATTTTATAATTTTAATATAAATTAGCATAAACATTATATTTATTTTATATATAAATGATTTACAAAAATACAAATACTATAAATTCCAAAGAAATGAGAAATTAATATAGACATCTTGAACTTATGAAAAAGTTGATATTGATTTTCAAAAAATAAATTAAAATTCTATTGGTTATTTTCCAACACAATATGAAAATATGTTGCAATTAACATTTGAAATATAAAGTATATATGAAATAAAATTAAAGTTAGATTTTTTTGAATTTTATAATGTAAAAAAAAAATGCCGTTTATTGTACACGTTATTTTTTTATATCACATTCGATCTTTTTTTTGAATGAG
Source organism: Tritrichomonas musculus (assembly GCA_039105265.1). Taxonomy (NCBI): domain Eukaryota; phylum Parabasalia; order Tritrichomonadida; family Tritrichomonadidae; genus Tritrichomonas; species Tritrichomonas musculus. The sequence continues at coordinate 2,491,859 of JAPFFF010000016.1, read as the reverse complement.
TATTTAAAAAAAACGTTTACTACAGAATTCCACAGAATTATCATTTCATTTTTAATATCAAATATATTTCAAAAAAAGGTTTTAATCTATCATCTTTTTTAGCCAAAAAATAATATTTTAGCAGTTATGAAATAAATAATGAAAAAAAAATAATTAATTAATATTAATATCTTTATTATAAAAATTACGGCTTACATTCGTGATTGAAGGGATGTCTTTCACAGTAGTATTTCTTGCATACTTTGCAAAAAAATGGTGCTTCTCCTGTACAACCTAAAAAGTCGCATTTATTAAATGATGTTTTTTTATCTTCTTTTTTAGTTTGGTTATTTTTGCTTCGATTTGACATAAACTGAGTACCATACTTGCATTCATGTGTGAATGGATGTTCTTGGCAGTAGTGCTTAACACAAGCAGAACAGAAAAATGGTGCTTCTCCTGTGCAACCTAAAGAATCGCATTTGCCATACTTAATAATACTGCTGCTGCTATTTGTTGTATCTTTTTTGGGACAATAAGGGAAATATTTATCGTTTTCATTGCAATCATGATGAAATGGATGTTCTTGGCAATAATATTTTGTGCATCTTGTGCAATGGAAAGGAGCTTCTCCTGTACAACCTAAATAATCGCATTTTTTAAATTTGCTGAAGCTGCTGCTGCTGTTGCCACTCATATTAAATGAATATTTCATATCACAATTCTTTTCAATTTTCTTTATCAATTTATTGAATGCTTTTAAAATTTATAAAAATTATAAAATTTTTTATTTATCTTTGAAAAGTTCTTATATTTTGCTAAAATAAATAGGTATATATTATAAAAAATAAAGCATTCATTTATTTGTTTTGATATTTATTTTAAAATTATAAATAAATTTTTACTTTTTTTACATCACATTTTTATTAACGTAACATTTTAACGTAACTTTTTATAAACTCAAAAGTTTTGATGTAAATCAGTAATTTATGTTTAAAACAATATTTTTATTCATAATCTAAAGATAAAAACTATTTTTCATTAACTCTTGCTAATTTTAATCAAAAAACTATGTTATCGCAAATGATTATTTCTGATGGATATAATTAGAGGCAAAATATCATAGAAAAAAAGGTTTTGTACATCGTTACTATTATAAAATAAATTACATACATCGAATAAATAAATCAAAACGATTTGGCCAATCATAATAAGTCGAAATAAAAGCAGAATTTATAATAAATATAAAGTGCCATTTTACACCATCAAAAGAATGATCAAAGAAATATCAAAGTTTTAATAATTTATTAGCAATAATAAATGAATAAAAATTATTTCTGCTTTATATTCATGCTTTTTTATTTTAATTGATTAAATTTTTGAAGATAAAAGTATTTCTCAAATAAAAAAATTAACCAAAAATGATTTCTGTAATTTCTATCGTCCTGTGTAATTACATAGTATATACAAAAAGTAAAGATTAAAAAAAAATAAGCCAGTATATGGCAGAAATTGTCAAAATTGATTAACTTTGTCAAATGTGTTGCTCTTTTTTGAGATGTTTGTTGATTTTGTTATTTCAATGCTAAAGAACAACTTAATTTTTCTTTGAAAAAAATCATTATTAAAAGTGACATTTTTTGCATTGTTAAATTCATTTGATTCTATTCCAAATATAAAATTGTATGAACTCACTGTCGGGCAAGAAAAAGAGCAATTATGGAAACCATAATACAGTGCATATATGTATTCTTACGATCTTACAAAGAAACTGAGAAGCCTGAGTCGGTTGTATTATATCGAAATATTACAATTTTATTCAAAGATTATATCATACCATACAACAAAAAAGATATCTAACAAATTATATTCCCTATCAATTGTTTATTTGTCAAAATCTATATTGTCAGAATAAATTCAATTTTCTAAAAATGTTTTACATGAATTGAAATTAAAATGTAGCTCATTTTACAAATAAACTAACTACATACTTCAGTTATTCTAAAGATATAAAAATATATCTTTAACACAGTTTTGGTGGAAGAACATTTGGCTTGGTGATTGATGGTGACTTTTTAGGGAACTGCAATGAATGCAAATGAGATGAATGATAACCTGTTAAAGCTGTTTTAAGTAGAACCACATTGTCTGACACTACTCAAGTAATGGTGATATCATAAAGTATTCAATCATTATAAACTGTTAACTTTGTTTTTAAGATAGATATAGCGTTTTTCTTTTTTTTTTCTTTTTTTTTTTTTTTTTTTTAAAAAAAAAAAATTATAGACAAAATTGATTATATGGTATCATTAATACTTAGAGAAGCAATTTTAAGAGTTACATGTGGAGCTTATTCATCCCAACTTTGAATTGTTGATGCCACTTAAAAAAATTAAAGATTTCAAAACCTTAAAATTGGAGAAAAAAAAACATGAAAAAGAACTGAAGGATTTGGTTTCTTCTCAAGTACCGGATTATATCGTTTCTCGTCAAAATACTATACATAGTGACAAGTTATCTTATTAAAAAAGAAGAAATGATAGATGAATTCATATCATTTGTAATCTCAGAAGAATAAAATGAATAGAGAAAAGTTTTTAAAGCACTAAATAGCATTCTTATCCAACAAGTTGAATCTTATACCTCAAGTTCCAGAAAAGTCTCAAATATGTAAAAGTAATTACGACACGAATTGAAGACAATACAGTAATGCAACAAGATTTACATATTCATATAAAAAAAAACTCTCAATAAAATTGAGTTAATTAATAATAAACTATATATATATAGAACGAGTTTAAAAAAATGTTTTTTTGAGAGATTTAATATATTGCTATTATCAGAGTATACCAGATTGCTTACATTTTCCAGCAAATGGTTTAAAAAATACAATGATGTAGGGATGACTGACAGAGCTGAATTAATTAAAGTTATTGATTGGTGCTCTTTTGCTTTTTATCATTATTATCTAAATTTCAATTTAATATGAAAAATAGTTTTGAAATTAAACTAATTGAAATGTAAAATAAGATAACAAAAACTTATTAACATTAATTTTTTTAATTAATGATAGTTTTATGATAATGATCAATATGTGACACATATTCCCCTAAATACTTTCATAACATATAAAATATGAATAATTTCGGGTAATAAATAAACTTAAATTAAATTTAGCATATATTGTCAACTGTATTTATCAACAAATATATTTTATTTTCATATTAATACCAAATTCTAAATAATGAATGCATATAATTCTTTTGTAATGACACTTAATTGGTACATTTTAAGTTCATATTTTCAAAGTGATTTAGTCTGGGGAGCCCAATAAAAACAACCAATGTTATACTACTATCTTTTCCCAATCTCTAGCAAAATCATATTTGCGCTTATATGAAATCAATATTTGCTTATCATTTATATTTACTTTTGAAATGAATACTTCATGAATTGGTTTTATAGGTTGTTCTTTAAGTCTTTAGCTTTTTATATAAAAAATAAATAAAAATTAAAGATATTAATAAACTTTTTTATTAATGGATGTATTCACCTCCTGAACGAATAACTTCTCTTAACCGTTCTTCCCATGTTTCAAAAAGTTGTTTTATGTAGGCCGGTCCAAGCTCATTTAAAATTTCTGTTATTTGTTCTTTTAACTCCTCTGGATAATCGAATGTTGCATTGGGCATTTTTTCTTTAACGGTTCCAAAGATACCGAAATCAAGAGGAGCCACATCTGGACTGTAAATTGGATTAGGCAAAATTCTGAATGGGAACTTTTTCAAAGTTTCCATTGACAATTTGGATTTGTGCGATGGAGCATTGTCGAAATGGAGAATCCAATTCTTCTGCCCTGCCTTTTTACCATTTGGATAAGCAAAGTCTACAAGTTGAGGGATTATCATGTTACAAAAATATAAAGAGCTGAATTTCATTCCTTCTGGCATTATATCTATTAAAAAGTTACCAGTTTTTGATATGTAAATTGAGATCATATTTTTCCGTTGATAATTGGTCGGGGCGACAATTTCTCCTGGATCTTCGCCTTTTAAAACCCATCAATGCTCATTTTGATAATAGTACAGAAACCAGCTTTCGTCACCTGTTATGATTCCGTTGAAATGAGATCTTTTAGCTGTTTCAAGAGCTTCTAAAATCACTTTACATTGGGCAACCCTTATTTGCTTAATTTCTGGAGTTAACATGTGTGGAACCCAACAGAGATGGCGATAATTCAAACCAAGATCATCTGTCAGGATATTTATAACAGTATGCACTGAAATATTGAGCTTCTTGGAAATTTGGTGAGTAGACAAATAAGGGTCTTTGTTAAGCAGTTTTGACACAAAGTCTGCCAAAAAAATCTCTTGGGGCCTACCCGATCTTGGAGCATCTTCGAGGCAAGTTCTCCCCAGCTTGAACTGTTTTTTCCAATATTTTACTGAACTTAAAGCAAGTGCTTCTTGGCCATATACAATAAGCAACTCTTGATAAATTTGCGCGTTTGTATATTTTTTTAGATGTAAAAAATGTATTACGCACCTTTGTTCCATTTTATAATTTTAAACTTATGTTGTAAAAAAACTAAACGTATGTGTAAAAAATCATTATTTTTTTCAGCATATCTTTGAAAGTGAAATTAAATATTTTATATATAAAAGCACATGCATGTAATAATATCAATAATATAATAATATTCAATATATCTATTATATTCATCAAAAAGCCAAAAACATAAGGAACTACCTATATTATTATCATTAAGCTATTGAAAGATAATTTTTTATTATAGATAAACTCTTGTTAACTCTTGTTTTTTTGCCATAAACTTATCTATATCATGAGTCAAAATTTACTCCCTTTTTACATTGGACCTTCTAGATCCACATGAAGCTCTTCTTATTAATTGCTTACAGTATTTAAATAACAATCATTTATCATTTGTTTATATAGTCATCATAAAAATAATCGGTTTGATCATGAGATTCAACATATAATTCACCAACAATTGACAATTGATTCACCATTTACAAGATATTTAATCAATTTCAGTAGTTCAAGTATCAAATACAAAGATCAATTTCGAATACAAAAAGCAATTATCCTTTGGTTTTGATAGATGGTCTCTAATTATTTTTTAAATGTATTATAGATGCCTGAAAAAGTTACCGACGACAGGAAAAAGTTGCCAACGGTGGCCTTAAAAGCATTTTTTCAGCATTTAAACAATGCGATATAAAAAAGAAATCATTGTTTCATTATTTGTTGCATTTTAAATTATAAAAAAATGTTTATGTTTCATTTTTTTAAACAAATTTTGTTAAATTTTTAAAAATTTGTATGTTAACTTTTTCTTAGCATTTCAATTGAGCATTGAATATAAGATATATATATATCTTCATATTTTTTTAATTATTACTTTTTATTACATATTAATAATATTTAATATAATTTAAATATAATTAATTATAACTTTCATTAAAATATATCCTTAAAAAGGTCATCGTTGGCAACTATTTCCCGCCGTTGGCAACTTTTTCCCGCCACTTTATATTTGAAGAATGTAATAGTATAAAAATCATAGACATTTGGAGAAATCATATAAATAAAATGAATTCTTTTCAATTATTCACTTTTTGATGGTTATTCCTTCCATTTTCTTGTAGTTTATGGCCTCTACTTTTTGAGAAAAAATAAAAAATGAAAAGGACAAAAAAAATTTAGAAAAATATTGTTTAGTAAACAAAAAGTGAATAATTGAAAAGAATTCATTTTATTTATTGTTTACTACTGATTGTCCAGAAAAAAGTTACCCAAAAAAACGTTTTTTTTTAAATCCGAATTTTTTTTTTTTTTTTAAAAAATTTAGAAAATTTTTCTACATATATAATAATTATAAAAATATAAAAATATAAAAATATTATATATAAATAAATAAGAGATAATGTAATATATTTTACAAATAATAAAATAATTGTAAATTTAGGTCATAAATAATCTTTTCAATTTTTACTCATTGCATTGAAAAATTCAAAGAAAAATTTTGAGGTTATGAAATATATTTTTTTTAATAAATAAGCCAATATATATCAATTTCAATTCATATTTATATTATTAATTAATATAATAAAATATTTTAACTATTGTATTTCTTTTTTATTTTATTCTTATTCCAATATCAATGCTTTTAAAAAATAAAAATTTTCTTAAGAATCGTTAAAAATTGAAAAACCATTTTCTAAAATTACAACCGACTTCTAAGATTTCGCGTTCATCAAGTGGTTTAATCGCATTATTCAACGTTGGATAATGGCATAGAAGTATTTCTCGTTCTCATACAGCTATTTCTATTGTTTCCTACATTTTTATATAACTGCATATCAAGAAATTTTTCTCCAAATCAGATAAAAAGCATTATATTATTACGAATTATGGTCATTGGTTTAATGAATTCAGCTTTAAACTTACAACATTTCAATTATTAATAATAATATTAGAATTCTTACACACGCAAATGCATATGAAACAAACAAATGCATATACTTGATGTACGCACATTGCTGTTCATTATCGTATTATCAACTTTAATCTCATAGCTTTTCTTATAGCTAGTCCAATAATTGGGTAAAGTATTTTTTATTTCAGAAAAAGTGAATAAAAGTTTAACTTTTTATAATGTTTACATTTTTTTTGATAGATTTTTGATCGTTTTGGGTAAAGTATTTTTAGTAATAAAACTTATACCAAAGGTCGCAGGTTCGATTCCCATCCTCCCACCAAAAATTATTGGGAAACTTTTTTTCAAACCATCAGTAAAATACCAGAATAATCAATTTGTGTTGCTTCTGATGATGTCGCGTGATTAACACCGAAGTTCATTAAGCATATATCAGCTTCTTTTGAACATAAATTGCAGATTTTGAACGAATCCTGTTGCACAACTAGTTCAACCCAAAATTTTTTTTTGGCATTTTAGTAAAAATATTTTTTCTGAATTTTTTTTTTGTTTTTTTTTCAATTTTTTTACTTTTTCTCAAAAGTAGCTCCATAAACCACAGAAATGGAAAGGATAACAATCAAAAAGTGAAATTGAAAAGAATTCAAGTTTGTCTAACCTACTTTTTTATATCACATTTCATCAATAATAATTACTAAAAACAGGAAATCAAAACATGATTACAGTTGATAGTCAGCATTGGAAACAATAATTAGAGGATTGATATTATATTTCTAAACATGAACGACTTTTGGGACATTTTGAAAAAGATCTCCAAAAAAATTTTTCAAATTCCGATTTTTGTGAAATTTTCAAAGACAACAAGAAAATCCTTCTATTTCTCATTGAAAAATTTTATCAATTGATAACAATTGATGAATACTCTTTTTTAAGTAATTACGATTTAAGAATTTGTCAAAAAAAAAAAAAAATATTGTGAATATTTTGCCCAAAGAATCAAGCAATAAATAATTATTTATTTTATTGATTTACCAATTTTATATGCTTTGTCAATAAATCCTTTGAATTTACTTTCATTCCAAGAATCATCAGCATAAACCCTTCCTAAATTCTTCCAATTATAATATTCTTCCATTCCTTCAAAGTTCATCTTAGTTGCTGCCAGATGCTTTTGCGTTCCTTATCCTGTGACTAAAACAACAGTATTTTTATTTCTAAGCTGGTTACTGAAAAGGTAAAAACGATCAATGCATGTCTTTAATTGTGCATTCATTCCGAAGCTGTAAACAGATGTAGCATAAACTATAACATCGCATTGGAGGAGCTTTGGTATTACATCTGTTTCATAAAAATCATTGTCATGAAGTCCAACTTCACCTTTCTGATTAGGATCCATTTGAAGAAAATGAGGTTCTGTTGGTCCTTGCAATCCTGCATCATATCGATATACTTCATTACCTGATTCTCGTGCTCCTTTTTCAAATGCATCTGCTAATTGGTGAGATGTTCCATTACGATGTGGACTTCCTGTGAGAATTACTATTTTTACCATTGTGTAATGAATAAAACTAAAAAATATCGTAAAAAAAATTGATAAAATTCATTGAATTTTTCTAAATAAATAAATACTCAATTATACCTTTAAATGTATAATATTTATATGATCTTATTTATTTTGTTACAAGTATAAAATATAAAATTACTAAAATTAAAAGAAAAAATATCTTTTTGTATGTTATAAAACTAAATTATTAATTGATAATTAAAACGTTTACTAATCAAAATTTTGATTAGTTATTCAATCTTCTCTTTCAATTTTTACGATATAATTTAATTGAATCGAAACTTTCTTGAATTGCTATTTTATATCCCAAAAAACTGTATTTTTACGGTATTATCTGATTAATCAGCAATTCTGTTTCAAAATGAATGTGATTTTAAAAGTTAAGCTCCAATTCAAAAGAATCTATTTTCAGTATCTTTACAACAAAGAAATTACCAAAATCTTTCTCAACCAGTCCTTCTTTCTTTATTAATTCAATTACATTACCAAAATAAGTCAGATGTTAAAGAAGAATAATTTCAAATAATTAAAGAATAATTTATTCATGAAACTGTTCCCGACATTCAAAAAGAAAACAATTAAAAGTTTTTACTATTGGAAAAAGTGCTTTTGGGGGTTGCCAGAAAATTAAGAATATCATTTTTTTAAAAGGATCTAAAATTAACTCGATCGTGCAATCTTCATTTGAAAATATATCTGGATATAGTAGTTATTATCATTCAAGAATATAATTTTCCATATAGCTTTAATATGGCTCACAGATCAAAGAAGTTGAATTTTCATCCTATTCAAAACTGATTTTCATTGGAGAAACTGTATTTCATGGTTGTAAAAATTAATCCATCACAATTCCACGATTTTAAAAGATAATTTGGTCATACATAGTGATAAGATGAATCTTCATTTTTGTTTTATCATTTTTTACATAAATTGAAGATTATCCATTTATAGAATAGTAGTCTCTTGCATGAAACGCAAGAATGACATTAAAATATTGTTTTGACTTTTCAAATGTTTTCTTTTAAATTTAATAATTTGACTTTATTTAAATAAAAAATGCCTATATTTGACTCTTATATGAACTTTACTTGTCTATTTTTTCAAAACACTCAAATTAATAAAGTGGATTAAAAGTATTTGTTTTATTTATTGATTTTATTCAAAATTGCAATGAAATCCTAATTTGAATATTAATATAATTATTATTTTTAATAATTATTTCTTATAATTTTGTTCAGGATTATCAATTAATATTTTTAAAATTAAAAATAGATGATAAATGCACTTTTTCATGAATATATAATATACTAAAAAATAGTTTTATAATTTTTTTCTGAGATACAACAATAAAATATCAAAATAAATTACCAATAAAACAACGAAAATTTTGTGATATTATTTTCGTTTAATATTTCTAAAAAAAGGCCAATTTTGACCATAATAAACTATAATTTAAAATTCAAAGATTTTTTTTTATTTGAATACAAAATTTCAAAGCAATATAAATTTATATTATTCAAATTTTGATAATTTTTTTTTTACAATTCAAAATTTGACCTCTTAATTGAATTTAAATTCAAAAATTTTTAAAAGATGGGAGGGAATCAGTCTGGTGAACAACTACCGACTCTCCCACACAACCAGTCCAATCTTGTTCTCTCAAATCAAAATCTCACTCATGTTCCAGTTAAAATTCCCCGCAAAAACAAGTTATTAACCCTCGATCTCTCGAATAATGTAATTCATCGCATTCCTACCAAAATGAAGAAACTCGAGAAACTAATAATCCAACGCAATAATTTAAATTCTATTCCGCCTCAATTTGCGGAAGCCTTTTCCCATATGAAGCATCTTCAACAACTTGATTTATCATATAATGGAATTGAAACCTTACCCGATTTTATTACCGAGATACCACACCTAAAACGACTTGAAGTAGGTGGCAACAAACTTTCCGAATTACCTCATTTTCCACCCGGTTTAGAACTAGTTGATTTATCGCAAAATAGATTTGACAAAATACCGAAACTTCCCTCCACAATTTTTGCGGTTGTATACAATTATAACCGCATTGAAATGTTTGATCCATTTCTTCCTAATGTTCATCATATTTTTTGTTCTATGAATCGGATAGCTACCTTCAAGACAGGCCTTGCTTTTTCGCATCTTTTGACGCTCGATCTTTCGATGAATTTGATAACGAGTGAAAAAGTTCCCAATTTCAGGATGTTTTCACCATGCCTTCAAAAACTGGACCTATCGTTGAACCAGCTCACAATATTCCCAGATGTCCCTGCGACTTTAAAAGAGCTCAACCTTAACTACAACCAAATCACAGACATTCCTGACATCGACGAATCATTGCCCATTCTCGATGTTCTCAAATTGACTAATAATTTGGTCGAACAGGTTGGAAAATTGCCCGCCTCGTTAACGTCCGTCTACCTAAGTGAGAACAAAATAAAGACAATCAAAGAGGCAGCACTGAATAATCTTCAAGTCTTGCAGCTCCATTGCAACGAATTCGAAGAACCGCCAAAATTGGGCGCGATTCAAGTGAAAGACGTTTTTTTAATGTCAAATAAATTGACCTCTTTTGAGCTTGAAGACATTTTCGTATCACAACAACATACAGCCAACAATGACAATGATAACGATAACAGTAACCAGTCGGTACCTAAAATGGTACCGACCTTTTTTGACCCTTTAATTTTGACAAGAATAAATTTGAGTAACAACAACCTCGAGAGAATCAATCCGAATCTTTTTGACCTTCCAAATCTGATTTATTTGAACGTTGAAAAGAACAAACTCAAAAAGTTGCCGAGGCTTGTTTCGCTCTCAAAAATCCTCTTTTTGAATATCTCTGAAAATCCGTTTGAAAGGCTAAAATTTGACCTTCCTATATCAATCATGACTTTCTATTGCTCGTCGTGCAATTTGAAGGAGATTCCAGACAGTATAACCGACTGCATATCTCTCTCTATCCTCTTCTGCATGGACAACGAGATAGAGAGCCTCCCCGAGCTCCCATCGATCGGCATGCTGAACGCGTCCAACAACAAATTGAAAAAGTTCCCACAACTGCCAAAGTGCATCAAGCAGCTCGATCTCTCGATGAACGAAATTGAGGAGCTTCCGAGCAATTTGAATGAGTATGACGGTTTGATTGAGCTTGATATGTCATATAACAAACTGTCAAAACTGCCGGACATTCAAAATTTGACAAGCTTGCTTTTCTTGAAATTCGCTCACAATGAGAATTTGAAAGGAAAAATTGAATTGGACGCGTTTAGACTGCTCGAGACATTCGACATCTCATTCACAAGGATCAGCATCAACCAGATCCCCGTTGAAAGCATACGTGAACTGATCGTATCGTTCCCAAGTGAAGCCGCAAAAAGCATCGAAAACACAGATTCTGAAGAGGCCCTAATTTTCACCTATCCACAGGTCAAAGTGATGACAGAAAGTGATTTCGTTGCTTTCGCCGAAATGAGAGGAAGTAGAGAAACAATGGAAGACGCACTGATCGCGCGTCCCTTCATTTGCAGAGGCTGTGACGTGTACGCAATCCTCGATGGCCACGGCGGCACGAACACGTCGAACTACGGTGTTTTCAAGATCGCAGAACTCTTTATGCAGAACGATAAAATAACCGCCAAAAACGGCGGCAGTTATGGCGGTTTTGACAGTCCAGCGAGTGAAGGCTTTGTGCGGCAGATCGTGAAGGACTTAGTCGATTCACTAAGAACGAAGTATTTCATAGATGGAGCAACGATGGGATTGGCGGTTTTTTCGGGTACTACAATTGTTGCTGCCAACCTTGGCGACACACGAATCCTCCTCATCGGAGAAGACGGAACGATCAAGTTTTCTACACGCGATCATAAGCCAATCATTCGCGAGGAAATCGAGCGAATTTTGTCTGTCGGCGGACGAGTGTCAAACGAGCGAGTTGACGGCGTATTGGCCATCAGTCGTTGCCTCGGAGACTTCGGAATTCACGGCGTTTCGTACGAGCCAGACATCATCGTGAAGGACTTCGATGAGGAAGACGATAGATGGCTCGTTTTGTGCTGCGATGGCGTCTTCGATGTTATCACAAACGAAGACGTTGGAATGATTGCTAAAGACGCGGAAAGTGCTTCTGAGTTGGCTTACAGGCTGAGAAATGTAGCATCAGTGAGGCTGTCAACAGACAATATCTCAGCAATGGCGGTCGACTTGAAGGCACGAAACGCAAAGGCATCCAAAATTGAGAAGAATAACAAGAAGAAGAAGAAATGACTTTTATTATTTTATTTTATTTTATTTTGTTGTTGTTAGTTTTTTATTTTTATTATGAAAGTGAAAAGAAAAAACTTTTTATTAATAAAATATATTTTATTAATTTATTATTATTGTTATTATTATTATTTTTTTTTTTTAAGCTTGCTTCACTTTTTATAATCGCTTTCAAAATTTTTGGGCAATCGCTTATGCATACACCACTTTTTGAATGGGGAAACTTTTTCAATGAGTTGATTCAAAAATTGTGATAAAAAATTGAATGTAGAAAAAACGTACAGATTTTGAATGTAAATTTTTCAAGTTTTTGTTTAAAAAAAATCCAAAAAAAAAAATAGATTTATAATAATAAAATAGGGAGTTTTATAGTTTATTTAAAAAAAATAAGAAAGAAAAAAGAAAATAAATAAATAAATAAAAAAGATAAGTATTCTATCTTAAAGATAAAAAATAACATGAATAATAATTATGTATAATATAAACTAGAATGCGTAAAATAATAAAAAAGAGTTAAAATAAAGATATTAAACAAAGCAAATATAAGAAAAACGAGATGAAAATTGATTTTTTTGATTATTTTTGTGATGATACACTGAAAAAGTAAAAACTATGGTACTAAGAAATGCCAATATAAGAACAATGTAATGAAAATCTAAATATTAATGCGTAAAATAATAAAAACGAGTACAAATAATGGTTATAAGTAATGATAAGATAAGATCAACGAGTTGAAAATATCACTTAGAATAAAAAAAAAAATGCAAGGTATCGATGGAGATATTCTGCAGTAATCAAAAAGTTGCCTATTAGTAAAAATAGCTATCTGATTATCATTTTTTGAAGATTGTGATATATCTACGATAAGATAGGTAATCCATGAAAAGGACCAATGTTATTAAGAACTCGGACTTTTTTTTTATTGTAATCGTTTATTGGAATTGCTCATTCCGGTGCTGTCAAACATTAGAAATAAAAATAAACGTTCAACGGCACTTTTTTTATTATATATATATAAAAAAAAAAAAAAAAAAAGAAAAAAAAAGAAAAAAGAAAATTAAAAGCAATAGATTGGTTATCAATTATTACATGAATTGTATATATAAAATATTATATATAAGAAATATTGAAAAAAAAAAAAAAATAATAATAATAATAATCATTCGTCTGTAAATTTTCAAAAAATTGATTTTTTTTTTTAGTATTATGCTTTAAAACAGTCTAATAATCATGCATTATATCATATTTTTATGAAATATAATAAAAATTTAAAGTTTTTAAGTTTTTTCTTTTTTTTATTTAAAACCATGACCTATAGGTCATGGTTTTTTTTTTTTTTTTTCTTAAAAAAAAAGGACCATATATGATTTCAAAAACTGGAGCTCCAGCACTGTTCGCTTATTCACAATATAAATATTAACTAAAAATATACAAAGTAAATAACCAACCTAAATTTAAAAAAAAAAAAAAATAGGCAGTAAATAAACCGAAACTGATAGCATTTTGTTTGAAAAAAAAAAATTATGAAATTTTTGAATGAGACCAAGTTTTTTGAGCTTTTTAAGAATTTTTGAAGGCTATGTCCAGGGGGACATTTGAAGTAGTAGTAGTATGGCTGGCACTTTGTTGCTATGCTCTACTGTTAACTACTAGAACTGCTTCACTGCAAACTCGTATTCGACTCGCCTAAGTGTAGCATCTTTATTTCTAAAAAAAAAAAAAAAAGAATTACATGAACTTATAGTTTAAAATGCATTAATCCTTGATGTGTTTATTATAAAACACATTGATTTGAATTAATATATTTAACGTAGAAATCATAATTAACCTTCAGTGATGTTATATATGTTAATTATAGAGGAAACTTTGCTTTTAAATGTTATAGAGTTGCAAATGAGAGCATACTGAGCTGAACAATATAATAAAATGTATATTATAATCAAATAATTTATCATGATAAGTAAAAATGGGTTTTCTTAACGCAAAGGTTTCAGAATTTAGTTTTATCAAACATTATTATTCAAAATACAGAATAGTTTATCTTATAATGATTTTTGCAGTTAAGATTCTCTAGTTTCATTATTCATAATACAGAATAGTTTATCTTATAATGATTTTTGCAGTTAAGATTCTCTAGTTCCATTATTCATAATACAGAATAGTTTATCTTATAATGATTTTTGCAGTTAAGATTCTCTAGTTTCATTATTCATAATACAGAATAGTTTATCTTATAATGATTTTTGCAGTTAAGATTCTCTAGTTCCATTATTCATAATACAGAATAGTTTATCTTATAATGATTTTTGCAGTTAAGATTCTCTAGTTCCATTATTCATAATACAGAATAGTTTATCTTATAATGATTTTTGCAGTTAAGATTCTCTAGTTTCATTATTCATAATACAGAATAGTTTATCTTATAATGATTTTTGCAGTTAAGATTCTCTAGTTTCATTATTCATAATACAGAATAGTTTATCTTATAATGATTTTTGCAGTTAAGATTCTCTAGTTCCATTATTCATAATACAGAATAGTTTATCTTATAATGATTTTTGCAGTTAAGATTCTCTAGTTTCATTATTCATAATACAGAATAGTTTATCTTATAATGATTTTTGCAGTTAAGATTCTCTAGTTCCATTATTCATAATACAGAATAGTTTATCTTATAATGATTTTTGCAGTTAAGATTCTCTAGTTTCATTATTCATAATACAGAATAGTTTATCTTATAATGATTTTTGCAGTTAAGATTCTCTAGTTCCATTATTCATAATACAGAATAGTTTATCTTATAATGATTTTTGCAGTTAAGATTCTCTAGTTTCATTATTCATAATACAGAATAGTTTATCTTATAATGATTTTTGCAGTTAAGATTCTCTAGTTTCATTATTCATAATACAGAATAGTTTATCTTATAATGATTTTTGCAGTTAAGATTCTCTAGTTCCATTATTCATAATACAGAATAGTTTATCTTATAATGATTTTTGCAGTTAAGATTCTCTAGTTTCATTATTCATAATACAGAATAGTTTATCTTATAATGATTTTTGCAGTTAAGATTCTCTAGTTTCATTATTCATAATACAGAATAGTTTATCTTATAATGATTTTTGCAGTTAAGATTCTCTAGTTTCATTATTCATAATACAGAATAGTTTATCTTATAATGATTTTTGCAGTTAAGATTCTCTAGTTTCATTATTCATAATACAGAATAGTTTATCTTATAATGATTTTTGCAGTTAAGATTCTCTAGTTTCATTATTCATAATACAGAATAGTTTATCTTATAATGATTTTTGCAGTTAAGATTCTCTAGTTTCATTATTCATAATACAGAATAGTTTATCTTATAATGATTTTTGCAGTTAAGATTCTCTAGTTTCATTATTCATAATACAGAATAGTTTATCTTATAATGATTTTTGCAGTTAAGATTCTCTAGTTTCATTATTCATAATACAGAATAGTTTATCTTATAATGATTTTTGCAGTTAAGATTCTCTAGTTTCATTATTCATAATACAGAATAGTTTATCTTATAATGATTTTTGCAGTTAAGATTCTCTAGTTTCATTATTCATAATACAGAATAGTTTATCTTATAATGATTTTTGCAGTTAAGATTCTCTAGTTTCATTATTCATAATACAGAATAGTTTATCTTATAATGATTTTTGCAGTTAAGATTCTCTAGTTTCATTATTCATAATACAGAATAGTTTATCTTATAATGATTTTTGCAGTTAAGATTCTCTAGTTCCATTATTCATAATACAGAATAGTTTATCTTATAATGATTTTTGCAGTTAAGATTCTCTAGTTCCATTATTCATAATACAGAATAGTTTATCTTATAATGATTTTTGCAGTTAAGATTCTCTAGTTTCATTATTCATAATACAGAATAGTTTATCTTATAATGATTTTTGCAGTTAAGATTCTCTAGTTTCATTATTCATAATACAGAATAGTTTATCTTATAATGATTTTTGCAGTTAAGATTCTCTAGTTCCATTATTCATAATACAGAATAGTTTATCTTATAATGATTTTTGCAGTTAAGATTCTCTAGTTTCATTATTCATAATACAGAATAGTTTATCTTATAATGATTTTTGCAGTTAAGATTCTCTAGTTCCATTATTCATAATACAGAATAGTTTATCTTATAATGATTTTTGCAGTTAAGATTCTCTAGTTTCATTATTCATAATACAGAATAGTTTATCTTATAATGATTTTTGCAGTTAAGATTCTCTAATTCCATTTTTCAAAATATAATGTCTTGAATCCAGAAGATTTCTTTTTTAATGGTTTATATTTCAAAAAGTTATATCGTGTTACTGCTCTTTTGATTCCATATTATTATATTACTGAGACTATGGATACAATTTATTCTTATTGAAAAGTAAAAACAGAAACCATAAATGAAGATAAAAATGTTAAAGTATTTGAGTTTCATTCAAATTGAACTACAATTTGTTAAATAATAGCCTACTTATTATTCTATAAGAAATTAATTTTTTTTTTTTTTTTTTTTTTTTTTTTTTAAATCAAATTTTTATATGGTTAAAATCATGATCGTCATAGGTCATTGTTCAGGTTAAGTCCATTCAATTTTTTTTAGATGGACTCGAAGAGTAAGAAATTTTAGCGAAATATGAAATTGATTTGTATTTCATATTTTCATGAGTAGAATAATATTGTCTAAATAAATATTGAAAATAGTGTTTTTTACATAAAAAATAAAAATATGCTTTTATTGAAAAAGTGAGTCAGAAAAAAAAAAAAAAAATAAAACGATATTCCGATTTATTATGTATT
The DNA here is from genome assembly GCA_039105265.1 of Tritrichomonas musculus. Taxonomy (NCBI): domain Eukaryota; phylum Parabasalia; order Tritrichomonadida; family Tritrichomonadidae; genus Tritrichomonas; species Tritrichomonas musculus. The sequence goes on along the minus strand of JAPFFF010000016.1, from coordinate 2,474,727 downwards.
CCTTAAAATGATCATCATCATAATAATAATAATTAAAAGTAAATCAAAAAAGGTAAAAATAATGTAAATAATTAACATTTTATTAATCAAAAGGTACAATTGAAAATCATAACCTAGATTAAACATCAGAAATATCTTTAAAATTTCTATTTAACTATTTAGCAAGGCTAATGAAATGTAGACTTTGAATTATAATCTCAGTTTTCAAACGATAATTAATATAATTATAATATAATTATTATATAATAATAAGGCAAATAAAACAAATTTTTACATAACATTGAACAATTTAATGTATTTATCTGGTCAGTTCTCAAGCCATTACTATTTGCATATTCAATCATTCGAGATTCTTTTCTTAATTGTCTTAGCACTAGATTTTCTTGGCTTCCTGCATTTACCTTCTGTGCATCTGTTAGCATTATTCTTTTCATTTTCTCCTTTTTTATACGGCTTTTTTAATTTAGGTGCTCCTGGCTTATCGACATTATTACGAGGGAATGTTGTGGATCTGCCTGAAATAAGTAAACTATCTGGTGGTATTATAAATGAACTTTCTCCTGATTTTTGTTCTTCATTTTGTAACAATAGAAGGCATTGTTTAAGTATTTTTTGAATTGCTTTTGATCTCTTGGCTACGGAAAAATATCTTTCGAATCTATCAATACATGCCGAATAAGTCCAATTACCATCTTCTAGTAGCTTAATTTTTTTGATTGAGACCCTATTTCGAATAGATTTACTTATATCATATTGATAACTATGCAACCATCTTGGATGAATATCATTAATTGTTAATAAAGGATCATTATTTTCTTTCATTCTTTTGAACAAGAGGTGGCGACATGGAAGTCCTAAAATAACATGAGTATCACAACAGGTTGGTCCGTATTCTTTATGAAGGCGAAGGTTTTCTAAGATGTCATTCTCTTTTTGTATTCTTTCTAACGCATAAGAACCTACTTTCACTGAGTGTTCAGGCGACAATATATGATCTTTAATATGAAAGTCATCTGTATTTATGGAATTAGTGTATTCATTTGCTGCGGATATATAAATTGATCTTACTAATCTTCCTAGCGTTTTAATTCGGTGCTCATTGAAATTTTTTAATTTACCAAAGAATCCTTCAACACGATTGCTTGTAGAATTTTCACGGTGACAGTATGTAGCTGTAATGCTTGGCAACCAACGGTGTTTACATGATAAAAGATTGGATATTGTAGAATAACCTTGGCTTTTGGGATCTTGATCTTTTAGGTATTTTTCGAAATCATCAAGTAGTTCTTTTTCTGTTATTTGTTTATGTACCATTTTATCGAATCTTTCTTTCATTGCGGCTGAGACATTCGTTCCGATGTTTTTACCTATGTGTCTGAGACAATACATTATATGAGCGTGTGGCCAGATTTCTTCAATTGCTTCTATTTGTGTTTGGTTTCTATCTGTAACAAAAACTCTTATATCGCCAATGAATTTCTTTAGATGTGAAAAAAAAGCAATGAATGATGGTTTGCATCTGTTATCCATAATCGCAAAAGATAACAACTGATTATTTTTATTTTCGTCTTCTACTACTAATGATAATAATGGCTTTCCATAATAGTTCGTACAACTGGTATCATCTATAATGCAAACGTCATTTGAGTATGTGGAATAAAGAACAGGATTGTGTATACAGTAACAGTGGCGGAACTTATTATTCTCATCAATAATTACAATATTGGTCCAATTATTGTAATCTAACATAACTTGCAATAAGTGCTTCATTTCATTATCACGCAATTTCTTGAGTGCCTTTCTTCTTGCTCCAAATAATATATCTTTCGAACAAACTAAGCCTTCTTTTTCTTTTATTGCTTGTGCGGTTTGAAAGTCATTTGTTGCATTTTGAATTCTTAACTTTTGTATATATGGTAATGAGTTTCGTGTTTTTCCTTTCTTTACTTGTCCAATACAATGAGTATGATGATGCTCCATTTCTTCTATATAAACTTTATGAGAAAGATCATCATAATATAACTTGATACAAGCTTTGCATTGAAATTGAGTTTCATGAAAACTACAAGCAAATATCTGAGTGGAACGCGTAGGCCCTGTTTGTTTTGCAACAAAAGGACATCCATGTGCAATTGAAATATCATGGACATATGATAGTAACAAATCTAATGAATCTACATTATTATTGTTGAGTTCCAGGAAACAATTTACTAACTCAGGCGGAGTTTCTCTGGTATTTTCATTAAGTTCATTTTGAGGTGGATCTTGAATTCGTATTTCTTTTGAGAGTTCCGGCAACTGTACTATTATGTTATTGGTTTCGTAAATAGTTGGCTCATCATTTAAATTAATATCATTAGAGGATACAACTTGTGTATTACGCTTTTGTGAAAAATTGAAATAATTGGAGTTATTCATTTTACTTTGCCATTTTGTTTGCTGCATCATTTGATTATAACTTTGTATATCATCCTGTACTGTATGATGATATTGATTTTGGCGTTCTGGTTGAAATTGATAAGGAGTTGCTATATTAATCATTGAATGATATGGAGTCGTTAATACCTGTGGTGGCTGGCATTGAGGCACTAAAACCTGTGGTTGAAATTGTGATGGTTGAGTACTTTGGAATTGCAATTGTTCTTGAGGAATTAATTGCATTGGTTGAGATCTGTAAATTTGTGCTTGTGGCTTCAATTGCACTGGTTGAATATTCTGAAATAGTGCTTGTGGTTGTTGCTGTAATTGCATTGGTTGAGTATTCTGAAATAGTGCTTGTGGTTGTTGCTGTAATTGCATTGGTTGAGTATTCTGAAATTGTGCTTGTGGTTGTTGCTGCAATTGCATTGGTTGAGTATTCTGAAATTGTGCTTGTGGTTGTTGCTGTATTTGCATTGGTTGAGTATTCTGAAATTGTGTTTGTGGTTGTTGCTGTATTTGCACTGTTTGAACTCCGTGGACTTGTGCTTGTAGTTGTTGATGTAATTGCACTGATTGAGCATTCTGAAATTGTGTTTGTGTTTGTGATTGTTGCTGCAATTGCATTGCCTGAGCTCCTTGGACTTGTGGTTGTGATTGCTGATGTAATTGCACTGATTGAGTATTCTGAAATTGTGCTTGTGCTTGTGGCTGTAATTGCACTGATTGAGTATTCTGAAATTGTGCTTGTGGTTGCAACTGAAGGGCCTGAACTCCGTGGACTTGTGCTTGTGTTTGTGATTGTTGCTGTATTTGCTCTGTTTGAACTCCATGGACTTGTGCTTGTGCTTGTGGTTGTTGATGTAATTGCACTGATTGAGTATTCGGAAATTGTGCTTGTGCTTGTGCTTGTGGCTGTAATTGCACTGATTGAGTATTCGGAAATTGTGCTTGTTGCTGCAATTGCATTGCCTGAACTCCGTAAACTTGTGCTTGTGGTTGTTGATGTAATTGCACTGATTGAGCATTCTGAAATTGTGCTTGTGGTTGCAATTGCATTGCCTGAACTCCGTGGACTTGTGCTTGTGCTTGTGGTTGTTGATGTAATTGCACTGATTGAGTATTGTGAAATTGTGCTTGTGTTTGTGATTGTTGCTGCAATTGCATTGCCTGAGCTCCATGGACTTGTGCTTGTGGTTGTGGTTGTTGATGTAATTGCACTGTTTGAACTCCGTGGACTTGTGCTTGTGCTTGTGGTTGTTGATGTAATTGCACTGTTTGAACTCCGTGGACTTGTGCTTGTGCTTGTGGTTGTTGATGTAATTGCACTGATTGAGTATTCTGAAATTGTGCTTGTGGTTGCAACTGAAGGGCCTGAACTCTGTGGACTTGTGCTTGTGTTTGTGATTGTTGCTGTATTTGCATTGCCTGAGCTCCATGGACTTGTGCTTGTGCTTGTGGTTGTTGATGTAATTGCACTGATTGAGCATTCTGAAATTGTGATTGTTGCTGTATTTGCATTGCCTGAACTCCGTGGACTTGTGCTTGTGCTTGTGGTTGTTGATGTAATTGCACTGATTGAGTATTCTGAAATTGTGCTTGTGGTTGCAACTGAAGGGCCTGAACTCTGTGGACTTGTGCTTGTGTTTGTGATTGTTGCTGTATTTGCTCTGTTTGAACTCCATGGACTTGTGCTTGTGCTTGTGGTTGTTGATGTAATTGCACTGATTGAGTATTCGGAAATTGTGCTTGTGCTTGTGCTTGTGGCTGTAAAACATTTTGAAATTGTGCTTGATTTCTTCTCATTTCCAATGTTTTTTCTTCTATTCGATCATAATAGCGTTGGATATTCTTAGGAAGCGTATAATACCATTGCCGAGGCAAATAATAATTCATCCATTCAGGGCAACCTGGAAATTTTTCTTCTTCTATGATGGGTTGTGGAGTAGATGCATATAAATAATTTTTAACATATTGTTGCATATTGTTAATGAACCATTTTCTTACAGTTCCAGGATTCCAATGTTGGCTAATAACTGAAAGCTTTGCTACAACTTCGTGTACAATATTTGATCGTTCAATAGTTCTTTGAGGGTAACTAAAATAGTTCTTAAGTGCAGGAACCAATAGTTCAATCTCTTCTTTTGAGACATGGTACTTTGTATTTGAATCTTGCATTTTAAAAATAAAAAATGTTAAACGTCTTTGTAAAAGATATTGCGGTTATGAATGGTCTGTGTTGTTCGCTGTTTCGTTGGTTTTTTCGTGTTCGATGCACTGATTGAGTTTCTTGTAGCTTGCTACTGTGTTTCTTTCTAGTAAAAGTAATTGCGAATTGTGAATGGTCTGTGTTTGTAGCTGTTTCTTTGCTACATGTTTCGTTGTTTTTTTCGTGTTCGATGCACTGATTGTGTTTCTTGTAGCTTGCTACTGTGTTTCTTTCTGTAAAAGTAATTGCGAATTGTGAATGGTCTGCGTTTGTAGCTGCTTCTTTGCTACATGTTTCGTTGTTTTTTTCGTGTTCGATGCACTGATTGTGTTTCTTGTAGCTTGCTACTGTGTTTCTTTCTGTAAAAGTAATTGCGAATTGTGAATGGTCTGTGTTTGTAGCTGCTTCTTTGCTAAATGTTTCGTTGTTTTTTTCGTGTTCGATGCACTGATTGAGTTTCTTGTAGCTTGCTACTGTGTTTCTTTCTAGTAAAAGTAATTGCGAATTGTGAATGGTCTGCGTTGTTCGCTGTTTCTTTGATAAATGTTTCGTTGTTTTTTTCGTGTTCGATGCACTGATTGTGTTTCTTGTAGCTTGCTACTGTGTTTCTTTCTGTAAAAGTAATTGCGAATTGTGAATGGTCTGCGTTGGTCGCTGTTTCGTTGTTTTTTTCGTGTTCGATGCACTGATTGTGTTTCTTGTAGCTTGCTACTGTGTTTCTTTCTGTAAAAGTAATTGCGAATTGTGAATGGTCTGCGTTTGTAGCTGCTTCTTTGCTACATGTTTCGTTGTTTTTTTCGTGTTCGATGCACTGATTGTGTTTCTTGTAGCTTGCTACTGTGTTTCTTTCTAGTAAAAGTAATTGCGAATTGTGAATGGTCTGCGTTGTTCGCTGTTTCTTTGATAAATGTTTCGTTGTTTTTTTCGTGTTCGATGCACTGATTGTGTTTCTTGTAGCTTGCTACTGTGTTTCTTTCTGTAAAAGTAATTGCGAATTGTGAATGGTCTGCGTTGGTCGCTGTTTCGTTGGTTTTTTCGTGTTCGATGCACTGATTGAGTTTCTTGTAGCTTGCTACTGTGTTTCTTTCTGTAAAAGTAATTGCGAATTGTGAATGGTCTGCGTTTGCAGCTGCTTCTTTGCTACATGTTTCGTTGTTTTTTTCGTGTTCGATGCACTGATTGTGTTTCTTGTAGCTTGCTACTGTGTTTCTTTCTGTAAAAGTAATTGCGAATTGTGAATGGTCTGTGCTTGTAGCTGCTTCTTTGCTAAATGTTTCGTTGTTTTTTTCGTGTTCGATGCACTGATTGTGTTTCTTGTAGCTTGCTACTGTGTTTCTTTCTAGTAAAAGTAATTGCGAATTGTGAATGGTCTGTGCTTGTAGCTGCTTCTTTGCTAAATGTTTCGTTGTTTTTTTCGTGTTCGATGCACTGATTGTGTTTCTTGTAGCTTGCTACTGTGTTTCTTTCTAGTAAAAGTAATTGCGAATTGTGAATGGTCTGTGTTTGTAGCTGCTTCTTTGCTAAATGTTTCGTTGTTTTTTTCGTGTTCGATGCACTGATTGAGTTTCTTGTAGCTTGCCACTGTGTTTCTTTCTAGTAAAAGTAATTGCGAATTGTGAATGGTCTGCGTTGTTCGCTGTTTCTTTGATAAATGTTTCGTTGTTTTTTTCGTGTTCGATGCACTGATTGAGTTTCTTGTAGCTTGCCACTGTGTTTCTTTCTGTAAAAGTAATTGCGAATTGTGAATGGTCTGCGTTGGTCGCTGTTTCGTTGGTTTTTTCGTGTTCGATGCACTGATTGTGTTTCTTGTAGCTTGCTACTGTGTTTCTTTCTGTAAAAGTAATTGCGAATTGTGAATGGTCTGTGCTTGTAGCTGCTTCTTTGCTAAATGTTTCGTTGTTTTTTTCGTGTTCGATGCACTGATTGAGTTTCTTGTAGCTTGCCACTGTGTTTCTTTCTAGTAAAAGTAATTGCGAATTGTGAATGGTCTGCGTTTGCAGCTGCTTCTTTGCTACATGTTTCGTTGTTTTTTTCGTGTTCGATGCACTGATTGTGTTTCTTGTAGCTTGCTACTGTGTTTCTTTCTGTAAAAGTAATTGCGAATTGTGAATGGTCTGCGTTGGTCGCTGTTTCGTTGTTTTTTTCGTGTTCGATGCACTGATTGAGTTTCTTGTAGCTTGCTACTGTGTTTCTTTCTGTAAAAGTAATTGCGAATTGTGAATGGTCTGCGTTGGTCGCTGTTTCGTTGGTTTTTTCGTGTTCGATGCACTGATTGTGTTTCTTGTAGCTTGCTACTGTGTTTCTTTCTGTAAAAGTAATTGCGAATTGTGAATGGTCTGCGTTTGTAGCTGCTTCTTTGCTACATGTTTCGTTGTTTTTTTCGTGTTCGATGCACTGATTGAGTTTCTTGTAGCTTGCCACTGTGTTTCTTTCTGTAAAAGTAATTGCGAATTGTGAATGGTCTGCGTTGGTCGCTGTTTCGTTGGTTTTTTCGTGTTCGATGCACTGATTGTGTTTCTTGTAGCTTGCTACTGTGTTTCTTTCTGTAAAAGTAATTGCGAATTGTGAATGGTCTGTGCTTGTAGCTGCTTCTTTGCTAAATGTTTCGTTGTTTTTTTCGTGTTCGATGCACTGATTGAGTTTCTTGTAGCTTGCCACTGTGTTTCTTTCTAGTAAAAGTAATTGCGAATTGTGAATGGTCTGCGTTGTTCGCTGTTTCTTTGATAAATGTTTCGTTGTTTTTTTCGTGTTCGATGCACTGATTGTGTTTCTTGTAGCTTGCTACTGTGTTTCTTTCTGTAAAAGTAATTGCGAATTGTGAATGGTCTGCGTTGGTCGCTGTTTCGTTGTTTTTTTCGTGTTCGATGCACTGATTGTGTTTCTTGTAGCTTGCCACTGTGTTTCTTTCTAGTAAAAGTAATTGCGAATTGTGAATGGTCTGCGTTGTTCGCTGTTTCTTTGATAAATGTTTCGTTGTTTTTTTCGTGTTCGATGCACTGATTGTGTTTCTTGTAGCTTGCTACTGTGTTTCTTTCTGTAAAAGTAATTGCGAATTGTGAATGGTCTGCGTTGGTCGCTGTTTCGTTGGTTTTTTCGTGTTCGATGCACTGATTGTGTTTCTTGTAGCTTGCTACTGTGTTTCTTTCTGTAAAAGTAATTGCGAATTGTGAATTTTAATTTTAAATAAAATAGAGCAAATTTTACGGTTATGGCCTTGCCTATTGTTTTTTTAACCTCACACAAAAAGTTGAAAAATTTATAAATTAATTTTTGGAAAAAAAAGTTTAAAGACCTTTTTACAAAAAGTTTATAGACCTTCTTTCAAATGCTATCAAAAAGTTTAAAGACATTATTTGAAAAAGTTTAAAGACTTTATTTCAATGAATTGTGAGCAATTCAAAAAGTGGTGTATGCTTAAGCGATTGGCCAAAATTTTTTTCAAATCATAAATAAAAAAGTTTAATAAACGACACTGGGGAAAAATTACCTCGCCGATATATTCAAATTTGAGAGGACGATAAGAAGGGACAAATTAAAAAACTTAGTTTACATTATATTCAATATATATAACAACTTTTGTACAAAATAATTTTTATTTTTTCTATAAATCACCAAAAGACCAGAGCAAATCAGCGATGGCTACCGAGATCAGTTTTTACCGTTTACCGGAATGCTACTGGTAAGCAGTAAATGCTGGTATTTTTTTTGGAGTATTAAGTATGTCCGGTAAATACGTTTAAAATAACCGCCAGTAAAAATTTCATACCGATTTTTTTCATAAAAGTAGTAAAATGTATTTTTTTTATGATTACTGGTAATTACCGGTAATTCCATATTGATATAATAATTATAATTTTGAGTTAAAATTTTAAGCTATGACATTTAATATTTTTTAGGCTTAAGATAATTAAATATAAAATAGAATTTATATAATGAAATAAATTAAAATTATATAATTAAACTGGTATTCTAATTTGACATTATAACAAGCATCAAACATATTTAATTTAGAATGATTTTTTGAAAAGTATGTTATAATGTCATCAAAAAATAAATACCGATGTTTTACTGGAAGTTTCACTTCATTTCTGGTAACATTTCTCCCGGTAAATCGGTAAGTGTACTGGTATTACCATATTCTGGCAGTTTTAAAGGTAATACCTGTACGGTAGAGAACGTTTAAATGTTTACCGATTAGTGACGGTAACCATCCCTGGAGCAAATCACCATACCCAGGCTCTTTTTGCGATTTTTGGATATAATTTACATCCTTATATATATATATATATAAACATACTATTTATGAATTTTTGTGCTACTTTTTGCTAGTATTTTGATGGATATTTGAAAATTCTGAAAATTTGGCACATAAAATTGATAATTGAATATCTTTTGCTAATAATTTATTAAACATTTTAAATACTGTTTTTAATAAAAATAATCTTTTGGTTATTATTAAAAACATATTAATTTTGGTAATTTTTGTTAAAATTAAAAAGATATATAAAAAATAAAAACGTCTTATTTTTTATACAAAAAAAAAAATTGAATTAAAAATAGTAGCATGTTTTTTTTTGGTTTAAGTGAAATCATAATTTTTATGATATCCAATTATAACATTGAGTTAGTTATTCAAACAGTTCTTGATGGTGAATCAAATATATCAGATTCGGAAGGGAAAGATTTAATTATTTTTATTGGTCCTTCTCAAGTTGGAAAAAGCACACTAATCAATGCTTTGTTAGGGGTTGAATTTGAACTTCAAAATGATGATTCTTTAAGGCCCAAAAATGAAAACGACATTAAAGCACAAGTAGGAGATTTAAGAAATGGTGGGATAAGTATAACTCAACTACCTGCTGTTTATGCTAATGATTCTAATCTTTGCTTCATGGATACTCAAGGATTCTTTGATCTCAGAGAGGATAAAGAAATGAACATCGCTTCATTGATTTTAATGGAAATGGCAGTGAAAAAAGCAAAAAGTGTCCGAATTATAAATTTATGTAAATGCGATGATTTTTTTGGTGGATTAGCATTCTTCCATAAATATGGTGAACAATTAAATAAAATCATTACTTGCGATAGTGAACCAATATACTTTTTGTTCAATAGATATCATGTACCTCAAATGATGATCCGCCAATTTTATGAAATGGATGAATCAGAAAAAAATAACACAATAAAAGAAAGATTGAAAGAATCCTACCAAAATTTACAAAATGGGAAAAATAATTTGATGAAAGAAATAATAAAAAATATAATGAAAAAGATTATTTTTTGCTGTAAAAAAGACAAACATAGTGATGAATCAATATTTGAAGAAGAAGAATTGCAGGACTTAACTTCTGAAATCAATCAAATTAATGAAGATGATAAAAATTATTTAATGGACATTAGGAATAATAATGACATCAAACAAGCTTTTGATATCCCACCAGGCTTTGAAGAAATGGCTGAAAAATATAAATATATGTCCTATATTGAAAATAGCTTTACAAATGACTACTATGGTTACATTTTTCCAGAGTCAAAACAATCTTTAGATAATTTTATACAAAATATATCAGTCTTACCAGTTATCAACAAAGAAAATTTAGCATTTAATTGTATGACTACTGAAAGAAGAATATTCAATCAAATTTTTGATGGAGAAATCATCAAAGAAATTAAATATATGAAAAAAATAAAATTTGCCAAAAAATACACAGAAGAAAAGATTGACGAATTAATTAATCATTTAAATAATGAAATAAGAAGAAATAAGAACATATTAAATGCAAACGATATTTCTGATGATGTTTGGAGTCAAATTCACGTAAATGATGAGCTAGATCAATTGATAAGAGAAAAAACAACAAATTGCAAACATTTAGACCATTTATCAATTGAATTAGAAAAATTTAAAAATTCTCCTCCTCAACCCTTTTGGGAAAAATCTTGGGACCTTCAACCTGGAATTCTATTATGGAGAAATTATGTTTGCAAATATAATGAAGAAATACCTTTTGTTAAGGTAGAAGAATATCTTGATGAAAATACATCGGTTTACCGAGAAATAAGTAAAACATCCCCACATTTTGAAGTAGAATACTCATCAAAAGATAATGCATTAAATATATTTTGGGCAAATTGGAGACATTTCCTAAAACTTTTTTCAGAATACAAAAATAATAAATGCAAAGGGAAAGTTGTCTTATATACAGAAAGAAAATATTTAGAACCAGGAGCTATACCGTTAATGGAAAAAGAAATAAAAGAAATTGAAGAAAGAATTGAAAATTTATCCCGTAATATATCTATTTCAAGCCGAAATATAAAAGAACAAGCTCAGATTATGATTTCAGATATGGAACATCAAATTGAAATATTAAAAAACTACAAAACTAGAGTTGGTCAGGTTGAAAAGCAATGGAGTGCAGACACTAACAAAAAAAGCCTTTATTCAAAATATTACCATATAATTACAAATCTTTATTTAAACACACCCAATATATCGATCAATGAGTTCATTAATTTATATCATACAATTTATTCAAACAATATTGTTAATGAAGATTCACCTATATCTTTCCTAGAAATTGACAGAGAATTTCAATTATCTTTCTCATAGATTGATTTATTAAATTAAACGTTTTTTTTTAACATTTCATATTATTCTTTTCAGAATTTTTTTTTTAAAAAAAATGCTGTTACAAGACATACTGGATTTGCATTTTAAAATTTTGTATTTTTGTGAGAAAAAGTAGTGTACAATTGTGGTGATTTTAGGACTAAAGTCCTAACATCCCCCCAATTACGTTTCTCCGCTCTGACGAGCTTCGAAACGACCCCCATGAACATCGCTCATTTAGAACCATCATCATAATTTCCGATGGTGCAATTTTTTGGAATTCATTAATTTTTATACTTTTATGACTTGTTATATGAAATAATAACAGGTATAAATAATTTTATATTTTATAAATTTTTATTCTTTTAAAAAAATGAAACTTATAGAAGCCACTTTTGAACAATTATGTGAATTAATGGAATTAATGATTAATGATAAATTCCCTGGAGACCCACATGAAGTGTGGGAAAATAACGAAGAATTAATATATGATATTAAAGCACAATTATATTTTGATAAAGGTTATGATGGTGATATGGATAATTATGATGCTATCTATTGGTATTTTAAAGGTAAAAACAATAAAGAAAAACATAAAGAAGAACCCAAAAAAGAACATAAAAATGAACCACTTGCAAAGCAGCCTAAACCAATAAAAACAGAAAATAAAACACAATCTGAGATTGTAAATAGAATTATGGATAAATTAGAAAATTCTCCCACATATTGGTATATTGATTTTGAAAGATTGGATAATGATGGTAGAAAATTAATGTTGCCAAAATTAAAGGATTTCTTTAAAAAATATATTGACACTTTACCGATTGTTGCTAAATACAAGATAGCTTTTAAAGTTGATGGTCAGTGGCATTCAAAACAATTGACTCCAGAAGTATATAAACAATTAATGAATAATCTTACCGAAAATCACTTTATATTTGATATTGAGAATGTTGTGCCAGAATATTTTTATGAAGAAGGTGCAGAAAAGATACCAGAATGGAGTTTATTTAGTGCTGTCAGATTTAATGAATTTAAAGACTTTAAAGCTAATAAGGACGCACACAGTGAGGTCTCTGTAAACAAAGTTTACAACGATGTTGGAGGTAGTTTCTTTCAATATTTAGTAAATAAGAATTGTCCCTTAAATGTTATAAAATATCTTAAAAAATTACAAATATTCACATCTCTAGTAAACAAAAAAGGTAAACAAAGAAAAGAATTAGATGATTGCTGTTTTATTTATGCTTTACAACAAACTGGATGTTATGATGATGCTACACTAAATAAAATGCGATTAAGAATTAACACACGATATCTCTCACAAAAATCACTAAATGAATTATGTATGGAGTTCAAACTGCATATTAAATTATCATTCATAGATGAAGATGCAAATGGCAAAAATAAGAAACGTTCTGTTAGGTCTCAAAAAAATAGCAAAGATAAATATTATTTAGGTATTGAAAATGCTGAGCCAAATAGAACACATACAATGAATGTATTCAATAAACATTATTTCATTGAAGAGAAAACACCATTTAGTACATATTATATTAACCACTTAGCTGATTGTGAAGAAGACAAATATAATAAAGAATATAAGCAAGACCACTGGATTAAAGCTCGATATTTTATTAACTCTTCTGACTTAGTACGTATTTTAATGAAGAACAATTATTTTTCACCCATAACATTTGGACAATATAAGATTTTAAACACAATATTCTATAAAGATGTAGACAGTAATATTGACCTTATTGACCTTGATTATAATGATGAACAATGCACAAAATTAATAGAACAACCTAAGAAAAAGATTAATAAAAAAGATGGAGAAAAAAGTTATTGGTATGCAGATTTTGAAGCAGATGTTAGTACAAGTATTCAAGGACAAAGTCCCGGGATGCCTTGCATCCACAAGCCTTATATGTGTGTCGTACATAGTGCAAACGGAAATCACAAAAAATGTTTTAAAGGTGAAGATTGTAATAAACAATTATTAGATTATCTAGATGATGAATCAGTTGTGTATTTCCATAATTTAGCATATGATATTAGAATGCTTGCAAACTTTGGCTTATGTAAATCTATCATAAAAGGTTCAAAAACTATGATGGCAGATATAAAATATAATAATAAAACGATTCATCTTAGAGATTCATTACCAATATTATCATGTAAATTATCACAATTACCATCTATGTTTAATATTCCTAATATCCAAAAAGAGATATTTCCATATAAATATTATACACTAGAAAGACTAAAAACAAATATCGGCACAATAAGTGAAGCAGGCTTAAATGAAGATAAACAGTGGACAGATGAAGATTACACTTTATTTAACTCTAATATTGATAAGATAGACGGATGCCGCTTAAGTGATAACACTTTTGATATGTACAAATATGCTGAATTTTATTGCCAACAAGATGTTAATATTTTGAGAATTGGATTTGAAAAATTGCGTGAAGGATTTAAAGAAAATTTTAATATTAACCTTTATAAATTTATTAGTATATCATCTCTTGCAAATGAAGTGTTTAACCAAAAAGTATATTATCCTAATGGAAATCTTTATAAATTAGGTGGACATGTTAGGCATTTCTGTTCAAAAGCAATATATGGTGGTAGATGCATGACTGCTTACAATAAAAAATGGCATACAAAAAAGAATCTCTGTGATTTTGATGCAGTTAGTTTATATCCATCTGCAATGAAAAGATTGTACACTGTTGAAGGAAAACCTAAAGTGATTCAACCAGAACAATTAAACATAGAATTTCTATCTAAACAATCTGCATATATTGTAGAAATTGAGATAATAAAAATAAATAAACATTATGCTTTTCCATTGATTGTACAAAAGATAAACGGCTTAAACTGCAACAATGACTATCTACCCAAAGGTAAATCAATAAAAATGATTGTTGATAATATCACATTAGAGGATTACATAGAGTTTCAAAAGATAGAGTTTAACATTTTACGTGGATACTATTGGGATGGTAAAAAAGATTATAGAATAAGAGATTGCATCAGTGATATCTTCAATAAAAGACTTGAATATAAAAAGCAAAATAATCCATTACAAAATCTCTATAAACTTATTATGAATTCATGTTATGGTAAAACAATTGAAAAACCAGTTGAGAAAGATTATAAATATTTACGTGAAGGAGATGAATTAGATAAATTTTGGCAGAAAAATTATAATAAAATAGTTGAAGATATTCAATTGAACAACTCTAACATTCACGCAGTTAAGACTCTAAAACAAATAGATAAACATTTTAATTTTTCATTGTTAGGTATTCAAGTTTTGTCTATGTCTAAGAGAATTATGAATGAAGTAATGTGCTTAGCTTTTGATATAGGATGCCACATTTATTACCAAGATACAGATAGCATGCATATAGAATCCGCTGATTTACCAAAATTAGAGAAAGCATTTAGAGATAAATATAATAGAGAACTCATAGGTAAAAATCTTGGCCAATTCCACTCAGATTTCCCAGAGATAAATGGCCACAAAGAAATGCCTCAAGCAATTGAATCATTCTTTTTGATGAAAAAGATGTATATTGATAAACTACAAGATTCCACAGGTGATATAGCATATATGATTCGTGGCAAAGGACTTACACAAAATTCTATTAAATACAAATATAATGAAGATTTTAATGGAGATGTTATGAAATTATATGAAACATTATATAATGGAAACTCTATAACATTTGATTTAGCAAAAGGTCAACCATGTTTCGATATGAACAAAAATATGACTGTATCCACTAGAAAAAAATTCGAAAGATGTATAAAAACTGAATATGAAAGTGGCTGTATAGATGAATATTTTAAGCAGCTAATTTAAAACGTGGTATTGATTGAATATTATTTTTTTCATCAACAACTCTATATAATCCATTAGCAAACCCAATAACTTTATATTTACCTGGTTGCACATTTGTCCTTCTTTTCATCATTCCATCCTTTTCATTATACAGTTTAACACTCATACCTTTATTTAAATAAAATCCATCACTCATCATAATATTATAGTTCTCTTTACATATATTCATAACAATATATGATTCAAGTTCTTTATCTTCTTGGACCATCTTTGGACTAACGCTTTTGCCAGCATATTTAGATAATGTTTTATGTGGTGCATTATTATATTGTCTCACTAATTCATTCATAATAGATGGTGTAATAATTCCTACTCTCATGTTATAAGCCATATCTCTTAATGTTCTAATAACTCTATCAATCAACCCTAATGAACTATGCATAGGGTCAGTTTTTGTTTGTTTCTGCTCACGTTTCATAAAATCTGGATAATTACCCATTTTCATTCTTGGTGCAGTTCTCCAATGAATACCATGAGAATTATAATAATTTTGTGCCTTTCTCGAGTTAAACGAACCTTCTCCATCAAATGTTAAATGCTTAATAATGACACCTGATTTTATTATTTTATCGAGTGTCTTTAAATAGTTATCAGCTGATTTTTCATATTTAGCAAAGCGTTGTCTTTTCTCACTATTTTCTGAGTCATTGTCAAACAAAATTTGGTTCACTAATTCAACATATAAATATCTTGTGTTAACGTTTATCATAACAAGATAACACAGTTTATCTACAAACATCAAATCAATAATATATGAATATCTCGATGATACTTTATGCAATTGATACTTTTTATTTGATTTTAATGGGAAATATGATGTATGTTCATATATATTAACCTTCTTACCAGGAAATATTCTTTGTAATGCTCTTATTTTGTTCTCTGATTTAAATCCAATATAATTTTGCTCTTCTGGAATAGTATAGGTAGTATGCGTTGTTGGCTGATAATAAAATTTGTTAACATATCTATCATACCATTCATCTAATGATAATGATGTTTGTCCCCAATTTTGACTAACTCTAGCGAATTCATCTTTATTTAATAATCTTTCATGATTAAATACTACAAAATCATTTAGTTTGTCAGTGAATGTGTCTCTTAATATGTGTCTTTGAGGTGTCTCAGATTCTTGTCTTTTATTCCATTCTCCAACAAATATATCATATAATCTTCTAAAATCATCTTCGGTTATTGGAAGTTTATTATTTTCTGATAACAATGAACGTGCTTGACTTATAGTATATTTTTGTTTGTTATTCAGTTTTTCGAATAATCTATTTTTACACTTTTGATATGTATTCATATAGTTTTTATGCCTCTGATATGCTATACTCTCAAGTAATTTTTCATGAATTTCTTTGTAGTTAATTGATATAAAATTCCTTATTTGTATATTATCATTCTCTGTAAATATTTTGTCATAATAATATGTAATATTTCTATAATCCCAAGTATCATGTTTATAATGAAAATCTTCAGTTAATGCGT
Organism: Tritrichomonas musculus; assembly: GCA_039105265.1. Classification (NCBI taxonomy): domain Eukaryota; phylum Parabasalia; order Tritrichomonadida; family Tritrichomonadidae; genus Tritrichomonas; species Tritrichomonas musculus. Next base: position 2,458,080 of record JAPFFF010000016.1, on the reverse strand, counting down.
CATGTATTTCTTTACATATCCATTTTCTAACTGTATTGTAAATAAAGATAAAATCATTATTTCCTTCAATATCTGCTATATCATCTTTGTATCTCTGTTCATTTATTATAGCATTTATTATTTTATCCGTGTTATTATAAAGTAAATTACTAGTATTCATTTTTTATTTAGTATTAAATGAACCAGCAAGATTGCCTCACACTACCACCTCTTAAACAATGGCACGAAAGAAAAACATTTGCATCATCAACACTTAAACAAATCAAATCACGTCTTCAATATTATCGAAAAATATTAAAGGAACCTATGCCAACTGACCCAAAAAAAATAGCAAAACGTAATAAGATTCAACGCAAATATGAATATAATATGAAGGTCAGAAATTTGTTAAATAGAGCTATTAACAATTTGTATACATTATGAATAAACCTTTATTTTTTTATAAAATGTCTAATACTTTACGTCAAGCAAGAATATTATCAAGTGAGAATGATGCAAGTGTTAAACAAGAACAAAACACTAATATCGAAATTAAAGTGACGCCTAATAAGAGTGCACCGCAAAATGTCGCATATCCTCAGATTCCTAATAATGTAAATTTTACTATGCCCCCTCCAACTATGCCCCCTCCAACTATGCCTCCCCCAACTATGCCTACACAGACTATGCCTACACAGACGACGACACAATATGCTTCTCAATACACTCCTCCAATAAACAGTCATATCCCCATGACAAAAGATTGCGGTTTAGCAGACTTAGGAAATGAATTAGATTCTTTAGAACAAAAAAATAGATTTTTAGAAATGTTAGTTGAAATGTATGCTGATAACCCTTTAAGGATTAACTCTTATGTTGTGTGCAAATCAACTCTATTAATGAATATGATAAAGTTGTTAACTGGATGTGATAAAGTTGATTTTGTTTTAGAAGATGATGAACCTGGATGTTGTGCAGTTAGTGTTTCAAAATTTATCAAAATCGATAAAATATTAATAACAAAAGATGGTAAATCAGAGGAATTAAAATATGCTTATAATAATGTTTATACAGAGTTTATAAAGTATGGCATATCGCTCAAACTTGCAGTTTGAGAGCCTCGTAAACGAGTCGCTAAAATTAGCGACATGACTGCAACAAAGTTGCCGGGATTTCTCTCAAGATAGCTATTTAAGCTTTGAATAACGCTAATATATGTTCATTTATTTTTGCACTCACTTTTCCTACAATACTTTGTTGAATCTTTAATGTTAATGCATAATCTTCATCCAATATTCTTCCATCATATAGAATCACATCACCTATGGCATATAAATTAGCATCATCAACATAAAATAAATAGTCTCCATGTGTAGCGAATGTAATGTTATTTTTTTCTTTATCAATACTAGTGATTACACCAATATACTCTTTCCATGAACCATTTATTTTAACACTACTAATGCAATCAACTGAATCTGTTGCAGTAGAACTCACAAATGAACCATTAACATTTTTATACACATGACCAGACATAAATACAGGTTTCCCAAGTGCGTAATCTTCAATATTTTCACCAGCTTCAATTGGCGCATAATGAGTAATCGTATTTGAACCATTTGATGTTATTTTGCCAGAAACATATAAATTTGAATCAATTGTTGTATTTCTTGCAGTACCAAACATGCTAAATGATTGAAATCTATGACCATCAACATATATAAATACTTCACCAGTATCAGCAGTTTTTGAAGACCTATACATAAAGACAGTATTATAAGTATCATTATATCCAAATCTAAATAAAGTAAGTGTATTTGAATCAATAGAACTAAAGAAACTTGCAATATTACTTTCGGTAGTATTAATTGTTAATGAGCCATCATCATTTTTTGCTAAATATTTAGTATCACATTCTGATTCAGTTAAATATTTATCATTATTTTTATATAAATCAGTACTAATTTCAACTTTATCTTTATTAACTGTTATTATTTTTGAACTATTTAAGTATAAAGATAATTTTGGAATATTATTAACTAATTCATATAATATTTCACTTTTATTTGCTAAATCTAATCCAAAATTAATAAGTGCTTGTTTTGCTGAACTTGTTGAATAAATATCAAATATACTTAAATCTGAACCTTTTATCATAACTCGACCATCAACCACTAATTGGTCTTTTATTGTAGTTTTATATTTTTGAGATTTATATGTGCAATTTATCATATCAACATCTTTATATTTTATCATAAATTCCTCTGTATAAGGTGAATATCTTAATGAAACATAACTATTTTCATTACATAATCTAATATCTGGATAATATGGATTATTCACTATTAATGATGGAGAATTATTTGTAAACGTAGTAGCTATTGTTAATGAACCATCATCATTTTTTGCTACATATTTAGTCAAATCAACAGGTTCAGGTATATCAGATTTTAATGCATAATTATCTTTTACGAAGTTCATATTTGGAATACAATATTTGTCATAAACTTCAGGTTCGTATGAATAACTTACTGATTCTAAATCCACAACATAATTACTATTATATCTGAATGTTCCACCGTAATAGAAAAAGTATATAGAAAAAGTATTTTCGGCTTTTTTGTAATAATAATATTCCATGTCTTCACTATCATACAAGTATTCTCCTGAAATATCTTCATTATTACAAGAGCCTTTCACAAAAAGTGATGATTTCTTTAATATGTTGCATAAATCTCTATCCAAATTTGTGATATAAGTTCTTTTATCCTCATCATTTGTTGTTCCGTTTGCGAATTTTGTAGCTATTGATAATTCTTGAGTTATTTTTTCGGTTGATAATATGTCCTGTTTCTTCAAATAAGACTGTAAGTCCTGTGCTTTAGCATACTCATCAAGATTCTCAAGTGTTGCATAATTTGATAAATCAACAGTAGGGATTTCACTTAACATATTTTGCTTATGATTCTCAATTAATTTTTTTGTCGCAGCTGCTGATAATAATTGATTATTGGTTAATGTTTCCCCTAATGCTAACATATTTGACTTCGATTTAGGGATATATTTATATGAAACATTTGATGGCTTATTTTTAGAAAATACCATTAAATAGGGATATTCATATATTAAATTACAAGCAATTTGCAAAGTTGGCTCCGCCAACTACAGAATTTACCGCAACAATATTTCCATCAGAATCTACATCATAATTGTTAATACTAATCACTTCTCCATCTGAATCAACTATAAATGATACATCTATTTTAGATTCACTTTTTAACTCAAATAGATAGTATTTATAGCAATTATTATCTGAGCCAATTATTGTTGTCTCTGATGCAAAATCTAGTTGTTTCTCAATAACGCCAGGTGATAAAACGTCGACGTCATGTATTATTTCATCAACATATTCTATTTCTTTCACAGTTGATTTAGCAAAAGAGAGTCTACTTAATGATTCAATTCCTGCAGCACCTATTCGCATTAATCCTGGACCGAATCCTATTAACATAGTACCAATATCAACAATACCTTGTAAAATATCAAACCAGTTAACTTTATTTGACATACTTTCTATTTGTGATTCTAATTGTTTACAATAATTTTGTAATTGAGATATATCATTTAGGGCAACATCAACTGTGTTTCCTAAAGAATTTAACACAAACATATGACTCTCAATGTTTTCCCCAATTACCACACCAGATGTTTGAATATTATAGTTTGTAAAAAGAGTCGTGCATGATTCAGGTTTAGGAACAACATTATAATAACCACATCCATTGAGATATTCAAATGTATTTTCACCATAATATTCTACGTCAGCGATTTTAAATATAAGATTTGGATTAGTGGACATAAATAATTTAATCCCTTTATTGTTAATCAATTTTTTAGCTTGCTCTTCAGCAAGATTAGATGCTAAAAGCATCTCTGTATGATGATATCCAATATATTCAAAATAATTATTACTATTTACTTTATAATGAGGAGAATCAATTGTTGCATCTACATTAACTTTTATTTCATATATTTTCCCGTTTAGCGTTAATGTTGCAATATAATCACCTCCAACCCATTGGCCTCCACTATCGAACTCACAAACGATATCTATCCACCATTCTTTATCATTTTCACCTGCATAATCTAGTTTTCCTTTGTTTATTTTCAATAATCCTTCATTAATGAGAAATGTTAATGCGTTCTGGTCTGAATGGAATTTAACAAGATGTGATAAAGTAAATTTATTAGCATCATTTTTGGCTATTGTTATTCTAGCTTCATTATCGCTATCTTGTATTAACTTTAATGATTCCGGAATATGCACACAATAATTGTTTCCAATCCATGTATCTCCTTTCTTTGTAAGCTTAAATGTTGTGCCAAATACTTCATCATTGAATTCAAATGTTTGTCCATCAATAAGTGTGTTAAATTCTTCTGTTCCTTCATCATAGCCCCAATAAGCAATATAATAATTGTCATCTTGTGATATTGACTTTATTTCATAGAAATCTGGTAATGGAGACCTAAATAATTTAAAACAATTATCTGCATCTATAGTATTACATTTAAAGTTTATTATTTTGTTGTCTTTTTTATTAATAGTCTGTTTAATTGGAGCAATAAATGTTATTCTTATGAATCCTTTTGTGAACAAGTCAAATGGATCGCTTAAAATATCTTTACTCATATATAATCTCGCATAATCATCATTTTCAATATAAGATACAACATATTTTCCATCAGAATAGTCTATGCGAGGATTAGTAAATTTATTATTTGCAAATGATATCACTCCTGAACCCAAAGATGTAGTTAAAGCGAATACATTTCCTGAATATGTTTTTGGTAAATCATAAGCGATTTCCAATATATTACATTCATTTGTTTCTTTTTTAGATAATGTTTTAACATCTATTATGAATTCATCAAAACCGTCTACATATTCTAAATTACTCTGTGAATCAGGTTTATTTTCTAGTGTTGTTATTCTATGTGTCATGGTCATCCAATATTTGTGATGTTTGTGATAATACATCAATGATATTATTATTTTTAACTATTAGATTGTCGTCAATTATAGCATCTTGTTTAACATGAATATTATCAAATTCCCCGTTTCCACCTGCATTGTATCCACTAATAAATGCTTTATCAAATGCATTTTGTTTTGTTATGATTGCAGTCATTTTATGATTAATAAATGGTTAAAACATATTACATCACGAAGAAATACAATAATTTATTACCATCTGAGTTTAGTAATTCACTGAATAAACGCTATATATCTTTTCAATATTGTCGTTGTACTTGTAATGGATACTTGGATGGTGAAACTGAAATACATTGTAGCTTTATTCAAAGAGATGAATATGAAGATAGTCTTGTATGGTACGCAAATGTAGTGCCACCTGATGATAATCGCAAATATGAATATGTCGGAACAAAAAGAGATTTCAAAATATGGTTCACTGATGCTAATGGAAACGAGATAAAACCAGATAATTTTACATTGTTTTTGAAGCTAGAATACTGAATGTAAAAAAAAATAAATAATTTATAAAAGGTCATATTGTTTCTTGAATTTGTTATAATAAACACCAATATTTTCTCCGTTTGAATCAGTCATATGAACACATTTTGAACCATTTTTGTATTCAATAATATGGAGTTTTCTATATTGAATCCCATTATAAAAATAAAACACATTATCATGATAATAATAATTTTCAAATTTATGAACACCATACGAATCAACAACAATAGCATCATCAGGGATATCATCAACATATTCATAATTCACTCCTTTATATGATTCTTTATTTTTTTGATTTTCTGATTGAGATACCCAACGTAAATTATCAAGATGATAATCTGCTTTATTCCTATTTTTATGGTCTACTTGTGATTTAAGTTCTGGGTCATCATTTGGAATGAATTGTTTTGCGATAATAACATGTTTGAAGTAATGTTTTTGATTCAATTTTATTTTTATATATCCTTTATAATCTTTCCATTCTGAGATAACATAATGATTCCTTTTCTTTCTAATTGTAAAAGGATATTGTGATAATATTTCATAATCATTTTCGAAATCTTTAAGTGGTACAAATTCAATTGTTGTCATTTGTATAAAGGATAAAAAAATATTTAGAATAATGAATTTAACATTTTACTCTTTCCCTGCTGGCACGCCAGTTTGATAGTATTCAACACCATTTACACTCCATGTGAAATATGTGTCTGAACATATCCATGCTTCTGGTGATGGTGGATGCATATTTGGGTATTCTGGATCGGGAATAAAATATGTGTCATCTTCTCCACGATACATTGGCTGACCTCTAAATGTAACAGTTATTGAAGTGCTACCTGTGTCTAATCCATCGAATACATATCCTGCATTACTTCTTTCGAGTTGAAAATTGATACCAAATGATGTTCCGTCAGAACGACAATTTAAATAACGTTTACCAGTTGTTGGGTCGTTAAGCGGTTGGGTAAAACTATCTTCAAATTCTTGTGTTGCCTCTAACGCTCCATCTAACTCGTTTGCAATCAATTGATGTTGATAGAATCTGGCTGCACAAGTATTAGCAAATTCGGTATCTGGATATGTTCTTTTATTAACAACTAATTGCACATTTTGATACATAATATTATCAAAACATGTTATATCTGCAGGGCTCTTAGGGAACATCATTGTGATATTTGTTGCATTACGTAATGGAATACTTTTACTGATTTCTAATCCATTTACCTTTGCTGTTCCTTCAAATATTTCTCTTGTGAGTTCTTGTGATGGAATCAATAATGGTGTTTGCAATTCACGAACCAATCCATTGTAAACATCTTGTTTTAATCCAAATCCTGCTAAATTTGAGCGACCTAATTGAATAGTACCACCGAGAACATCTAGTGTAATCTTTTCTGTTTTCAGGTTGATTGAATCAGATTTTGTTGTGGCAAGTAAGGCTCCTTTCAATTCACTTTTAATGATTTTAACAGTGTCGCCAGCATCTAATGGTTTATCAGGATTTCCAGCAGCGATTAATTCAGCAAATTCCTTTTTATTAACATCATCACGTGATACTTTATATTTAGTGAATTCTTCATCTGTGTATCCAAAATCAATTGTTGGATGCTCTAGTACATCATCATCATATACATTTACGCCTTTATATCTTTGATACTCTATATGAAGCTTTTGTGAAGGAGTTGGATTTGATGAATAATGAGAGACAATCACTGATGGTCTACCAATTTGTGTGAATTTACGTGTAATAGGTATAACAGCAGGCATTTCTTCATCTATTTCTTTATCTTCTAAAAATTGAAGTGTTTCTTTAACTACATTTGGATTCACTTGTGCCCATACAAGTGCGCGTAAACTTGTTTTTACTTCTTCTTCTATTTCTCCACAGATTGCATTAGGATATAATTGCCATGCTTGAAGTGCTAATTGGTCTACAAATGGTATAGTCAATTCGATGGTAAATTTATGTGGTTGTCCATCTGCAATATCTTTTAAGTCTACATAACAGCCACAAATTGATGGAGAGAATTGTGAAACATTTTCCCATGTAGAATGTGAATATTTTGATGTTGCTTTTGCATCTCTTGGCTTAATAGAATTATATGCAAATGATTCACGTTGTAATTCATCTTGACGATATGCACCTAAGAGTTTATCATTAATCCAAAATCTACAATCTTCATAGAATTCTACAGCATTTTTGAATCCAACGAATATTTTCATGAGTCCATGTGTGTCAGCAGATACGTCAATTGGTTTTGATAATTTTATGATAAAATCTAAAAGAATAGTCGTGAATGACTTCTCAATTTGTGTAATTGTGTGCCCAGAATGTGTTAATTTTATACGTGTTTTTGTACCTACAGGTAATGGTGCATCTTTATCTTTGAATTCCTCCATGACAAACGAAAATGTGTTATCTCCACCATTTCTTTGTATAAGATTACGTAATTTTGATTGAAAGAATGATAAAACATCACCCTCATCATTTCCTAAATTCTTTGTTTGTGCGTTGTAATAAGTCATTTGTTTAAATATAAAAATAATGTTTATCATAATTTACATTTTATTTACGACAGTAAAGTAAACTAAACTTTGTTTATGTTTACTGGAATTGAAATGGCATTTGGAAGTTGGTTTAAAAATTTGATTAGCGGTGCAAAAAATATTATTGGAAAAGCATTACCAGTACTTAAAAAAGGAGCAGAAATTGTATCAAAAGTAGCTCCAGTTATTGGAGGTGCAATTGGTGGAACAGCAGGAAATGTTATCAATAAAATAGGCAACTACGCAGGGAAATTTGCGGGCAATAAGTCTGTAGGTGTTAATGGGGCGGGTATCAGACAAACTAGTAATGGACCTGTAAATGCCCAGTATTTTAATCCAGGAAGATTTGATATACCATTATTGAAGTAATTTAAATTTATTTCAAATGTAAATGAACGATGTGAAAATAATTGAACCTATCTCAAAGTATACTAAAGAGTTTGATACAGTTGATGAATTTAATTTGTATTATAACAAGCATAAAAATGATATGGATTCACTTACAACGCATAAATTAAACAAAATGTATTACATAAAAGGATATCACATAACGAAAATAAAAAATGTTTTAATGTTAAAGAAGATTAAAGAAGAGAATATTAATGATAATCAAAAAAATATTGAGATATCTGAATTGAAACAAGAGATAAAACAGATAAAAGAAACAATAAATAATATTATTCATTTTTTAAATCCTCAAGAGCAAGACAACATAGTGTTGCCCCCTTCTGATACCTGAACGATTAAGCATGAATGTGAATCAGGATAAATATTTTTTTCTTCTGCTAATTGTCTATATAAATTATAAAATTCTTCAAAATCTAAATTACTAGCTGATTGTGAATATATATAATGCAACTGTTGACGATTAAAACATGGAAATACAAACAAAGTTGTTATCTCATTTTTGATATGTGGCTTAATTCCTTTCCATCCTTGGATTAACAAGAAGTATGTGATATTTGTGTGCCTACATCTACGAAGTTGTTGACTAAAATATGATTCTTCTGATGAAAATAGTTTGCTATTAGAGATATCATCAAAAAGTACTAATGTGTGAAGATACTCTTTAGCAAAGTCTTGTATATGTAAAACATTAAACATATCATTTTTTTGTCCATCATCTAATCTTTCTTCTAAGTGTTCTCTTTTGACAAGATAATAGAGATTTTTTGCAGCTATCAATTCTGTCATAAAATCAACTGCATTTTTCTCAGAGATTGTAATATATGGCATTTTAATTAGATGTTTCAATGTTTGCCAGCTCCTATCGTTTTCATCTCCATTCTTCGTGATATAGACTAATAAATGGTGTGTTTTTATTAATCCTATTTTGATTATCTCTTGTAGAGCAATAACTGTTTTACCAGAATTTTGTTTGCCTACGATAACATTTACTGAATTATATTTAATGTGAATATCTTCGTGAATAGATTCTATTAATGCACCTGATAAATTGTCTTTATTTTGTTTTAGTGTATCAGATACTAAATAATTGACGTCTTTTAGGCTATTCATTTACATGTTAATAGATTATATTATGTGTAAAAAAAGACTCATATTATGTTTAGTTTAAAAATGCCTCATCATCGTCTGCGTCCCATTCACCATTCTGTTCTCGATTATATTCTTGTGTGATACCATCGTGCCATTCACCTCCTTCTTCATCATTTTGATGGTCGTACTGCATGCCCTGTTGTTCTCGTCCAGTATATTGGTCGTGTATCAAATTTTCCCTTTCACGTACATTGACTTCTTGAGCTGATTCTACCATAGCGTGTCCGAAATCATTATAAATCTTATTTCTGAGTTGTGCTCTTTGTTCAGCAGTCCAATGATTTCCATTAGTATGAAGAACATGTAATAATAGGCTTGAAACTTCTGCATCAATCATTCGTTTTCCTTCACTCTTCTTACACCATTTCTTAAACTCTTCATTTTCTACTGAGGTGAAATTACGTTTATGAGCAACTGTACTAAGTATATAGTGTTTCCATAATTTTGACGTAGCCATCATAATTAGTCTTGCCTTGAATTTAGGAGTGATATCTAATATGTTTTGAGTCCTAAGAGCGTTAATAACATCTTCAACAACATGACTAACAACATAATCGCGGAATCTAGCAAAGGCATTCTTTCGCTTCTCCTTAACAAAACTGTACCCATCTAACTTGTAATCTCTCCATGCTTCAGGCATTGTATAGCCTGTCATCTCACCTAAATGATGTGGATTTCCATTGAGGTCATTATTATAACTATAATTCAATTTCTCCTTGAGATATATTGGAACAGTGATTGATTTTCCGCCATGTTCATTCCTATATTGTTTTCTAGCAGCTGCATCATAATCTGTATAGAAATGAAATCGTGCAGGCCAATCTGACTTTGCTGTTGTGTATCCATTAATGTATATTGGATGGTTGCTACCATTTTTAATAATAATATCTGGAATATTATCCCCGTTAACATCTTCATCTGATACAGACCATGGTTGACTATTAGGATTTGCTGCATTTCGTTTATTAACAATATCTTGAGCTCCAGCAAGGGTCATTGCTTTTCTTCTTCTTTTGATGTCTTTTTTATTGTCTAGAACGATATCCCATAACGAATTCATTCCTTGTTTTGGTCCACCAACCCTACCTGGTCGATGTCGTAAATGGTTTATTGATTCAATCGCTATTCTTTGAATTTCTTGGACATTGTTCGCTATATTATTGATATCTACAGGATTTTGAGCAAAAGAATTGTAGTAATTAACTAATTGCTGTAAATCTACTTCTTGTGCCATTTGATTTTGAAATAAAAATGTATTATTGTTATTATTAATATTAGTGTTATCTATAATTGGAGTTGTTTCATTGGCAAAGCCAAGGCCAGCGGCGCTGTCATTAGGGGGTCTTCTTCTTAATGCATTCAATGGATTCAATTCTGGAAAAGTCTCTGCTGCTCCAAATCTAAAGAAAGGTCCAGAATGCTCTTGAGGCTCCCTATGTGAAGTTTCTGGAGGAAAAGGGGGAATAATATTATTGTCGCTAGAAGCACCTTCACTTTGGGGATATACTCTATTTGTGAAATGGTCCAGACTTTCTTGATATATACGCCTTACATATTTATGGTGAATATTATCATTTGATGCAAAATCATGTTCATTGAGTATTCTAATGATAGTATGTATAACATTTTTTGGATATGTCTTTTGATATTTTTCAAGTGTTTGGGACTTAATTCTTGTTGTGAGTTCATTATAAACACCATTATTTGTTCTAGCCCATTTACTAAACTGATAATCATTAAAATCTTTTAAATCAGAATAATCTATTGGTCTATCATATGGATTTTCATTTTGAACCCTTTCAATGAATCTATTCATGGTAGTATCATTAACACTATTCCCTTCACGTAAACCAAATTGAAATTCGTTAAGAGGTTCTACTAAACGAGTAGCATATGATTCGTCCCTAAGTACATATCCTCCTGAAGTAGTAGTAATATTAAACCCTAATTCATTGTTCAATCTATTACAGTATCCTAATAGTTTTTGAGTATTATTGCCTTGCATTACATGACCTGCTTTAAGTATCGCATTTGTTTTACTCATTTGAATGCTATTAAATGCAAAAAAATAATGGTCCATATAAGTATACCTATTATAAGCCACATTCTTTGATGAATTGCTGATAGTTAGTCTTTAAGCGGGATTCTATTTCTTTAACCAAACTGTATGTGTCATAATTTCGAATATCATGGTATACTATTTCTTTTCCATCTCTATTAGTAAACTTTTTTGGTTCACGTTCAATGACCAAATTTTGTAGATTCTCTTTAGTGTTTATGTTGTAATGTGCCCCTTTAGATTTGGCTTTAATATATAATTTTTCACATTCAAACAGCTTGCATAAATCATTATATTTCAATTGTTGCCTCTTCCAAAGTGATATCAATATTGGTTTAAATACTACATAATTACTATCAAATCTATCTTCATATACTGTATCTTTACTAAATAAAACATAATATTCATATGCATTTGTTTTTAAATCAATTGTATGCTCTTTAATAAATTCCTCTAATTTATCACATAATTTATTAATAGAAACGTATGCAACTTGTTTAGTCATTTTTGGTGTTATTTGTATTGCGGATAAAAAATTAAAATTAAAAGAATAAAAGTATAAAAATTAATGAATTCCAAAAAATTGCACCATCGGAAATTATGATGATGGTTCTAAATGAGCGATGTTCATGGGGGTCGTTTCGAAGCTCGTCAGAGCGGAGAAACGTAATTGGGGGGATGTTAGGACTTTAGTCCTAAAATCACCACAATTGTACACTACTGAAAAATGTAAGAATAATAATATATCAAATGTTTAAATATTAAGAAATATTTCAATACTGATTTAATTTAATGATAATTTGAATAGTTTATATATAGGATAATTGAATAATAATTGATTTAGTTTATCTTATTAATTGTTTATGCTTATAATTTTAGAATCAAATATTTAATTTAATAATATGAATGTAATATTTAAATATTGTAAATATTAAGAAATACCATATTTTTAAAAAGATTTAAAAATTTTAATTCAATTGACAAAATGAATTCATTTCATTTTTATTAAAATGATAAAAAAGATCATCGGATTCAATGGAAGTCCAAGAAAATGATTTAATACAGACATTATGGTTCAGAAATGTCTCGAAGGAGCCAAATCAGCAGGTGCAGAAGTGAAATTATATCAAATATCAGATTTAAAAAACATTAAGGCATGTGAAAGCTGCCTTCAATGTAAAAGAAGTGATCATAAATTATTCTTTATATTTTGATATTCTTCATAATATTCTAAAATGACATCATTTAGTTGAAGGAAGAAGACAAGCAATCCTTATCAGTAAGGGTTCATTCTGCCCAATACATAAAGGACATTTTAAGCTTTTTGATATTTCAGCAAGTTTCCTCTCAAAAGAACTCCAAATTGACACTCTTCATGGAATCATCAGTCCGAAATCAGACCATTTTGTTATATCAAAATACAACGAGTCAGCAATAGGGTTTGAACATCGATGTGAAATATCAAGGCTTGCATGTGAAGAACACAATTCTCAAAAGGCAGGAAATGAAGAAATAGTTCACATCGTCACTGATACTTGGGATGGATCACAAATCGATTTCATTGATTTCTTGTTTGTTTACAATCGACTCATAAACGAAATCAACGAAAAAATTCCAACAGAAAACTTACTTGTCCTTTTTGTCTGTAGTGGCGACATGCTCATTAGGCGACATTGCTCAAAACGAGAATTCATTGTTGGAATATCAACAAAAGAATTTCGAAATGAAACAGAAACAAATATTGAAAAGAAAATGTATATTTGTAACGACCAAATGAACGAAGAAGATTTGAAGATCAAAGTTACGAAAGATAATTTTGATTCACAAAAAGAGTTAAAAGAAAATATCTTAATGTCATCATAAAAAAGAAAGAAAATAGGAATAACTAAAAAAAAGGCTTTTTACTAAAAAACAAGAATTTTAATATTTATCTGAGAATTATTAAAACAAAGTTTTCTTGAACTAAATAAAAGATATTTTTATAGAGATAATGAGGATTTAAATGCTTTGAAGTCTTTAAAGAAAGTTCTTTGAGAGATATCTGTAAGTTTGAACATCTTTTTTCGCTTTGAAGACTTTTAATGTAATAATTCTTGTTATTTAGATTTTGCTTGCGCTTTTATTGAGAGAAATTTTGGTTTGAGCTTTGAAATTTGTTAATTAATTATTTTTGGAACTAAAGATTTTGATGCTTATAAGCTAATGGCTTAAATAAATGATATATCGTTGTTGATATTGCAATGAAATTACAGTCAAATAACGTAAAATAAAAGCAAATCCTAGTGGATAAGAAAGGAAAAAAATGTTATATGACCAAAGTTGAACCGAAAGATCTCAAAAAATGATATTGCAAAATCCCAATTTTATATGAGCATACTACATCCATTTTTGATTAAATGCTTAATATATTGGTGTATTTCATTTTTAGTTTAAATCTTTCTATACAAAGAAGAATGCGCAACTAAAATTTTTTAAAATAAAAATTTTTGAATATGGCCACTCAGAATTAAAACACCACTCAGTATTAAATCACTATCTGTATATATAAAAATAAAAAATCTAAAAATCTGATTTAATTAATGACAAATCTATTTTAGATATCGTTGATTATCAGAAATCAATTTCTACTTGGTTATATTTCATTTTTAGCATTTGATGAAAAGCCCATCTCAAAGATTTATTTGTTTGTGGTCCAATATCTTTAAAATTATCATGGCCTGTCATTATTATTGGAATTGGTATCACATTATAGCCTTTTTTTTCCAAATTTCTTGGGGGATTATTTTGCAATTCAATACAATCTTGCTTTCGTAATAAATTAATTTTTTTGTTTTGAACAAAGAAAAACCTATAAATCGGCTTACTTTGAATAGTAGGATAGGAATCAACTGAATCCATGCAAGTTAAGAAAAACATTGCTCTTGTTTGAATTCTTTCAATATTACGTAAATCTTTTTCATTGTATTTCCTTAGATATAGGATATATATATCCTTTTGTATTTTTGATTTAAAGATTGGATAATATCTCGAAATTCGGTACATGATATCATTAATATTAAATGGACCATATAATATTTGTTCCTTATTTTTTAAAGGTGCATTTTCATAGTCGCATTTTACTCCTGTCATTGATTGGATAATAAATTTCAAAAAATTTGAATTATTATTTTCTAATGCAATGATAGTTTCTTTTCCTTTTATTGTTGAAATGATGCTATCAACTTTTAAAGATGTCATTTTATTAACAAGATTTTTCTTGTCATCAACAATTTTCCATAATAATAAATTTGACATTTTCACTTGATTTTCAGTTATTGCTCTAATTTCATCTTTGTTTCTCTTAACTACTTTTAAAAAGTTGAAGATGATTGATCCAAATGTTATTGTTGATGAAATTGCAGAAACAATTCCAATTATTTGGCCTCCTGGAATTGCCAATGGAACTAACTTTTTGGCTGCTTCTACTAAAACCTTTTTAGTAATATTAATAGCAACTGTTGTCATTACAGTTCCCCCAGAAGCAGATATCAATCCATCACCAACAATTTTAAATATTTCTTTTTTGAATAATTCAATTACATTTTCATGCAGTATTTCTTTCAGTTCGGGTATATTTTTGACCAAATACGCAGTCAGATTTTTTATTACATCATAACTGTATTGAATATAATCTGGAAGAGAAACTTCAGAATGCTGTCCAATTGTAAATGGAGCCATTATTGTTTTTACGCCAATAAGGAAATTTTTAATAGAATCTATAACATTCTCTTTGTCTTTTACTTTTGCATCATTAAATTCTTTAATAAATCCATTTATATATTTCATTGAAATAGAGACAATTGCAATAATCTGTTCTTCAACAGTGCATTTGATTTCAAGGAAATCATTGTATCTTCCATCAAAAAGAAAATCAACACCAAACTCGATCTTACTTTGAACATAATCTATTGTATGATCGGCAGAGTTATTCAAAAATTTAAATATATATGGAATAGAATTCCAAACACTATAATTGTAAGTTGAAAGAGAATGTTGTGGATCACCTAAGGGAAAGGGCTTAATAAGTTCAATATAATATTTTTCAGATGCAATTTTATGTTCTGAATACCATTTTTTTTCAAATTTTTTTTGAATAGATTTGAATTCATTTTTGGTACTTAATGGATCTTTTAATTCTGGATATGAACGAACAAAGAAAAGTAATTTTGTCATTTTTTCATTGAAATCATTATTACCATCACTTATTTTCATAGTTTGACCTCTTCGAATTGTACTCAAAATTTCATCAAAACTGTTGGCAAGCTCAGTCATTTTAGTAATATTTATACAAATATCAGCAATCGTGCAAAAAAATGAAATAAATGTTTTAACTGGATCAGAAAATTTTTCTTGTAAGAATTTTTCATCTCCCAATCCTTGGGAATCAATGAAGAATATGACAGAATCTTTTTTAAGCTTGTATTGTTCTCTTGTTAATGGATTTTTAAAACTTTTTTTAGTAATTCGATTTTTTATATCATTTTCTGAATATGGACCATCCATTAATAAACCAAATGTAGTTGATTTTATACCCTTTCCACTAAAAAATGCACCATTTCCAGTGATGGTTCTCAAAAAAGTAGATTTTCCATATTGATAATGGCCACAAACCATTATTATTTTAATAGTTTTATCATATGGAACGTTTAATAAAAGTTGCCTCAAATTCTTATTGGAAAATAATTGATTAATATTAATTTCTTTTTTTTCATCATTTATTTCAGATTGATTTAAATTATCTGGAGGCTTAAAGATAACCTTAGGGATACGATAAAATGTAATTGGGCATTCAATTTGAGCATCTAGTTCATTTTTGTATTTTTGAATGTTTTCTTTTGATATTAATGATTGAACAAGTTGATCATATATATCTCGAAATGATAATCTGTCTTGAGGATCCTTTCTAGAGCACTCTTCAACGATTTTAACAAGGAATTCAGGCATATTATCGGGAATTTGCATTAAGTCTTTATCATCATTTGAAAATAATATAATAATTATTTTCCCAAATGAATAAACATCAGATTTAATTGAGATATTTCCACCGTTAAGTATTTCTGGAGCATAATATTGGATATAAGAATTTGATTGATCATTGATTTCATTTATTGTGCAATTGCATGAAATATTATTTAAAATAGGATGGCAATTATTATCTAATAAAATATTTGATGGATTTAAATTTCCATGAAACATTTTATTCTCTTCCAAATATTTCATGGCATGTGATATACCAAATATAATTGGATAAATTCTTTTGGATAATAAATTCTCTCTTTTTTCATCTTCATCTTCATCCTCTTCTTCTTCTTCTTCTTCTTCTTCTTCATCTTTTTCATCTTCAAAACCTCGTTTTTCATTTTCATATAATGAGCTTATATAATCATCTAATGATAATTTTTTACAAAATGGTGTAATAAGAACTGCTGAATTTGGATCTGATTGATATAGTCCAATCACCTTTTGAATGCATGGATGACAACATTTTAATAAATTGTGACATTCATTTATTAATTTTTCAACACTTTGGTTATCTGCAAATTTTGCAACAATTGCATTGTTGAATTAATAATTCCTTTTTTGATATATGGCTTTTTAATTATGGAATCAGATATTGTAAAGTCTTCAAGTGATTCCAATATATGCCACTCTTTTTTTTCATGAATTGGGTATGCCATTTGATAGTATTTATTGGATTCTTTTTTATTTTCATCACCACCAAATCCTTTATCAAGCATCCAACTATAATTAATCATTGAATTTACATCTCCTTTATTAGCTGCATTTTTATAATACTTGTTTGCTTCTTTCAAGTTCACCGGAATACCTACTCCTTTATTTGACATCCATGCATAATTATACATTGCTTTAACATGACCTTTATCTGCAGCCCTTTTAAAATATTTACTCGCCAGAATTTTATTCACAGGAACACCAGAACCGTTTAATAACTTCACTGCATAGTTGTTCATTGCATTTACATGGCCTTTATTGGCAGCCATTTCATAATATCGACATGATTCAACCTGATTAAAAGGTGTTCCATTATCTTGAGATAACAACCAAGCATAATTGAACATCGCCTCAATATGTCCTCTATCTGCAGCTTTTTTGAAATAAAAGGATGCTATTTCCTTATCAATTGGAAGTCCATTCTCATTTGATTTCATCCATCCATATTTAAACATAGCTTCTAAATGTCCATTATCAGCACATTTTTTATAACATCTTGCAGCTTCATTTTTATCAATTGGTACATCAATGCCATTTTCATATTTCTTTCCTTTTTGGAAAATAATTTCAACTTCTTCGGGGTGAATTGTTTGTTCATTAATTGTAATGACTTTAAAAACATCGGTTTCATGATTAATAAATCTTTTGATTGGCTGGTATCCATTAGGCTCATTTATTTCTTGATTAAGAAAAGCAACATAACTTTGATAATCTTCAACATTAATTTTTTCAGTAATGAATCCTGAATCTGTTCTTAATTGCTCAACTATTTGGCTAAATGATGGACGTTTTTCTGGATCATGTGACCAGCACTTTTCAATTAATGTTTTATATGCTTGCGGTATTGGAAAACTAAATTCTGGACGTTCTTTGGAATTTACTTTATTCCAAATTGTACAAATGTTCCCTATATTTTTAAAAGGTTTTTCATTTGTCATAATTTCATATACAATCATTGAGAATGCATATACATCACTTTTTTCAGAGTATTCATAATTAGTTAAAATTTCTGGGGCAATATAAAGTGATGTTCCTTTAATATCTGGATCAGATGATGAACCTAAAGAGTAAATATCATGATTAATAACTTTGGAAAGACCGAAATCTGCAATTTTTGGACACAAGAAATCATCCATTAATATGTTTTCTGGTTTTAAATCTCTATGAACGATATTCTGAGAATGTAAAAAAGACATTGCTGATGCAATTCCATAAATATTTATTAATTTTCTTGTATCATTCCAATAATTGTCATTTCTTCTTGAATTATGGTAAGTTATTATATCTTGTAATGTTCCATTTGGCAAAAATTCTGTAATAATCACTGGTTTAGGTTCATTCTGAAAATTGACTGGACTAAAATGAATAAATTTCAAAATTGATGGGTATGATATTTGTGAAATAATATCCACCTCTCTTCTCAGATATCGAGTCATGTTCTCAGATTTGGAGCTGGGTTTATTGATAAAAACTTTTGCGGCATTTATTTCATTTGCGGAACGGTTTATTATTTTATAAACATCACCAAAGGCGCCTGATCCAATTTTATTGAGAACTTCATATTGACTAAGTTCATGCATTTCTATTTTTATTAAAATGATGTCATAACAAATGTAGAAATTTTGTTATATTCAATTTTTTGAATGCTTTTTGATGTCTTATTTTCATATGAAATTATATGGCATTTTTTAAGTATTTCGATTTCTTTTAGTTTTTCCCCAAAAAGCAGTTTTTATATTATTTAATCAATTCTACAAATTTTGAAGAAGCTACGTAACGGAAATTATCTTTGAAATGGTTTGAAAAATTTTTAAGAGATAACGTAATTAATTTTACTATAGCTTAACGGAATTAATTTACGTTTTTTTTTTTTTTTTTTTTTTTTTTTTTTTTTATTTAAGTAATCTATATAAAAATAAGCAGGCCTTTACTTTTTTAATGTTTGAATATTTGGTTTTCTTTACTTAAACAAATATTCATCACAAAACTTTTTTTACAAATATGATTTTTTTTTTTTTTTTTTTTTAAATTCTCAATGCAATTGATTGTTATTCGCATATTGTGTATTTATGATAGCGCATTATTGCATGATCATTTGTTTTTGATGGAAAAATTTTCATTAGGTTAAAAATGTAAACTTTACAAATATCCTGATATGATTTACTAAAACCCATTATGACCAATTTATTTGTTAATCTACCTTCATTGATTTCATCTTTTCCAATAATTTGACATTTACTTTTATGAAGCCAATTTGCAGTTTGAATACTTATCATATTATTTTAAAGAATGTTTGCAATTTTTAGTTTTCTAATAATTTTAATTAATATTTATATGTGTATAAGTTATTGAGATACAGCCAAAAATGAGATATCGTTTATTTTTTATATTGAGAACATTGGCCAAATAAGCATTCAAATCAAAATATTGTTTCTTAAAAGAACAAAATGGAGCAATTCCCCAAATCTATTATAGTATGTGGTTTAGATGATTATAACCAACTTGGTGAAACCCCGAATTACAGTGATGGTGATTGCCACTCGACAATCTATCCTTTTAAAAAATCTACAATTGATCCTTCCTTACTTTTGTCATTCTCAATTCATTGCGAAAAGTCTGTTCTAGTCACAAAAAATGGTTCATTGCTTGGGGCAGGTGATAATATGTCATGCATGATTAGCTCTACTCTCCCTGAAGACGAAATCTACCAATTCACCGAGTTCACTATCAACGATCACGATGGGCAAACGCTGAAACCAATTTCTGCATTCTGCTTTAATTATGCCACCCTTTACATGTTTGCAAAAAGTGACAAAAACATTCTTGTTATGTGCAACCGTCATATAAACAAAGGCACCCCAGTTTTTCTTGACACCGGTGATGTGAATCCGATAGCACTTTTTGGTGGTTCTGTTTTCCCAGCAGCTATAACTGATAAAGGTGAAGTGATCTTCATCAATTGTTTTCCGATCACATCACATTTGACTGACCATCGAATTGATCCAATTCCACTTCCTAATGGAGAAAAAGCTGTGCAGGTTGCATGCTCTTGGGATTTTGTTATTGCTCTAAGCACAAAAGGACATGTCTTTCTCGCCGAAATAAAAGATGGAAGTTTCAACCTCGATTTTTCATTGGTTGAAGAACTCGCTGAGAAAGAAATTGTGTGCATATCTGGTTCGAGCCAGCACTTCCTTGCGGTCAGCAAAGATGGAAAAGCTTATGCTTATGGGTCTAATAACTCTGGCCAACTTGGACTCGGCGAAGAGACAGAGGAAGTGTCATCGTTTACAAAAATTCAGTCACTCGAGAATTACGAAATCAGAGCTGCTTACGCCGGAAATTCTCATTCGTTGTTTGAGACAATTAATGGAAAGGTGCTGTCTTGTGGCAACAATGTTTGTGACCAGCTTTTCCTTGACAGCAAACCGGGAAGAAAAGTTTATCTGCCAGAGGAAACAGTGATCTCTGAAGGCGCCACATTCTGCATTGCAGGAATAAACGTGAGCGCAGCTTTTATTGGAGGACAACCACCACCAAACATTCCAAACAGGAGAGTGAAAGAGAGTCAATTAAAATAGAATTAAAAGAAAATTATTAAATCATTTACTTCATTTTTATTTATTTTTGGTTTTCTTCTTGAAAAGAATAATATTTTTCGTCAATTTTCAGTTTTGCCAAAATTAATAATAATAATATTGAAAAAATTTCTACTTTTTTCATTCAAAACCAGAAATCCGCCATTAATTGTGTCATGATCAGTATTATTATTTTTTTTTCGATTCATCTTAAATCCAACAATGGCAACCAAAGTGAGGCAATACCTCTACCTATCAATGCGTTTGCCATACTGAAAGGGGATTTAATTCATTGAAAGGCTATATATATCTGTTTAAAACCCATAAAAAAAAAAAAATGACATGTATAAAAAAAAGATTTTATCTTTCAGGGTAATCTTATATATTATAATTTATTATAATCACTTTTTATTGACATACCACACATTTAATATGATAACATACTTATTTCTTTCGTTGATTAAAAAATTATTTCATTAAATGTCAAAATAAACATATTTTTTTTAATATACGGATATTTTTCAAAAAAAAAATTTATGCAATTTTTTGTATTAAAAATTTGAATAATCTTATTGAATTTATTCAATTAGATAAAAAATAATTTATATGACAATGAGGAAATCCAAAAGTCAAAACTCAAGTCCATTAAACCAAGAAAAAAGATTAAAATACAAGCCTTTTTATCCATTATATCTTACTAAAGAGTCCTCCTTGGATCAACATTCAATGGTTCTTATTTATAATAGAAGAATCAAATCGTTTAGAAACGTAAAAATCAAAAATGATTGCTCTTTTATAGATTTATCACTAAACAATCTTACAGATTTTACAAACTTTCCTCCATCTCTACCTGATCTAACAGCTTTAATTTTAGATAGCAATCAAATTGTATCGTTTAACGGAATACAATCAAGTTCATTCCCTAAACTTCGTTTTCTTTCATTAAAGCAAAACCCAATCTCGCAAAATATATACTTCAAGCTGATGTGCCTAATTGTTTTCGGCTGCCAGCTCCATTCGATTAATGGCGAAAAAGTCAACGAAACCCAACGCCAAAATGCAAACAAGCTAAGAAAATTACTTTTTCCTGACCTTATTAAAGGTAAAATTATAACTAATCTAGATCCCCTTCGCTTTAAAGAATTTTTTTCAGAAAACGAAATTTACGATACCAAAACCACTCCCCTCAGGAAAAATTCTCCAGTTCAAATCAAGTCAAGAGGGACTTTTTCTTCTCCGATACCATATATTGAAAGGGCACCCAAAAAATCATTTCAAAAAAATAGAATTATCGAAATGATCAACGATGATGGCATCGTACCTTCACCAACGAATTATTTGAGGCGTAAAAAGTTCTCTTTAGAGAATGAAAAAGAAGATCAAAAAACAAACCCTGTCAAAAATAGCCAGAGAAGCAGAGAAGATGAAAAAGAAGCCAACAATCAAGCAGGAAGAAAATCTAGTAAAAAAAAGTTTGCTGAAGAAAACAAACAAATTAAATCAAAAGAGCCAAAAGTGACAAAAGAAGAAAATAATGAAAACCGTTTTAAAAAACTAAACAACAAAGAGGAACAAGAAGCAGTGAAGTCTGTTGATATTCAGGCAGATGAAAAAGATGACAGTAAAAAGTTCATTGCAGAAAGTAAGCAGGATGATAAAGAAGAGAAAAAAGTGACAAAATATCAAGAAAACAGTGCTTGCATACAGGATGGCAAGGAAGTGCAAAATGCAGTGAATGCCATTAGTGGTCAAATAGAAGGAAAAGATGATCATGAGTTGTCCATTCCTGAAAACAAGGAAGCCAATAAAGATGAACAAAAACCTCAAGAAGAAGAAGAAGAAGAAGATGAAAAGCACTTATTTAAATCTGTAAGCAAAGATGAAAGACAAGATGAGCAAAAACTTCAGAAAGAGGAAAAGTTTTTGTTTGAATCTGCTAGAAAAAATGAAAGCAAAGAGGATTCAAATGATCAAGAAGAAGAAGAAAAGCACTTATTTGAATCTGTTAGCAACAATGTAAGAAATGATGAGCAAACACCGAAAGAAGAAGAAGATAAAAAGCCTTTATTTGAATCTACTAGCAAAGTTGAAAGCAAAGAGGATTCAAATGATCAAGAAGAAGAAGAAAAGCACTTATTTGAGTCTGTTAACATAAATGTAAGAAAAGAAGATGCAAATAATCAAGAAGAAGAAGAAGAAAAGCGTCCATTGAAATCAGCAATCAGCCATGCTGGAAGAAGAAATGAAACAAATGAAAAAATAAGCAAAGAAAAACCAAAAATCACAAACAATGCAAACAAACAGCTCAATAAAGATGAGCACGTGACATTAAAATCTGTTGGCCGGCAAACTGAAAAAAAAGATGAACGTAAACCGCGCATTCCAGAAAGCAAGCACTTCACTATAAATGAACAAAAATTGAGAGCAAGTAAGCCAAAAGAAGAAAGCAAAAAGCATTTACCTAAATCTTTCAACTTAGTTGAAAAGAAAAACAATGTGAACAAGCAAGTAATCAAAGAAGATCAGAAGCTACATCCAATCAAACAAAGAAATATCGCACAAACAACCAAAAGTAAAATTAGGTCTAAAGAAGAAGAAGAACCAAAAATAATTAAATATAAAATTAAACAAACCGAAGAAGAAAAAGAACCAAAAATTATTAAATATAAGATTAAACACAATGATGATGATGATGAAGAACCAATAATAACAAAAGATAAAATTGAGCAAAATGAAGAAGAAGAAGAAGAAGTAACAATTGAAGAAGAGGAAGAAGAAGACGAGCGTCAACTTGAGCTGCCAAGTAGTCAGGCAACAAATGAAACTGATCACAGACCTTACACCATAGAAAATATGTACTTTACTTTAGAGAGGACAAATCCTTTCTTGGATCCGAACGACCCTTATTCGCTAAAAATTGTGAACACACTCACAGTCGAAAATGAGCAAGAGAACGAGCAAGATGACTCCAGGTTTGATATCGATCACATGTACACGTTTCGTGCAAATAATGACAATGTGAAGTACACGTTTGGAATCGTTGATGACTCTTCATCCAATAGAGAAGCCGAGCTCTCTTTCGGATGATGAAAAATAAAAATAATCAGCTTTCTTTGATTTTTTTTCAGACGGAAAATCAAAAAAAGAGCAAGCACATGATCACTTGAAGATTAATTTTTTTAAAAAAGAAATTATCTTTTTTTAATTTTCATCTTAACCTTTATTTTATTTATATATAAAACTCTTTAATGCTAGTTTTAATGATGACCATATAATTAAAAAAAAAAGAAAAATAATTGGATGATGATTTATATATATAATAACAATTAATTGAAAACATATTGTGATTCATTAACTCTTGAATTGCACTTTTTGTGATTCTTATTGAAGAACGAATTTTCATTATTTTTGTCATAGATACTTAAAATGTCACATTCTTCTGTTTCAAATGTTTCTCTAATGATGAAATTCATTTTCAATGATCCAATAGTTTTTCGTGTATTCTTTCCTTTGTTATGATAATGATTATTATTATCTTTTGTTTCAGATGTTGGATTTATTTCATGAATTTCAATCTTGAGATGACCATCTTTGTTTTCATCAATATCTTTGGTATGGATCAATGCACTCCCAATTACTTCTCCATCTTTAAAAAAACCTTTCTTTTGGAAATAAATTATCATCATATTCGTCTGATCATTATATCTCAATTTGAATGATGTTATTGAATTATATATATCTTTGTATTCAAGAATTACTTCATGTTTTTGCATGTCCGGGAAAGTTGCAACTGTCATCCGAACTGAATCATTATGATCAAAAAGATCATGAATAAAGTTTATTGAATGCAACCTGAGATTTAATTTCATCATTTTTATTCTTGTAAACTTAAAAATGAAATCATTTCTCAGTCATCATATCAATATTATTCTTCATCAATTTTTGAATACTTTTTATTTTCATAATTCATTCAATTTTCTTTTATATCAATTTTTGAATAATTTTTATTTCTTAATTGATATCAAAGTTGGTCAAAAATCCATTCAACAAATTATAAAATGTTTATTTTATATATATTATTATATCTATTAATTTTTTTCAATGATATATAATTAAATATTGAAGATATATTTCTTCTGTTAAATTCTATATAATTGTAGTTAATTTCAATTTCATGAAAAATATTTTTATTTGATTGGTATAAATGGTCTTGTATTTAAATGACCTTGCAGTTGGTATCAATTCCATTTTGCAATAATAATCGTTTTATTTTCTTTTTAATGAATTCCATAAACCATACAAAAAGTTTTGAATTTGAATCTATGCTTATTGATTAGTCTTGATTCTTAGATTAAATATATAAAAAAGATTTATGAAACTGTTATTGCATATATTGAATGTGAAAGTGACGATGGTTTATTTTTCAACC
This sequence comes from Tritrichomonas musculus, assembly GCA_039105265.1. Taxonomy (NCBI): domain Eukaryota; phylum Parabasalia; order Tritrichomonadida; family Tritrichomonadidae; genus Tritrichomonas; species Tritrichomonas musculus. The sequence continues at coordinate 2,432,620 of JAPFFF010000016.1, read as the reverse complement.
TTTGGTTAAAGTAATTGAATAAAATAATATTAAACAAAATCCAGAAGATTTACGGTTGTTTCTCCATTTATTATCAGCAATTTCAAATAATTATCATCGAAACACTAATTTTTTCATCAAGATCGAGCAAATTTCACTTCTTTTAGAAAATGATATCAAACGATCGTTTACAAATCAAAAAATTTATGATTTGAATAATTACAAAATCAGTTTGATTGAATATGCATCGTTTTATTGATCGAATGACATCATCAAATACATAGAAATGATTGAATTATTTATGAAATTCAATTGGAACATTTAATTGCACCGTATTTTCATGCTGATTCTGAAGACAGAAAAGAAGTTTTTGAATTAATATTAAGCCAAGAAGGCATTGATATCAATATAGAAGACATTTTCAATAGAAAGCTTTCATAATATTTATAATCTAACCTTTATAATTATATTTAAAATTTGAATGATTTATGGAATTTATAAAATAAATATTTATCACACTACCTATGACCGGGCAATACACAGCAATCATCAAGAAATTACAGGCTTTCTCTATAACTTTAGCCAAATGAATGGCGAATTCGACAAAAATAAATTAAATTAAACATTTTAATAATTAAAATAATTTGATACATAAATAAACTTTTTTTAGCTTATTATTTTATATTTTTTTTTATCAAAATGTTAAATATAAGAAATTTTATTAGTCAATCATAAAAAATGCTATCATATGATTTCATGATTTTTTTTATTTGAATGACAAAAATGATCTAAATGACTTTGCTGTTGATATCAATTCCATTATGGAATAATAAGAGTTTAAAATTTTATTAATTATATATAAACTATACAAAAAGTTTAATTTTAAACGTGCATTTTTCTATGAGCAATTCTAAAATATTTCGTTATTCGATTACCGATCCTCCACAATTAAATGATATTTTAATTGATATTGATAAATATCAAACAGTCTTGGATTTAAAAAAGCAAATTGCCATTAACGAAAATATTTCATATTCTCAACTTATATTCTTAACTCCACAAAAAGAAACGAAATTAAAAAATATAGAAGAACATCATAAATTTTACTTAAAAACGATTGAATCTTCTGCGTATTTGAGATTTCAACTTCCAAATGGCAAAAGAATTGAAATTGAACGCCGAAATAATGAAATTTTTGAATCATTTCAGCAAGAAGGATTTTACTTTTCAGATTATTGCATTAAGAAAAACGTTCATTTCATTCAAACTGAAGATGAAATGACAGGTGAAATTTATGAGAAACTGGAAATTTTTGGAAACGTTGTTACTCTTAAATATGACGAATTTCAATTCATTTTATCAGAGAATGAATATGCATCAGAAGCATATCAACTTACTCGAAAAGCTTTTAGAGATAGCGAATCAATTTCAATTCGCGATTCATATAAAAATAAGTTGAATTATTTGAATCGATTAAAAATGAATGAAATTTACACAATCTATGCAGAATACAAGATAATGTTTAAATCCAATGATGAAATATTTTCAACTCAATACATGGATTATTTTTCTACAGTTTCTGATGCAAAAAATCGTTTGGTAGGCTTATTTGATTCGCTTAAAAAAAAAGTCAATCAAGATGAAATTGTAATCTATGATCGTTCTCAAAGAAAGCTTTTTGAAAATGAAAAAAAACTTGTGAATATTCAAAGTTTAAATGAGACATTTTACTTTAGTATTGAAAAAACAAAGAAAGAATCCCAAAAATCAAGTTCAAAATTAAAACAAACACAATTAAAAAATGACTCAAAATCGTCAGACGTTGATTTAAAACAAGATTTGTTAGATAAACCAAAAGGAAACTATAGAACAAAGCAGCAGTCAATTCAAACATCCCAAAAAGAATTCAAAAAACCTCTTAGAAAAGACAAACAAACAAATAATGAGGATTTTTCGAAATTGCAAAAAAAAAATTCTGAATCATCATTTTCAATATCATCTTTTGATGATTTAAATCTGCCTCCTCCAAATGCAGCAAGTAATGAGACATCTGATTCTAGAATTTCTAAAACTAAATCAGATCAAAGTATTTTTTCCGAAAATGAATCTAGGAAATCAAATCAGACGCCAAAATTGCCCATCATATTTTTATATGAAAAAACAAATGAAATGGAGTTTTATCCGATATTAAAAGAAGTTCCACTTGATGCAACTGTTGATGAAATTCAAAAAATGATAGCATATGAATATCTTCTTCCAGAAGATTATTTTGTTATCAAATATAAAGAAGACGAAACAAAAGTATCAATTGACCCACAAAGTACATTAAATGAGATTCTTGATAAAATAAAAGAAACAAGAATCAATGGGAAAATTAGGAAATATTTGTTTTTTGAATTAAGAAATCAATTTGTCTCATTTGGCTTTAATAAATCAGATAAAGAAAAATGCAAGCTTCGAATGAGGCAGCCAAATCGAACAAAGAAAACACTCAACTCAAAAAGTAGCCAAAACAAAAAAATTCAGTTCCAGCCAATTCAACAGCAATCAGTTCAACAATCATTAGAATCGCCAGTAAATGAAAATGATAAATTGTGTATTTGGTTTGAGTTTGGTAAAACAGAGAAAGAACTGACTTTTCCTAATGATTCATTATTAATTGAAGCTGAAAAAATAATTAAAAAAGTTTTCAAAATTGACAAAAAAGAAGAGCTGATGTTTTTCTGGATGAAAGAAGATGGCGATGTTGAATTGATTGAAAAAAATAAAACGAATTTAGAATCATTAAAAAATCGAGTAATAAAAATTTATCTGCAAAAACAATTAGAAAAAGAAAAAGCAAAGTATTATTATCAAATTGGAGATGATAAAACAGTTTATTCAATGAAATTAAACCAAAATGCAACAGTTAAAACAATGAAAAGTAAAATTTCCAAATTAAAAAATGGAATTAATTCATCAAAAATAAAAATATATCTCGATAATGTAGAACTTGAAGATGAAACTTTTTTTGATTTACTTAAATTGAAAAATGGAAAATTCTTTGTTAAAATTGATAAAGAAGAAAATTTATCAAAACATGAAGAAGTAATGAAAAAGTCAAATGAAAATACAGTGATTGCAATTGAAGAGGAAGAAGAAGATATTTAATTCAATTAAGTATCTTTTTAACTTTTCTTGCAATTATTATCTAAGTAACATTATTAATCGGTAAAATAACTTGTATGAAACTTTATTTATCAGAAGAAAGAGTTGATATGTGAAAATTAGAAAAATAAATATTTAAATGATTTTTTATTTCAAAAATATTAATAATATTCATATTTAACTTTTTTATGATAATGAAATAATTTATAAAAGTTAACTCTAATATTAAATAATACGGTACTGATATCTATAATAATATGAACATTTTAATATTTACTGGATATTTTTGCGGATTTTTCTGCTTTTCTATTATATGAATCTCGATTATTTATGAATTCTTGGGCAGCCAATTCATTGCAAGCATGGCATGGCTCAGGATTTTTGAGTAGTTCTATTATTTCTTCCAAAATGTTAATTATATGACAAGAAGGAAACCAGTGAACACTTAAAATATTTATATCAGGCTGGCCAGTTGTTTGTTCAATATTTACATGGTATAATGGTGGCTTGAAATAAACTCTCGGGGAGCAATGAGGATATGCTTCTGTAAATGAGATAACTACTTTTAATTTATATTTTTCATATGGCGTTCCCTGAGGTCCTTCAAGTAATACTAGAAGTTCAAGAGATGAAGCATTTGTTTTATCCCATGGTTTACCATTAGCAAAAATAGAGATTCCAGGATAATATCCATGATTATAAATTTCAGCTTCTTTTGAAAGACGGCGATATGGACATCTCATCAGATTTTTGCAATTTTTTTGAAAAATTTTAGAAATTTTTGAAAATTTTAGATTTCACTTTTTGAATACTTTTTTGATTGATTAAACTTCAATTCCAAAGTCAAACCACCTTTAAACCAAAATGATCGATACAAAAAAATATTTATTTTCTAAATAGTTGTAAATAAGTTACTTTACTGATTATATAAATTCAAAGAATCATTCTTTTTCTTTTTTCTTTTTTTTTTTAATAAGAATTTGTACACCTGGTTGGTCAACAAATGTATTGTTATGAATATGAATTTTTGATGCATTTACAAATTCAACAATTACGAGATTATTGCATTTGTTGAAAGATTTTTTATGAAGGCAAATTGACTCTCCTAAAAAAAACACATTTGTAAGATTTGGACACTTACTGAATCCTTTTTCTTTTAACATTGAAACACTTGGAGGGAAAATGACATCTTTAATTGATGAACTACAAAATGCCTTTTTGGGAATGATTTCAAGTTTAGAATTCATTGGAAATTCAACCTTCATCAATTTTGAAGTATTATTAAAACAGAAAACACCAATTCGTTTACAATTTTCAGGAATTGTAATGCATTCAATAGATGAATCAGCAAATGCATATTTTCCAATGCTAACGAGTTCTGAATTAGGTTGAAATTCTATAATTTTAATGTCTTTGCAATCTTTAAAACAAAATGATGAAATATGCTTGATATATGATGGTATTACAGCATGTTTTATATCACGAAGTGCCATTAGAAGAACATCAAAAATTTCACTGTTAGGATTTGATTTTCCAATCAACAATTTTCCATTTACTATTTTGAAATTATTATTTTCAGGTGAAATTATAACATTAACTAAATTTGGTGAATATTTACACCAGCCATCTTTGATTTGAATGACATTTTTAGGTATAGAAAACGATTCCATTAAATTGGAGATAAATGATTCTTTTCCAATTATTTTTAATTCAGAATTTTCATTAAAATCAACTTTTTTAAGATAATTACAATATAAAAATGCATGTTTAATACTTTTAACATGAGCTGGAATAGTGATTCTCTCCAACCTTAATGTATTAAAAGCATCATGTCCAATTCTCTTGAGATTTGAATCATCTGGAAATTCAATTTTTGTTAATTGCTCACAATTATCAAAACAACCAGGTGAAATATATTTAATATAAGAAGGTATCTTTGCTTGTCTGATTTGAGGGCATGCACAATAAAGAGTATCATAGTTATCACTCTTTATACTTGATTTTTTAGCAATCATTTCATTATTATTAATTGATTTATAGTATTTATTGTTAGGGGAAATTTCTATATTAGTAATGCTATCCATCAGAAACATATAGGAAGTATCTATTGTTTCAACATTGGAAGGAATTCTTATTTTAATATCTGAAGAGTTGGGGAATGATATGATTGCTATAGAAATAAGTTGTGATTCTTTTTCATATTGGATTTCCTGAAGTTTACTATTAGAGAAGCAATTATTACCAATATATTGAACATTTGCTGGAATTAGGATCTTTTCCAATGATGTTGAATAAAAAGCAGATGAATCAATGAATTCTAATTTTGAATTTGGTTCAAATATAACATTTTTAAGACTGGAACAATCATAAAATGCACTGAATCCAATATAAGTTACTTCTGAAGGAATGGTTATGCTTTCAATTGATGTTTTTTCAAATGCCCCTTTACAAATTTGCTTTAATTCTGAATTTTTTCCAAATATAACTGTTTTAAGTTTTGAACAATTAAAAAAGGTGTATTGTTCAATTACTTTGACATGACTCGGAATGGTAATTTTTGAAATAGATGTGTGATTAAAAGCCTGACATCCGATTTCTGTTAGTTTTGAATTCTTTGAAAATTCAACAACTGTAAGTTGATTGCAATATTCAAAAGCATATGATTTAATTGCGGTTAAACTATCTGGGAATTTGATAGTGGTAATAGATGAATATTCAAAAACAGAATTTCCAATAGTTTCTATTTTTGAATTTTCAGGAAATATAATAGTTTCAATTTCATTACAATGTGAGAATGCTTTTTCTTTTATTTTCTTCACATTTGGAGGAATGACAATACTTTTTATTGATGTTTTATAAAAAGAATCTTCACCAATCTCTTTAAGCTGAGAATTGTCATCAAATATAACTGATTCCAACTTTTTGCATTTATAAAAACAAAACTGTGAAAGATATTTTATATAAGATGGTATTTTAACTTGTTCAGCATCACGTTGTAAGAATTTAAGAGTATCATAAACTTCTGTATTTGGATTGGATTTGCTCACAATCATATTATCGACCTTCTTAAAATTTTTATTATTAGATGATACCGTAATATGACTTAAATATTGGCAAAATAATTCAAAAGAATTTTCTTTCAGATTCTTTGGCAAGAAAATTCTTTTTAAAGAAGATGAAGAAAATGCATTTTTATCAATAAATTCTAATTCTGAATCTTCTGAAATTTCAATTTCTTTAAGTTGAGTGCATTGGGAAAATGCTTTTTCACCAATTGTTTTAACATGATTTGGAAGAGTTATTATCTCTATTGCTGAATTGCAAAAGGCTTCATAATCAATTCTAGTGAGTTCTGAATTGGATTCAAATTTTATTATCTTCAATTTTGTACATCCTGCAAAGCATTTTTTTCCAATACATTTAATATAAGATGGAATGACAGCTTCAATAATATCATGACAGGCAAAGACTAAAACATCAAATACTTCATCTTTTAAATTTGATTTTCCAACAACCATCTTTTGATTAATAATTTTGAAGTTATTATTATTTGGTGAAATTGAAACATTGGTAATATAATCAGAAAAAAATATACCTGTATCAAATTCTTTGGCATTATCACCAATATATAAGCTTTCATCTTTTTTATTTATAGAATATTGGTTAACAGAAACAATTTGTGAATTTTTTTCATATTCGATTTCTAAATCTTCGCACTCGCTAAATATTTCTTTACCCAACCATTTTACACTAGATGGAACAACAAATTTTTGAATATTTGTAGAACCAAATGAACAATATCCGATATAGAATAATTCAGAATTGTTTTTAAATGAAACTTTCTGTAAATTTTTACAAAAAACGAATGCTTTATTTTGGATGATTTTTGTACTTGAAGGAATTTCTATACTCTTGATTGACGTTTCATAAAATGATTCTTCTTCAATTGAAACTAATTCTGAATTTTCAAAAAAATCGACATTTTCGAGATAAAAGCATTTATAAAATGCTTTTCTTGATATATGTTTGACGTGTTTTGGAATTGTTATGTTTATAATTGAAGATTGACAAAATGCTTGATCACCAATTGATTCCAATTTTGATTTTTCAGAAAATGAAACACTTGTTAATGTTTCACATTCATAAAATGCTTCTTCACCAATTCTTGTTACACTCTCAGGTATCTGAATGGATCTCAATTGAGTTTTTGTGAAGCATTTATCATCTATTAATTTCATTTCTAATGCCGCTTCAAATTCAATTCTTGTTAAAAGCTTGCAATGGAAAAATGAACCCTCTTTGATGTGTTGGCAATGTTCTGGGATATTGATTGTTTCTATTGATGTTTTTGAAAAAGCATACTTTCCAATTGACTGAAGGTTTGAGTTTTGTTGAAATTCAATGCTTTTTAAATATTTGCATTTTTGGAAACAAAATGGTGAAATATGCTTTATATAAGATGGAACTATTACCTTGTCAATATCACGGCATGCAAAAAGCAAAATATCAAATACATCGCTATTTGTATTTGACTTTCCAATTAATAATTTGTCATCAATGATTTTAAAATTCTTATTTTTTTGTGAAACAGAAATATGTGTCATTTTTGATGTGTTCATACACCAGCCATCTTTAAGTTCTTTAAGATTTGATGGAATGAAAAGATCTTCAAGAGATGATTTATCAAAAGTTCCTTCTTCAATTGTTGTTAGCTCTGAAAATTCATCGATTTCTATTTTTTCTAAATCTTTGCATTTTTGGAAACAATTCTTGGTGATTTTTTTAATACATGAAGGTATCTTAACATGCTCAATGTCACGACATGCAAAATGTAAAACATCATATATTTCACTTTTTTGATCTAATTTTCCGACTAGCAATTTTTCTTCAATGATTTTAAAATTTTTGTTTTTCGATGAAACCGAAATAGAAAATAAATTTGGCGTGTTTGCACACCATCCATCTTCGAGCTCTCTGAGCTGTTGTGGAATTGATAGATGCTCAATAGATGAATCTGAAAAAACGTTATTTCCTATTGAACATAATTCTGAGTCTTCTGAAAATTCAATTGTTTTAATTTTCTTGCAATTTTCAAAGCAAAATGGTGAAATACGTTTAATTGAAGATGGAATTTTAACTTTTTGAATGGTACGATATGAAAATAATAAAACATCAAATTCATCACTTTCAGGATTCAATTTGCCAACAATCATATCATTATCAATAAATTTAAAATTCCTATTTTTGGGTGATATTTGAATGAGGTTTAAATCTGGAGTATTTGCACACCATCCATCTTTGAGCTCTTTGAGACTTGGTGGAATATGTAAAATATCAACAGCTGAGCAATTTGTAAAAATATTTTTATCCAGAGATGATATTTCTACATCATCATCAAAATTAACATAATGTTCATTTACCATTATATCACAATGTAGTGAACCTTCGTTTATCCCAGTAACAATATATTCTTCTGAATCAAACATAATTGAACGAGGAATATTGCAAAAACATTCAGAATGGCAAACTTTTGCTGTGTGATTTTCTTTGTTTAATTCATAATTAATCAAGTCATTATATTTGATCATAAAAAAAATGAAATGTTTGATTTGGGGGCAGATATTTAATAAAAGGTTTTTTTTTTTGAACTTTTTGTTAATATCCACTCAATTTTCAAAAAAGATGAAAAGATTAAATAAAAGCATGAATTACAAAGTAAAAAAAAAAAAAAAAAGAATCAAATAGTTAAAATGTTTTTTAGGTATCAAAAAATCGCCCTTTGAAGAAGGTGCTTTTTTGGGCAATTCATAAAACTCAATTTTTACTCAAAAATTGACTTGTTATTTTGAGAATCGATATCAAAAACGTCACTTTTTTATATCTGATACTCGATTATCAGTTTAAAAATCTGATATCGAGATTATCGATTATCAAGATATCAGATATGAAAGGTGATATAAAAATAATTGTAAGCTTGATATCAATTACCGAGATCTCGAGATCTCAAACAGATTTATCTTTTTTTATAATTGTTATTTGTGATTTTATTATATTTAAAAATAAATAATAGAATGTATTGATGTTTATTTTAAGATTAAAATCAAAAAATACATTCTTTTTTATGAAATATTTGAGAATGAATTACGATCATATATTTATCAAAAAGTTTAATTCATATATTTAAATTCACATTCCTTTATGATGATACATATCTCATTTATATTGTAATGAAGTTAATACAATTTCAAGCTTCGTTGATTTCACCTCCAATCGCAGCAGCTATCTTTTTTATGAACTCAAAACCATTTACAATTTAAAATGGGAATATAAATGCTATTACTTATTATGCAATCCATTCATTTAATTGAAATAGTGCACTTACAAACATATATTATATACTTACAAAGTTTCTAGATTTGCATAAAGTTTCATTCTAATCGCAAACATTCATAAAGTATTAGCAATAATATGGATATAGTAACTTAAATAACGTTTTTTTGGCAAAATCATTTATCAAAATATCTTTTTCAAAAATTAATATTTCCAAAATTGGTTTGAAATTTAATTTATATCAATCAAAAATAATGGGAGAAAAATATTTAAATCAAGTAAATATACTTTTTTTTATTGGGTTAAATAAACTTTTTGAGAAAATAAAATGAATAATTTTTAAACAAAATAGCATGACCCCCTATTCATGTGAACAGCTTGAATATACATATGCAGCTAAGACTACTAATGACTCAAGAGATATTGAGATATATTTAGCTGATGAATATGTTGACCCAATAGATGAGGTTCATTGGGATTCAACTACTAACCCATTCGAGTATATCATTAAGCAGCTATTTCCAGATGGTATAAGCTTTCCTACCATAAAAGGTGGATGATTCCTTAAAAGGTTATTCTCGCATTAGTCAACCAAAGGTATGAGTGATTTGGTTAAAAATATTATTAACTTCATGTCAGGTACTACCGCAAAAAGCATAACCAAAGATATAATACCTATAATTACCTGGTGTGAAGAGCAGTATAAGCAACTAGATGAACTACCTTTACTGATGAGAATGACAACCCTGATACAGGAACCTTGACATTAAGTGGTGCTATGGATATAAGTAATATGTTTAGGGACTCACTCAAGCCTTGTTTAAGGTTGTTAGCTGAGAAGGTCAATGAGCTAGAGGCAGAGTTTGATAACTACCCTACTGTGGATGAAACTAATGAAGCCTTGAAGGAGTGTGTATTAGATAAAGACATTAGCAAATTTAGAGAGAAAAATGATTTGATATACAAAGAATCTATTAAAGTGCCATTTGAAAATGTTCAAGATAGTTCAGGAATGAGGGAAGTCAAAATCGATATGAGAAATACACCAACAAGACTTGTTGGGACTTTTACTGATGACGCTGACGTTGTTCATAATTTTGATATTTTATTTGATCAGGGTGATGATACTGCTATTCAAACCGAAATATATTGGCTAGAGGAGATAGATGGAATAACCTATGAATGTGGCTATGAAAAAATGGATGATGGTTCAATACCAAATTAACATTAGCAGAAATAATACTCAAACAAGATAAAATAGCTTTAAAGAGTGATATTACATCATTATTGGATGACTTATATTGGAGAATATTTTATTCAGGATTTCACAAATCATATCATGAGGATATCCCAGAATTATGCTGGTATTCTTACGATACTAGTTCGAAAAAATTAATTGTATGCGTCAAATATAATAGTTTATATATGGAAATGTTATTTATTTATAAAGATTCAAATGAAAAGAAACATTATGTTAGAGTTAATTATAGTGAAGGATTTGCAGTACTAGATGAAATATATGGTGAAGATAAATTTAGAGAATCAAATAGAATAAGAGATTTTGAATATGAATTTCGACGTATCGATTTTCAATTAAAAGGCTCTGGAAATATACCATTTACTGAATATTATCTAAAGCAAGTCAAAGCCACACCATAAAAGAGGCTTCTCGAGGCAGGTACCTGTGCCGTTTCATAGATGGTGGACAGTAGTGAGAACCATCGTGGAGAAAAAATATTTTTTTTTTTTTTTTTTTTTTTTAACTAGTTCGTGTTGACGCGAGGGCCATTAGTGTAGCGTGGCCCCGCGGAAACCGACTAGTATATACTACTGAAAGGCGGGTTTTAATTACGATTAAAGTTATCTATCCCATGCCAAGAATAGCACTTGGCACCATCACTGGATCCAACCAGATCTTTAAACATTCTTAGGGTGTTTAGAGATAGGATTAAATAGCAATAGCACGTTTCCGAATTACAGAATCACCATATCTTACAATTGGCGCTTACGTGGCCATAGTGGTTTGTTTTCCAAATCATATAGTAAAGAGAGCATGGTAAATTCTACTTTTATTAAATACAATGCTCTTGAATTTTTTTATATCATTTAAGCGTAAGAAGCTCGCGTATTGATACAAGCCTAATCGCTTTTTTTTTCTTTGGGTACTTGGTAATGTTTTTTTGTCATCAAGATGATAATGACGAGGTCCATTATTATCTATTTCATCAACAACAATTTCCCCCACTTGTTCATAAGAATTGCTAGCAGTAGCTGTTTGCCTTCGTGTATCGCGTGTATCGCAATGTCTTTCAGTTATCGAGGTAATTGTGAAAAAAAAATTTTCAGGATTATTCTGAAATAGTAAACGGAAAAAGAATTGCTAGCAGTAGCTGTTTGCCGTCGTGTATCGCGTGTAAAAAATAAATCATTCAATATTTGAAATAAATTCTTAGAAACCGTAAATTTACATGCGATAAATGGGATTATTTTTTATCCCAAAAAAGTCCCATTAACAATATTAACACGCGAAAATTAAAAAACAAAGTTTATTTAATACCAAAAAAGATTTATATTTATAGATGCATTGGTGAAACTGGACTTGTTAAAGTCCATGGATCTGTGGCCCTACAAAATTCATTCAATTTTTTTTAGCATTTTATATTTTTTCACAAATCCACAAAATTTTATAATTTCTCAGAAAAAATCTTGTCAATCTGTCAGGACTTCCAAAATTCATTCAATTTTTTTTTTTTTTTGCCTTTTTTTTTTATTCACAAAATAAAAATTATTTATAATTTCTCTGAAATACACTGGTCCATCTGTCAGGACTTCCAAATTTTTTTCAATTGTTTATGACATTTTTTTCCATTATTACTCATATTAGTTACAATTTTTCTATTTAAATAAACATAAAAATTAAAATAAACAAATAAACTATAAAATAAATGCATAAAATGAGTTCTTTTTTGAGATATTAATAAAAATAAGTTAACAAGGTTTGTTAGGTCCACACCAAGTCCACTAAAAGTAGACTTTTTATTTTGAGAATCGATATCAAAAACGTCACTTTTTTATATCTGATACTCGATTATCAGTTTAAAAATCTGATATCGAGATTATCGATTATCAAGATATCAGATATGAAATGTGATATAAAAATAATTGTAAACATGATATCAATTACCGAGATCTCGAGATCTCAAACAGATTTATCTTTTTTTATAATTGTTATTTGTGATTTTATAATATCTAAAAATAAATAATAGAATGTATTGATGTTTATTTTAAGATTAAAATCAAAAAATACATTCTTTTTTATGAAATATTTGAGATTAAAATACGATCATATATTTATCAAAAAGTTTAATTGAAAATTCTGATATCAAAAGCTGAGAAAAAAAATTCTCGATCTCTGAAATCGATCTCGAGAATCTGTTCATATTTATGTATCGATATCAAAAAGTCAATCAATTATCGATCTTGAGAATCGGAGAATAACAAATCTAACTAAAAGTCCATGAAAAGTGCATTTGTCCCGGACTTTTAACAAGTCTAGGTGGAACCATTTTATAAAATATCAAAAATTTAAATTATATTTTAGGGTTTTTTCGAAAAAACTACTTTTTTTTTTTAATCGTCTTGCTAAATAAATTCACAAAAAAGTTACCAAAAAATCAACTTTTCTGAAAAATTGTATTTTTTTCGAAAAAACTTTTTTTTCCGAAAAACCCTTTTAAACATTTATATTATATTTACAATATAAAGAGAATTTTTTTTTTAATAGCTACTTCACAAATGTAAAAATTGAATTGAATAAAATAAATCTTTGAAAATTGAAAGAGTAGGTTAACTTAAAACTCAATTTTTATATCAATATATATATATATAATGTTATTTTATCTTGTTGAATTAGCATTTTCGGCTCAATTTGCCGTTCTTTATGCAGGGTCTGGTAGCTTTAAAAATTATCGTCACCAAGCTGATATTTACACTATTTACAATCAATTGCTTGCCCGTGGATTCACTCCAAAAAATATAGGGCTTTATGCATTTGATGATATTGCTACAGATCCACGAAATCCATTTATTGGCCAAGTTTTCCATTCAATTGATCACAAAATAAATGTTTATCCAGGTTCAGATGCGATCAATGTTAAAGGAGCGGATGTTACTCCAGAAGCTTTTTATGATTCTATTACCAAACTTCCAACAACAAGCAATGATTATGTTTTTATCTATTATGATAACCACGGTGGTGCAGGTATTCTTGGAACTCCAGATATTTATAAGGATATTATGGCTGATCAATTAGCTGAATGTTTCAACAAAGCATCTGCATCAAATCTTTACAAAAAGTGCCTCTTTTTAATAGAAGCTTGCTACTCTGGTTCAACCGGAAAACTTTTAACAGCTCCCAACCTTGCTACCATTACAGCTTCAATGTATAATGAATCATCATATTCTGCAATTTACGATGAACAAATTGGAACATATATATCAAATGCTTTTACAAATAATTTTATAACCTATATTGATCAAGAACCATCATCTACAGTTGGAGAACTCTACGAATATCTTCAAAAAAATACAGAAAGATCGCATACATGCTACTTTGGCGATGAATCAATTCAATCAATATCACTATCTAATTTCATCGGAACACCAAACAAAATTATAGCACAGCCAGTTAATAATGCCAATATTAGAGCTGTTAAACAAAGCGAAGCTACAGAAATTACTCTCAAATTCCTCTCAAACCACGAAAAGGCGTCAATACGCGCTCAGGCTCGAATTGAGCTTCTCCGCCTCAAAGCTCAAACAGAAAAACTCGAGGCAGTCCTCGAAATGCTTGTCAGATACGTTGATCCGAAGAACTACGATAAAATTATGAACAGTAAAGCGCAGAACATTACCAAGAACTACTTCGAAGTTCTCAGAATTTTCAGAGAAAAATTCGGAGAAATAAATCCAGACGATCTCGGCAAACTCAACGTTCTCGTCTCCCTTGCTTCTATGCACACAAAGGCTGAAATCGTTCAGGGCATTTACGCAGTCATTGTCTAACTAAAGTTCTAGTTTGTTTAATGATTTTTAGTTTTTTTTTTTTTTTTTTTTAGTTAATTTGAATTTATTTTGTTTTAAATAAACTGGAATCGAAAAGTCGATATCGCCAAATAAGCATTGAATTTTTTATTTTAAAACAGAATTATTATTTTTGAGCAAAAAAAATAAGTGATTAGCGCCAAGCCAGCAAACCACTAAACTTTATCAATGAAAATACTCCACAAGTTCAATCATTTCAATTTTCTGCTATAACCCAACTTCAATATTCAATTTTGAAATAGCATTAATTTCTCGAGTGATGCTCCAAAATAATCCAAAATTAGTCGATAAAGCAATAGAAAGCCTACTAATTATGATGATTCCACGCATTTCTAGTCTTTTTATGTAGTTTTTACTCTCTTTATTTTCAATCAATTAACATAATAGGAATTAAATGAAAAAAAATTAAGCTTTTCTACTATTTTTAATAAAGAAAACTCAATTAAACTATACAATAAGCATTCGAAAGGCTTTCAATTGATACAATTACATAATTAATTTCAATCATTCTACCACAACTACTTCATTTTTCTTCAATACAATGCAAAAATCGATGCATGTCTCATTAAAAGAAGTTATACTCACCAAAATAAGTGATGAAGAAAGAAGAAGTTGGTGTTTATTATTACTGGCTACATCTTAAATCGAAACTTTTTGAATAAAAATTATATAATTTTCAAACTTTTTGAGATCATCAAAATCTCGATATCATTATTTTCACTTTTTGATAAGCATTTTTCAGAGAGTTCTTAATTTTTGTTTGATTGAAAAAAATAATTGCCTCAAAATCGATATCCTGTTTTTGATTCCAGTTTATTTGAATATTAAAACTCAAATCTGATGATGTTGATATAGTTTTATTTATTTATTTTTTTAGTTTGAGAAACAAAAGCAAAAGGATGAGCCAATCAAACTTAAAAGAATTATATGATTTCAATATTTGTCCCATAGATTACTCAATAAGATTCAGGATAGATGGAGAAAAATGATTTATGACTTTTCACCAAATCGAAAAATAGATTTCTATTTTGTCAACCCCAGAAGCCAAATAATTTGATATTAAGAAATCACTGATTTTTGAATGGAAAATGTAATCAGTAACAATATTTATCAGGTTTAAGCTTTAAAAGAATATGTTATTTTGGTAAACAATGCCTACTGCAAATCAAAATATATTTTATAATTATTATAAGATATATTTTTTTATTTGGCCAAGACAGAATTATTGTTTTCATATAATAAATTTAAAAAGCTTTTTACTTTTATTTAAACAATGATTTTTATTAAAATATTTTCATTTTAGGCGATTTTGCCCTTTTAGTGGTAAGGTCAATTTTATTTACAAATTAAATTTAATTTGTAAATAAAAAAGCTGAAATGAATCAAATCCAAATCGAGAAATATAAAAAAGATCTTAAAGATTATATACTTATCAAACAAATTAATAGTGGAGCTTCTGGCATTGTATATGAAGTTAAAAACATAAAAACAAATGAAACATATGCAGCGAAAGTTATCCATTATTCTAACGATGATCAATATAAAGAAACGATTAATCGAGAAATTGGAATTATGATGCGAGTTGTACATCCAACACTCATTGGTTTTCAAGGTTTTTCTTTAGTAGATTTTAATGGAATACCGAATATTACAATTTTGATGGATTATATTGAGCTAGGTTCATTATCTGATGTATTAGATAAATTTCAGCATAGTCTTCTAGAAAAAGTTTACGATAATACAAGTCGTCAAATTATTCTAGTTGGAATTGCATATGGCATGATGCAACTTCATCAAAGACATGTTATTCATCGTGACCTAAAACCGGAAAACATTCTTATTGATTCAAATTATTTCCCTCACATATCAGATTTTGGATATTCAAAAATTTATGAAATCGGCCATACACTAAGTCAATCGAAAACATGTGGAACCATGATCTACATGGCACCTGAGGTTCTAAAAGGAGCTCCTTACGATGGAAAAGCCGACGTTTATTCATTTTCAATCATTATGTTCCAAGTTTTGACTGACACTTTTCCATATCCGTTAGTTAAAGCCATGAAAATGACTGAATACCAGTTTCAAATCAATGTTGTAGAGAAAAACTATCGACCTGAATTTCCCGAAGATATAACGATAAAAGAATCATTGGTAAATCTTGTCAAAAAGTGTTGGTCCCCTGACCCGAAAGAACGGCCGACTTTTGAGGAAATTTTCAACAAACTCGCATACAGCAAGGACTTTTCTATCTATGATATGATTGAGAATGACCAGACAGATGAAAAGAAGTATTTCTTAGACGATATTGATGAAAGCGCCTTAGAAAGCTACATCGAAGATATTTCAAACAGCGATCACAAAATCGATCAAAACGAAAAGGAATTGATTGACAAAATTAAAGAATACAAAAATATCATTCAAGAGAAAGAAAACAGAATAAAAGAACTCGAAAAGCAAAACAAAGACAATCAAGAAAATGGCAAAATTAACGAACAACTAGAAGAAAAAAATAAAAAAATTCAAGAACAAAACAAAACAATTGAAGAAAAAGAAAAATATATTCAACAACTTGAAGAGCAAAATAAAAAGTTGCTGCTTCAAATACAAAACCAGCAAAATACTCAAAATCAACAAAATCAAAGCCAACAAAACACTCAAAATCAGAGCCAACAAAACACTCAAAATCAGAGCCAACAAAACACTCAAAATCAGAGCCAACAAAACACTCAAAATCAAAGCCAACAAAATAACACAAATTCAAACAATTCAAATGAAATAACAAAATCAGAATCGGAATCAAATCAGCAAAAAAAATTCATTGTCGAAACTAAAATTACTACGAAAGAACCAGTTCACTGTAAAATACATCAAAATCAGCCAAAACAAGTGGAATCAAACCAGCCAAAAGCACAGAGTCAACGAAAGCCAGTTCAACAAACAAAAACAACAACAGCTTTTGATTCAAGTCAATCAAAATTGCAGGCAAAAAACGTGGTGAACCATCCAAAAAAAGTATCAAAACCTGCACCTGCAACAACTTCATCACTGAAAAGTGCCACATTAATAAAACCATCTGTTTCTACAGGCGTCATGCAATCGTCGAAATTTGCAAACACAGGGCCTTTTACAAAGGCCTCTGTTGTCAAAACAGCTAAAAAGAAGACGGGTTTTGGACTGTTTGAAGAAGCACATCAGGATGTAATTGATTTAATGGATGAATACACTAATTTAGAGTAAATGTGAAATATAAATCGTCATAATAATTTTTTTTTTTTACTTTTTTTTTCTCAAAGTGATTGATAACTTTTTAAAAAATAGATCGCTCCATTCTCTTTTTTATAAATAAACATTATATGGAATGGAATAATAATAATAATAATAAAACTTCTTTCATGAAAAATATTATATGGAATGGAATATCATTAAATATTTTATGAAGTCGACGGTATCTAAAAATGATTAATATCCAAATCCATTTTATGTTTAAATATATAATTTCAATATTTTTTGTATCAATGTTTCATTTCAAATGTATTCGAAAATTGAATGCTAATATTTAAAAAGTTCGAGCATTGAAAATTGAAAAATTTTTAAAATTACCAAAAATGGAAATTGGTGATTACTTAGAAAAAAAGAGAACCATTCAACGAAAATTAATTGATTATTTGGACAATAGTGAAAATGCAGAAGAAAATTTCCAAGATTTATTAGATTCATTCCAAAACCCAAAATTTCATGAAGATCGAAAAGAAATTGAAGAATTTCTTCATTTGATATCCATTATATCAGAATATCATCATCGAACTCCAAATTTTTTTGAGAAAATTGAAAGGGTTCTTTCATTTTTCCAAAGTATTATTCAAAAATATTTAACAAATCAAGAAATTTTCGTAATATTCAAAAGTAGCAAAAGAATTCTTTTATTTCTTATAGAGAGCCATATAATTACAGTTGATTCTTCTATAGCCTCACAGATAATGAAAAATAATTTTTTAGTTAGCGATGGCTCATATAAACAATACTTTTACAATGAAATTAAATCATTCATTTCTGAAGATGAGATTAAAAATATTGAAATTCCAAATTCAGAAAATTTTGAAGAAAACAGAAAAATTGGTGAAAACAGTGAATATATTTGCCAATTAATAAGAAATGACGACATAAAAGAATTCATTGTATACGTCAATAAAAATTCAATTTCATTAAATAAAACGATACCTAATAATATATTTGAGACCAATTCATTTTTCTTTGATCGTTATAAAAATGACAATACATTGATTGCATATGCTGCATTTTTTGGATCTATTCAAATATTCAGATATTTGCTTTTGAATGGCGTTAATTTAAATAAAAATACATGGAATTATGCAGTTCATGGTGGCAATGGTGAAATAATTCATTTGATTGAAGAGAATGGAATAGAACCTCCGTTATATATTTATGAAAGTTGTTTAGATCATTCAATAAAAAGTCATCAAATTGATGTGACAAATTATTTATTAAATAACTACTTTTTAGATGAAGAAATTCATAATAATCTAAAATATGAACATTTAATGAAATTAATTACAAAATTGAATGATTATCCTGGTTTTGATCCAATTGAATTATATACAAGCCTTCCAAGTTATCAATATTACAATTTTATTTTTTTCCCAGACAAATTGGATAGTGCTTTTAATTTCTATTATTTGTGCTATTATAATTACATTAATTTTGTTAATATTCTCTTAAATACAAAGAAGATAATGATTAATCAAAGAGTTGTTAGATAATTATTTTGGTTTATGGAATTGTAGAACCTGTTTTTATATAATTTTATGAAATTCGCTTGTTTTTTTTTTGTAATTATGTTTTCATAGTCATTTTTTGTTTCATGATGTTTTTTTATTTAATTGTTTTTATTACATTTTAAACATGTATTTAATTAATAGCATTTATAATATCATCTTATTTATACTATTTATAAATACTTGTTTTTGTAAAACAGCATTATATGCTGCTGCCGGACGTGATAAAAGAGAAATTATGGGAGTTTTATTGAATCAGCATGATATTGATGTTAATGCTAAATCAATTTTAATTATTCTATTTTTATTACATTAAAAACATTCTTTTTAGAAATAGTTCCTTTGATTTATGTGAATACAATTTCAACTGAATGAATTAAATTGGATTTTAGAAAAAAATCATTTTTTCATCAAATTCATCATTCAATGATTTACATAATATTACGATTTACCTATTTAAATGAAATTTTAAAATGATTTTCTTATTGCATTCCATACTGTCTTTTAAATACAATTTGAAACTGACACTTTTTTAATCCAATTTCAAAACATTAATTATAAATCAAATTAAAATAATTTTTTTGGATGAAATTTGGAGATATTTTTTTTATTACATTTCAATATTTCATTTGATGAGATTCATTTTTTATTTTCTATGAAACTGCTTTACATTCGGCCATCAATTTTAAAAAGGTTGAGATTGTAAAAATGTTATTGAAAGATCAGAATACTGATGTTAATTGCAGAATGATTTTAATTTACTTTTTTGAGTAACATTCAAACAATTTATTCTAACTGGATTTATAAAACAAGTTTTCATTACGTTAAATGATCCAATTATATTTATGAAATTTCAATTCTTATGTTTTGACATGATTTCAAAAATATTATTTTAATGTTTTGAATCATCTATTTTTAATATCGAAGTTTATAAATATTCTTTTTAATGACATTTTATCTATATAAATTAATGGCATTTTGACTTATAAGTTTTTAAAATTTTAATAATTAATATGTTGAATAAAATTTAAAACAAATATATTTTTATACAATTCTTGTAGACATAAATTAATAGCATTTTATTTTTTATTTATATGAAACTCCAATTGCTTTGGCATGTAAATCTGGAAATCAAGAAATATTTCATTTATTGCTCCAAGATAAAAGAATTCTTTTTGACGAAAAAGTGTTTTTTGAATGTGATACATTGAAAAATATCCAAATTCCGTCGTTTATCACTGAAATAGGAGATTATGCCTTTAGTGGATGCTCTTCATTAAGTGAAGTTCAAATTCCAAATTCTGTTACAAAAATTGGCGATTTTGCTTTCAACAAATGCTCATCATTGATTCAAATATCTATTCCTTCATCAGTAAAAGAAATCGGTATTTACATTTTGGAAGGATGTACATCACTTAAAACAGTTTTTCTTCCAATTTCATTAAACTGCATCGAAAAACTTGGAATAAGCAAAAATACTTTAATTAAAATAATTTAAAACCTGATAAATTACAAGATAAATTATAAATAATTATTTTTAAGCTTTTTGAATTTTTGAATGCATTCCGATCATATTTTAATAAGTCTTTTTTAATATTCTTCTATCTTCTATATATTATTAAATCAGTAATATATGATCATACAATTCCTCGCCTTTTTGAAACAATATATGATTATAAAAATTATAATCCGAATATATACAATTACGATATAATTCATAAGGAGTTTGATGCTGAAAAATGCGCGAAGCCGAATCAGGTTCCTTGAATTGCTGGATGAATCGGGAAGCCATTTGAACTAAACATTTATGCATTATTTAGCAAAAATTGAATAATAAATGTATAAAAAAGTATTCAAAAAGTTTAAAAGTTTTCAAAAAATTGCGTAGAAAAATACGATTCCCCTATATTGCGTTTATAGAAAATAATAGTATATATTACATTTCTTGAAAAATCGTCGGCCAATTTTTCTAGAATAGACAATTGCAAAATTATTGTATATTTATATATATGTTATATCAACTACTTTAAGCAATTATGTATTGTGACTTCATTCACCACATTGGGAGATTTTAAACAAAAAAATTGCTTATAAGCCATTAAAATACGATTCCCCAATTATTTTCAATTCTTTTAAATCTCATTTTTTATTGAGAAATCAATATTTATTGATATTCTTAGTATAAATCAATAGTTATGTTATTTATAAGAACTTAATTGCAATTAATAATCATATGTTTTGAGTTTGTGTGGTAATCCAAAAATGATTGTGCTATTATTTTTGAAAACGTTTCGAACTTTTGGAGGAATATATTATTGTAATTATTCAAAAAACGAAAAATTTATAATACTATTTCTTCAAAACGGAAATATTGGTGGAAATCACAATTAATATTTCAATAATAATCTTGTAAAGCTTTGCTGGATATAGCAAAAAATAGAAGCGCGTTCTTTAATCAAGCTTTTGTAAACTTAGTTTTCGAAAACATGAATCAAATTTTTTTATTCTAAATTTGAAACTCATTTTACAATTGAAAACTAATATAATCATTCAATTTTAAATCGCAATTATCTTAGTGAATATAAAAACTTATCTTTTTATAAAACATATTTATATTTAATAAATTAAATAATATATAATAAAATAAATTAAAAACTTTTTTATATGATTTTAGGCACGGAAAATGCATTCAAACTGAACCCTTAAAAAGGTTTTATTATCATCGTGCTCTCAAAATTGAGAGTAGAATTGGCCATTAAAAGTTTATTTCAGAAACGGCGGTACAAAATGAGCGCAGAGGAATATATTCAAAAAATGAAAATGCTTCAGGATAATTTATTACAAATACTAGATACTAATAACGACAATTATGAAAATTTTCAAGATATAATACATAAATCCAAAATACTAGAAAATAAATATGAATTCAAATCATTTTTACATTTAATTTTTAAAATATCTAATCATCATCATCGAACTGTCGACTTTTTCATAAAAATCGAGAAAATATTTCAGCTTTTTAAATACGATATTACCAAATTTTTTTCTAATTCAGAAATTTTTCAACTTTTCAAAAGCAACAAAAGAGTTCTTTTAATTTTATTTGATTCCAAAATTATAGAAATGAATGAATATATTTCAAAAATCATCACCAATCAATACATCGACTTACAATATCCTCAATATTTTTTACCAGAAATTCAATCTTTTAACAAAAAAGAACCTTTTCAAATAGAAGGTGAATTACCAGAAAATTTCTATGAAAAAAGAAAAATAGGCGAAAATGACAATTATATTTGCCAATTGATTCAAAAAGATTCTATTAATGAATTTGTTTTTTATACAAATCTAAACAATTATTCATTAGATTCAACGATAAATCAGTCAATTTTTGAGACAAACTCATTTTTACTTAAAAATGACAAAAAAGTGACATTAATTGAATATGCTGCATTTTTTGGATCAATAAAAATTTTCTTATATTTAAGAAACAAAGTTGAAGTAAGACAATCAATATGGCAATATGCAATTCATAGTGATAATGCAAAAATAATAAATCAGCTTGAATTAAATAATATTGAACCTACCAATCAAAATTATGAAGAATGTTTTAAAGAATCAATTAAATGTCATCATTATAGTATATCTGATTATATTCAAAATAATTATTTACAAAATGAAAATACAAATGATACTTTAATATGTTGCCTTAAATATTACAACTTTTTTTATTTGCAAAATGATTTTGTAAATGGTTCGTCTTTCTATTTTATATGCAAATATGATTATTTACTACTTGCTAATATAATATTAAATGAATTTAATATTGATATCAATGAGAAAATAATTTTAAATAATCATTTTCAATGAAATTTAGAAATATTAATTTGAATGGAATTTAAAAAAAATATTTAATAAAACAGCTTTATATAATGCAG
The DNA here is from genome assembly GCA_039105265.1 of Tritrichomonas musculus. Classification (NCBI taxonomy): domain Eukaryota; phylum Parabasalia; order Tritrichomonadida; family Tritrichomonadidae; genus Tritrichomonas; species Tritrichomonas musculus. The sequence goes on along the minus strand of JAPFFF010000016.1, from coordinate 2,409,327 downwards.
TTAATAAAGAAAATCTTGATATCATTAAACTTTTATGTTCTAATGAAAATATTGATGTTAATATTATATATGAAATTTTAAATTATTCATTTAAATTGCATTCAATAAATATACAATTTAATTCAATTTAAAATTATAAAATTCAATCATATTTAAAATTATAGATTTAAATAAGATTTATAATTAAAATATATAAATGAAATTTGAAAAAAATTATATATCAATAAAATTTTTAACTCTTCAATTAAATAAAATTTAAATTATTTTCATTTAAATGTCATTTTGAATTTTAATGTTGAATGTAATTTATGTTAATTTTTATTTTTTATCAAACTGTTTTATTTGTTGCAGTTGAAAAAGAAAATATTGAAATTATCAAAATACTTTTATCCAATAAAAATATTAATGTTAACTTTCCATACTTTTATGCACTAAATGAAATTTTAAATCGTTTTTTAGTTTCAAATGTAATTTCAAAATAATTTTAATTTATTACATTTTAATTTTGTTATTTTTCAAATGAAATTAAAATTCAAACATTTGAATCGAATTAAAATTTAAACATTTAAATGAAATTAATAATCATAAATTTCAATAAAATTTTGATTAAAATTTATAAAAATATATTATATGATGCAATAATAAAAGAAAATATTGAAATTATTAAACTTTTATTAAATAATGATAAAATCGATATTAATTTTAAGAACATTTAAGTGATTCATTTTTATGAAATAAAAAATAATATATTTTAATTACATTGAAAGATGAAATTTTTAATTCAATTCAAAAATTAAAAATTTCAATAAAATTTCAAAATTTAATATTTCAAATTTAATTTACTTTTATATGTTTTAACATAATTCAACATTATATAATTTAATCCAATTGAAAATTCTAAATTTTAATGCAATTATGAGTTATATTTTAAATACAATTCAAAATTTTCTATATAAATGATATTTAAAATCTTATGTTTGAATGAAATTTAATATTAATGATATCAATAGTATTCAAAATATTATTTTCTGATTTTGTTTACAAATTATAATATTCAAATGTAATTCATATATTTATATTTAAATGAGATTTCAAATTTATTATATTATAATAAAATTATATAAATATAATGATTTTATAAAACAGTCTTATATACTGCTGTTGAAAATGAAAGAGTTGAAATTGTCAAACTTTTATTAGAGAATGATAACATAGATGTTAATATTATGAATATTTTAAAAAATTATAAATTTGAATGAAATAAAAATTGTAAATTTGAATGATATTTTAATTATCATTTTTTTAATAACATTCCAAATTCACCTATTTTTAATTACATTCAAAATTGTATATTTTAAATTACGTTCAAAGAATATATTCTAATATGATTCAATGCATATATATTTAAATCATATTTTAAAAAAAAATCAATTTAAATGAAATTAAAACTCATTTAGTTCAATGAAATTTAAAAAATATATTTCTTTTTAATACAATTCTGAGTTATATATTTTAATTACATTCAAAATTTTATATTTTTAAATATCATTTTGAAAAAAAAATTTTTTTATAACATTCAAATATAATTTTCAATGACATTCAAAATTATATTTTTTCAATGAAATTTCAAAGCTTTATATTTAAATAAAGTTAAAAAAATATTTTTAACAGTGTTATGCATTATAATACTTTATTTAACAGCATTATATACTGCAGTTGATAAAAATAATATTGATATAGTCAGACTTTTATTGAATAATAATAAAATTAATGCTTGTATCCCAGTTGTTTTGAATCGATTTTTATTTAACAATATTCAAATATCAAATATTTCAATATAATTCAAAAATTGACTATTTCAATCGAATTCAAAAATGTTTTCTTTTGAATATAATTTAGAAATTAAATTTTTTTTTCGTGTTCAAAATTATCTTTTTTTCTCATACGATTTCAAATCAATAATTATAATGAAATAATTAATCATATAATTTTTCATAATATTCATAATCAAATTTGTTTAATAATATTAAAAATAAAATATTTCTATATCGTTTGATAATATCAAATATTTTAATCTAATTTGATATTTAATATTCTAATAAAATTTTAACCAATTTCGTTTAATTCCATTCAATAATTAAAATATTAAATAAAATTCAAACTTGACTATTTGAAATATATTTAATAATTAGTTATTTAAATGAAATTTAAAAATTTATTATTTGAATGAAATTTTTTTAGAATTTAATAAAACAGCTTTACATTTGGCATTTCAAAAAAATAATATTGAAATTATTAAACTTTTTTTATCAAATAATAATGTTGATTTAAATGCTAAATATGTTTTATTTTAAATTTTTTTATTATGTTTTTTTTTTACTTTTAATTCAGTCTAAAATTCAACAAATTTAATAAAATTTTCAATTGTATACATAAATTACATTAAAAAAAAAATGAATTTTTTAATAAAATTGAAATTTAAATAATTCAATCAAATCATAAATTAAATATTTCAATTTAATTCAATAACAATATTTGAATGAAATTTTAAAACATATTTTTTTTAATGAAATTCTGAATTTAGAATTTGAATAAAATTCAAATTTTATTTATTTTATAAAATGCCATTACACATTGCAGTTGAAGACGAAAATATAGAAGCAGTTAAATTATTATCATCAAATCAAAACGTTGATATCAATTCAATCGGTGTTTATTTATATACATTTTTTTATGAAATCAAATAAATATATATTTTTATTATATTAAAAATTAAATACATATATAAAATTCAATAACATTATTGAATGAAATTTCACATTAAAATATTTAACCGTATTTCAATATTGTTTATTTATAATTATATTCATGATAAAATAATTCAATCAAATTCAATTTTTCAATATTTCAATATAATTCAAAATTTATTTGTTTTAAATACAATTCAAAAAAAAACTAATTTTTTTTATAAAATTAATATTATTAATTTTTTTAAAACAGCATTACACATTGCAGTTGAAAATAATAATATTGAAATAATTAAAATTTTATTGTCAAATCAAAATATCGATATCAATTCAAAGTATGTTTTTTTTTTCATTAAAATGAAACTCATATAATTTAACATTTCCAAATTTTAATATAATTTTTTTATCAATTAAATTGATGAAATTTCAATTCAAATTTTAGAATAATATTTTTAAATAGTTTTATTTTAATAGTGTTTAGCATTAATATATTAACGCAATTCATTATCAGATTCTTTAATACAATTTAAAATAAATGTTTTCACTAATGAAATTCTATAAAAACAAATAATTAATAAAATTTCTATATCATATTTATTTAATACAATTTTAATTAAAAATTTTAATCATATTTCAAAATGAGTTCATTTTTTTAAATGAAGTTTTAATAATAACAATTTAAATAAAACTGCATTACATATTGCAATTGAAAATAGTAACGCTGAAATTGTTGAACTTTTGGCATCAAATCAAAAAATTAATATAAATGCAATATATGTTTATTTTTTAAATGTTTTTATAAAATTTCATATTTTAATGGTTTGATAACATTACAAATTAAATATATTTTAATCAAATTTATAATCAATTTTTAAAATGAAATTCAAAAATTGTTTTGTTTTAAATTACATTTATAATGAAATTTTTTTTATAAAATTTTAAAATTTTTTATTTGAATAATATTCATTATTAATCATATTCATACAATTCTAATTTTGCTGTTTTAATGAAATTATGAATTTGAATTTTTTATAAAACTGCTTTACATTTAGCTATTGAAGTTGATAACATAAAAATTGTAAAGATTTTATTATCAAACAAACAAATAAATGTAAATTTGAAAAATGGAATTTTAACATAAAACATTTATGAAATTTTATAATATAAAAATTTAATGGTTTTTTTCAAGTGTTTTTATGAAAAACGCCATTAGAAATTACTCGAAATAAGAAAATAAAATTATTATTTAAAAAAATAAATAAATAAAGACATTTTAATCATTAAAAAAAGCTAGTTCAATTATTCTCATATTTAAAAATATTTTTGTTTAATTTTATTTTGTAATGAAATATATATCTTATATACAGGGTTGGACATACTAAATAGGAATTGAAAAAAAATTGAATAGTATCACTCATTCAATCTCATTCAATTTTTTTTCAATAGCGTAAAATTACCTTGAAACTTTTTCTGTAGAATTGCCTTACTAAATGGGAAACTTTGAATACTGAAAATTAGACATTAATTTTTTTAATATCTCAAAAAATTGCATAGTAAAACAAAATTAAGTGTCAATTATATATGTAATATTTTATAGATTTTTATATATAATTATATTATTTAAATTATTTAAAACGATTAACCTGATATCTTTATTTTGAAAAAATAAAACTTTTGAGAAAATTTTAATGAGAATATCTTTTAATAAAAGTAATGTTACTTGTCATAATTATTTAACAACTGTGTTGCATGTGAATAATGTTGTTTAATAATGATCTACAATTCAAACCTTCCCAAATAGAAAGGCAATTTCTCAGAAAAAGTTTCACTTTTAATCAATTTGGAAAATAGATATTTTAATGTTTAAAAATCCTACTCCAAAAGCGAATTTTGATCCAATAACTTTATCAGGCATGAAAATACCAAAGAATCATAATAGTAATATAGATAGATAATTTTCAAGTATAGTTAAAACATAGTTAAAGATCCTTATTCGTTTTATGTTTTAAATAGATACAAGAAAAAGAGCAACTACAAGTATTTCTGACTTTATTTTGGAATAGGATCAATGGTATACTAATAATGGTGATCTATAAAATCAAAAAGAAGGTTAAAAAGAAATTTTCAAATAACTTTTATTTTTTATTGCTCAAAATGTGATGCCATATTTTCTCTTTGAATAAAATTGCATAAAAGGTCCTAAATTCGATGAAAATACTCCTTATTATTTAAAATTAGAAGCACTCAATATTCATTGTTTAACTTATAACTTTTTAAATAATGAAATTCAACGCAAGCTTCATATTTGCAAGTATATTTTAAAACCTATTTTTTGAAAAAGATACAAAATATTTGAATATTTAATCTCACATAAAATATAAATTAAAACTATAAGAATAAAGTTTCTTGAAACATAATATATATTGAGTTATTAATAAATTTTTAAATCATACAAAATTTCCTCAGAAAGTTTCCCATTTAGAAAGGCAAAACCATTCAATTTTAGAGTGTCAAAATTCCCATTTAGTAAGGCAAAAAAATAAATCTAAAAAACTAAAATAAAATGTAAATATCTCAAAATTTTTTCTATAAACTTAATTATTTTTTTTAAAAAAAAATAAATAAATAACATTATAAATAATACATCTTTTTAAAATCGAAAAATCATATTTTTCTATTCAAAATTTCCCAAATTGTAAGGCAATTAATTCAATTTTTGGCGGGAAAAAACAAAAACGCCAATAACCAGTTTGAATGGGTATTCAAAAAAAGTTTTTAAAAAGTGGATTGAGAAGATTGAGAGGCTTTCCCATTTTGCATGTCCAACCCTGTATTTTATCTTTTCTAGTCTTTTACTAATGAGAATTTTTTTTTTTTTTTTTTTCCAAAAAAATTGATTTATAGAAACAACGGATTTTTAAAAGCTTATGACACACACCTATACAATTGATTCATTAATTAAAATATTAATATATATAAAATTCATATGATATAATTTTTATGAATACATTTTGTTTTGCCTAATCTCTTATATTGGATGAATTAATTGATATTTGATGGACTTATTCATCACTATATATATATATTCATATTAATAATTAAATACTCAATATATTAATATATTTCATTTATTTATGATGAAGATTATTTCAAAATAATCTTGATTACAGGGTATTTTAATTAGGTATTATTTGCAAATTTTGATTTTTAGAAATGTGATGTTAAAAGAAGAAAATTATATTTATTCAAATTGGTATTAATCTATTCAGTAACAATGCAAATAATTTGTAAAATCTCCAGATAAAATCTCTTCCATTAGTCTATCATATTTATCCTCATTCAAAAATAATGGCTGAAATCTGCTATATCCAATATCCAAGCAACCGAATCAATTCAAGTAAAACGGTCTCAAATTCACCAATTTATTTGAATTGAACACAATCACATCAGAAGGATTTCAACCAAATAAATTGATCACCGAAATGTAATTTTTATTAGAAAAAAGAGAATCAAATGACGAAGACAATTTATTTATATCATTTTTTTAATTGCATTTTTATATCTTATCCACATTTACAGGCCAACAATGAATGGAATTTTGGTCCTGTAAATGCGGATAGGATAGCACAGAATGTAGCTTTCTTTTGTAGTCAAACAAATTGAACATATTTCTCTTTCAACGCTTTGTGTTGTAGTAAGAAGTTCATCTTGTTGCATTTCATCTTGTGCTTTGAGATTAGAAACGATGCTCTTGAAATAATTCATGATTTCTTCGTTAATTTTTCATGCTTTTTCTTTCTTTATCTCTTTTATTTCACATTTTTCTTCTTCTTTGTCTTTTAGTCCTTTTACTTTAACTTTCGTTGCGTTATTGGAGTATTTAAGTACTAATTTCTCAAAAAAAAAAGTTCACATCCAACTCATTTTATGAAAACTCACCTTTTTTAGGTTATTTTTTATTTTAAAAAACAGAATAATTTTCTTATAAAAAGTGAACTTATGTGAACTGGAAAAGTTATTCCAAATCACGTATTTCATTTGAATTTTTAATTGAATTGAATTTTTTAAATGTGTTCTTTTAAAATAAAATTTTACAATAATAACTTTTTGAAAAATAAGATAAACTCATTTTTTTAATAAACTCTAAAAAAAGAAACATTAAATTTATTTTCATCAGAATTTTATTCATTTTCTTTAAAATAATAAAATTTTATATAAATTAAAATATTTAAAATAGATAATAAATAAACAAATTACAAGATATCATAAAAGTAATATTTCAAAACATTTGAAAAAGTTAATCAGTTTATTAAAAATATGAAAATTGATTTGTTCATACTTATTCTCATTATCGGATCATGTATTTCAGCAGAAAAATTTGAAATCACAAATCCTAGGAATAACAATCTAGTTGGATCTGGTCATTTTGATATCAAATGGACCTCAATCTCAAAAGCAAAAAATTATCAACTTTATGTTAACGATCAACTAATTGATACAATTACTAAAACCACCTATGATTATTATACAACCAAAGTACAAAAATATACAGCATATATTCAAGCAGAGTTAACAAATGGCGAAAAACGAAGCACCCCAAAAATCACGTTTTTTATTACAAAAAAAGGCTTAGCTGTCAATGGCAACATGGGCAAGAATCTTGATCCATTGTCAATGAACATGGGATGGTATTACACGTGGTCCCCGACGAGTCCATTTTTCTACAAAGACAACAATTACAAATACATTGAATTCGTCCCAATGATCTGGAGCACGTACAACGAAGATGACAATCTCCAAACCGTCCAAACAGGCAATTTTGTGCATCTTCTTGGCTACAACGAGCCAGACATAGAAGACCAAAGCAACATTCCTTACCAAACAGCCGCGGAAAACTGGCCAAAATTCAAAGGAAAAAGCCGTTATTTAGGGTCCCCTGTTCCAGCTTTAAGTCCAACCTGGACAGCCGGGAAGTGGCTCAATGATTTCATGGGTGCAGTTGACCAAAGCACTGTTGATTTCATTGCACTGCACTGCTACTATTCAAAATACGGAGGTAAAGAAGCAGCGCAAGCTTTTTTGACGGATGTTGTTGACGGAACTTACAAGCTTTTTCATAAGCCGATCTGGATCACCGAGTTCGCTGTGAGTGGCTGGAGCTACAATGATGAGGAGAAGAGGAAGTTAGTTGAGGATTTCATGCGTGAGGCAATCAAAGGACTGAATGAACGTGAGTACGTTGAGAGATACGCGTGGTTCTCGTTCAACACTGAGAACAATGATGACGGCGCTTCTGCAATGTGGACTGAGTCAACTGGTGTGTTAACAACTCTCGGTGAGATCTACGTGAGTGAAGGCAACCCTGATGGATATGACCACTCATTGAGCACAGCGCCTGACGTTGAAATAAGGTCATTTGAAAGGGAGAATGTTGCATATGAGGACTCGATTTCGGTTGGCGATAAAACATATCAAAATTTACTCAGAAAAAGTGGAGTGTCAGCTTCTGCATCGTCATCAGTAAACGACCAGAGTCTCCCTGAAAAAGCAATCGATAACAGCATTGAAACAAGGTGGGAGTCGGCTTGGTCTGACCAGCAAGAGTTCACAATCGACCTTGGCAGCGTTTGCCATCTTAGGCAGTTCGACGTTATGTGGCAGTGGGCAGCGGCCAGCACCTACTCCATCGAAGTGTCGAACGATGGCGAAAGTTACACAAGCATTGCAAGTGTGCTCGCACTGTCACCCGTTGAACGACGAAGCGAATCTTTTGTATTGAATAGAATGGTCGAGTGCAGATACGTCAGAATCAAATGCGTGAAGAGGGCATCAACATATGGATACTCCATCTGGGAGATCGCTGTGTATGGATCAGACGAGCCTGGAAATCCAGATGATACAATTGATCAAATTAAATCTGAAAGTTCTGAAAATACGGTTATAACTGATGATTCAATAAATTCTGAAAATAGTGTTATTACAGATGATTCGATTGAAGAGGCTTCATCTGAGAGTTCTCTGAACGCTGGTGCTTCTGATGGAATTGAGAGCCCTGATGATGTGGTGAACTCAGGAGTGCAGGACGATGGGAACAATCGTGATGACAGCTCTGGCAAAGGAAAGTCGAAGCTGTCATCTGGCGCAATTGCAGCAATTGTGATTGTCGTTATTGTTGTTGTTGCAGCTGCAATTGCAGTGCCAATAATTCTCATTCGGCGACGCAGAATGAATGACAGCGAGCCAGAAATAACGGCACCTGATGACGTTTGAAGTAACAAATAATTATAATATGTTTTTTCACATGGCACAGTTAATAGTAATTAAGAGTAAATAAAAAGTTTGCTAATGTATCATTTTTTTATGTTTAAAAACAACATTAATTGGCTAATAAAAATAAAGAAATATTAAAACCAATTGATTTTTGGTGTTATTAGATAAAATATGATTCTAACAGTCTGTTAATAAAGCAGATGCAAATGTATTTACGTTTTTTTACTTTAGTGAATCTCATTCAAATAATTGAGAATATTTTCTATTTTTTTATAGCAAAAAAAAAATTGCAATATCTCATTATAATACT